>CM038716.1:43473822-43618822 GCA_021613375.1 Megaleporinus macrocephalus | reverse complement strand
TTCAAAAATAGAACATTCAAATGAAATGGACTGTAAGAGAAGTGTGATACTTTGGCTGAAGGTTTGAGGTGATTAACACAGGTTTAGCTAGTGTGCCTAAAAACTGTTTAAACCTGGATTTATTTTTTTTAATCAAAGTAACGGTAACCTTTTAAATGGGTTTATGTTAATATACAGTGCATTTGAAATATTTCTTATACTGCCAAAAGTTGAAATGGTATTAAAAAAGGTAAACAATGTTTGTTTACTCATTTTTAGTTTGCATTATTTTCTATGATTGAGTTGGTGTATAACTGGGTATATATATATTAACTGGTTCTCTCATTAACTGATTTTTGGTCTCTCCTGTAAAGTTCCTATTTGGAGATATTTGTTTTTCTTTGGACAGCGACGATATATATATTCAAATAGTATTAATAATATTCAAATATTCAAATTATATATATATATATATGTTGACATTTGACATTTTTTGTTTAATTGCCCGCAAGTATTTATTTATTATTATTTAGATTAATTTCTTATTAATTTCTTATTTACTTTATGGTTATATGTATACCACGCTGTTTGACTACATTTCCCAGGCTGCACTGCGAGCGTAATATGCCGCCATATCGAGCAACCCAGAACTGGAAGCGTTCACAACACAGAAAGGTAAGATTGGGAATAAACACCTACCGTTTCTGACCTTTTCGTGCAGTTTTCGTGGGTTGAAAACATCCGCTGTATACAACTAGTCATCCCGAAACTGTACTGTAGCGATATTGACCGCGAAATCGATGTTCAATGTTTCAAAAACCCCGTTATTTCTATTAGCCTGTGTGTTAGCCGTTCCGTCGTTGTGCTAGCTTAGTTTGGCTGGCTGCGATTTTTTTTCTTGACAGACAAAACCGCAGCATTCGGGTTAATTTCCGCACATATTGCCGCTTTTGTGGACATTTGCGGATTGTTTTGTTTAGTCCAGTCATTTGTCAGCAGGTTTGTTCGTTCGGTTTGATGAAGTGCGTCTACAGTAACACAAAGAGTCAGTGGAGCAGCTATCTGTGGCTAACGTTAGCAGGCTGGCCTGTCTGTCTGACTGCAGGCTCTGCCAGCAGCTCCTCTGTCAGAGTGAAGGAGGCTTTTAGTCAGTTAACCACCAGTCAACTCAGCCTAGGACCTCATAAATAGGGTTTTTTCTAGATTAGTTTCTCCCCTACCTATTTTTGGAATTAAACACATGTTCTGCACAATTCAGTGTTTTTTGCTCCATCACACACTCACATCATTAGTCCTCCATAAGGTTAAAATAGATATATTAGAGCTGGAAGACATTCCCCTTTGCAGAACAGGCCTTAATCCAGAAGCCAGATTGGGAAACACACCTCATCAGAATGAGTAACCATTGACACATGCCCTAACTCTTATGTCAGTATGGATTTTTGAATGTCAGTATTGCTTATAAATGTACTAAAGCTATGTCTTTTGTTACTGTTATTCATACTACCCAGTTTTCAGTATGCCTGAGTAAGATCCAGGTTGTTCCCTGATAGCTGTATGTTTGTTTTGGTTATGAATCATGCTAGAAAATATATACTTTGCCCGAATCAATGCTCCACATCAATATCACTATTAATCCTGGCTGTTCTTCCAGAGAGGCGGACCTTCTCTTTATTAGTGGTGGAAGATGACTCAGACAGTTCAGACGAATGGGGTTCAACCCCTCAGCAAGACCTGGGAGCTGAGTCTCTATGAGCTACAGAGAACTCCACAGGTAAGAGAGCATGAAACAGATAAACCCTGTCACAGATATTCAGGGCAGTCCATATGTGCCCACAGTTGATAATAATATTAGTGTTAGAGGCACGCTTCACATTTTACTGGTGTGAAGTACATGTATTGAGTGTGTCAGAGTAGTTGCGCATGTTAGAAGTTCATGTTGTCCTACGTTGGTATTGAACTGGTTCATGATGCTTCAGTCTGAAGATTCCAAACAAGTTTTCTTAAATTGGAATAGATGATATAAATTGTGGTAATATTTTTTAAGTATTTGTGAAATTTTATGGATAAAAAAATATTTTGGATTTATTATATTCCACGTTTGTGTAAAAAATTATTGTATTGTAATTGTATTGTGTTGTTGCTTAATATGGGGTCACTTGCACAGAGATAGATGGATAGATAGATAGATAGATGGATAGATGAATAGATAACACCCATCATGTTATCATGTTAGTGTCAATGCATTGCTGAGAATAACCACCAAAATCTGCTCTGTGGGGCTCCTGACCATTAAAGAACAGGGTGAAGATGGAACAGCAGTATGTAGATAGTCTACAGTCTGTAATATTATATACATAGAATTAGAATTAGCCTCTATTTGCCACTTGTGTTTGCACACATCGGAATTTGACCTCCACATTTAACCGTTCCCTACAGTGAAACACCTATATATATATATATATATATATATATATGTTTACTACTATATATGTTTAGGTATATATGTATGTATAGTCCATGCTTGTTAACAGAGCAGCCCTTTTTGAAATCATTGTTTTTGTGCAGTCATGAAAACTAACACATGTACGTGTTTACAACCACCTATCCAGCTTGAGCGTTGAAGACCTCGCTTCAACGCTCAAGATAAAGACAGATAAAGTTTAAATTATGATGAATTATGACTCTGTTCACTAAATAAACCCGCTGAAATACCATATGGTTATCTGTAGAGATGGACCGATCAGCGTTTTTGAGGCCGATTCCGATCGCCAATCACCTTTCAGCGAGAACGGCCGATACCGATCGAGGGCGGGGCTATATGCTACGGCAGACTATAAGTAGTTATTAGAATTTAGACACTCAAATTAGCCACATGTATTATTTTTTTGTACACAGCGAAATTTGACCTCCGGATTGAACTCATCCGTGCAGTGAAACACCCACATATACACACACTAGTGAACACACACTAGGGGGCAGTGAGTGCCTAGAGCGGTGGGCAGCCCTGTCCACAGCGCCCGGGGAGCAGTTGGGGTTAGGTGCCTTACTCAAGGGCACCTCAGTCGTGGCCTGGGGGATCCCGGGGATCGAACCGGCGACCTTCCGGTCACAAGACCGGATCCCACGACTGCCCAAGCAAGCGCAAGCAAGTCCTGAAACATGGTTCTCTAGAACTATAAGCTCAATCTCTCTGGCTGTGGTTCTTTAGCTCTCTGGCTGTTTCTGCTGCTGTTCTGTTGGTACCGGTCAGATCTGGTCTGTATGGGTTTCTGGGTTGTTTGTTTTGTGTTAGCTGTGTGTTCTAGCTCTGCTGTTACTGATACTCACTGTGTTCAGCTGTGTGGTGTCTCTGAAGTGTGTATCAGATTAGTAGAGTTAAATGTCTTTGTTTTGGATCCCCCACGAGACCCTTAATTTTATAGATGATTTTACAGATTTCGATTATATCCAATACCAATGCATAGTCGATCGATCCTTCCATCTCTAGTTATCTGGAGGGCTATTGATTGGGGTCTGCAGACACCTTGCTGGCACATTTCCAGTGACTGATATTGCTGTGTGTATGTTGTTCCTCCTCATCCGTCAGGAGGCCATCACAGACGGCCTGGAGATCGCCGTGTCCCCCCGTAGCTTACACAGCGAGCTGATGTGTCCCATCTGCCTGGACATGCTGAAGAATACCATGACCACCAAGGAGTGCCTGCACCGCTTCTGCGCAGACTGCATCATCACAGCCCTCAGATCCGGGTGAGTTTTGTTTTTAGTGCCTCCAGCAGATCAGAAAACAGCTTTTAATATAATCAAAATATACGTATTATAGCATTTTAATGCATTTTAACTGCAGATTAAAGTGCTGCACAGTCACAGTGAGGACTTACTAATAGTAAGAATGCTCAGTGGACAGTATACTCGTTTAGAGTCAGCCTCACTTATGAGTTTTTCGTATAAGTTATATCAGTGTGCCGCGAAAGCGTGCAGATAACGAGATGTACACAGTCAGGTCTGAGTCAGGGCTGTTTCAGTCATGTTTGAAATGAAAACGCATCAGATCCTCGATCATTTCATGAGTGGCTAGTCTTTCGGGGCTGGCCTCAGCCTAAAATGGACACCAAATTAATTCTGTCATCTCAGAAGATGCCAGTTTTGGGGGGGGGGGTTCAGGTGGTACTGAGGCATTAGAGGCTTAACGCTTTCTCCAGACTGCAGTCTGGTGGCCCGAGGGGTTGCTTTCTTGTTAAAATTTCCATTCCACTATAAATGTTGCATCAGTTTCGTTCATACATGAGTGCAAGTGCTGTAGTGTAACTGCTGCTCCGTTTAAGGTGGAACAGAAAGTTAGATTAAAGTCTGCCAGCTTTACGATATTTTGATAGTATATACCAATGCAGATCAGCTTTAACAGATAGAAAGGAAGGAGGGATGATGAAAAAAGAAAGTGTAAGAATACTTAAATAGCCGTTATTTGTCTCTTGATAATGATCTGTTTCACTGTCAGAGTGAAAGAACTGTTGATATTGGGCTTACTAATATCAGACACACTCTCATTCTCATTCCACTCAGAAATCTCAGTATGCGTTCTCCAGCAGCTCTGTAGCTCATTGTTTTATCTATTTCCTCTCTCTCTCTCTCTCTCTCTCTCTCTCTCTCTCTCTCTCTCTCGCACAGGAACAAGGAGTGTCCGACATGCAGAAAGAAGCTGGTGTCAAAGCGTTCACTCCGTCCTGACCCCAACTTCGACGCCCTGATCAGTAAAATCTACCCCAGCAGAGACGAATACGAGGCGCACCAGGAGAGAGTGCTGGCCCGCATCAGCAAGCACAACAACCAGCAGGCCCTCAGCCACAGCATTGAGGAGGGCCTCAAGATCCAGGCCATGAACAGGTCAGTGCGCCCTTCGGTTGAGCAGCAATAATAATAATAATAATAATAATAATAATAATAATAAACGTAGAATACACTTATAATACACGTTCATACGCTCAGATGCTTCACAGCATGCTTCACAGTGAGAGACACATAAAAGAAGAAACAAACAAATACAATTAAATCTAGTTAAGAAAAGCATGAAAATAAACAAGCTGTAAAAAAATAATTAAATGGTTCCATTAAAGAACTAAATACCCGATACAGCACATCTGTTACCACACAGTGTTTTAGCCCCCCTCTACCTTGTCCTGCAAAGGAAAGGGACCACCATAGGACCATACATTATGCCTGCCAGGGCTAGACGATGTATCTGATAATCTGATATACAGTATGGTCACTGTTATAGAAAATAGGGAAACATAGGGTGAACACCGCAGTCTTAGTTAACTCTTTGCCTGTTTTTCTAATATTTTTATCACTTAATTTTTATTATTTTTACTCATGAAGTGTCTTATTTTAGCTTCCTTGATTAAATACCTGATTCTGATTTTAAGTTATTTTCAATCCCTTTAAGTTGTAAATGCTCGGTTGCATTGAAAATAAGGGCTACGCTCAATGTATTACCGAGTGAAAATAAAGATTGATTGATTGATGTTTGTTTAAGCATAATTTAAGACCACCGACATGGGAAGAAAAAAATCAGGCCAAAAAAGGACTGATGTTCTGTTGGAGAGAAAACTCTGGTGCTGCGGGGCTAATTAGGAGTAAACTAAAAAATATATATATATTTATATATATATTTTTTAAATTTTTTTTTTTCTTTTTTTTTTATTTCAGCTTATATATACTTCTTATATACACCAATATATACTAATAAAATATATATTCTATTAGTATTTTTAAAAAGGCTCAGAGAAATCAATAGTTTTCATGTTGGATTCACTATACGATGTGCTGAAAGTGTTAGGTTGTCAGAGAAACACGTTCTCACCGTTTCTGGGTCTCAGCTAGAGTAGTAGTCTGCTTTCTCGTCCGTAACAGCATGCTCATGTTCAGGTTAATGGGGTGAAAACAAAAGTGAGAACTGGTATGATGTTAACACTAGAAAACTGATTATACCAGTACTGTGGTTTGCCCCCGAGATGAACCAATCATGAGGATGAACCGCTTAGATAACTCTTACATAACTCTGTTTTGGAGTCTCATTTGCTGACGCTCCTGCTTTAACCAGTCGTGTGTTAACGTGGCTATACACTGCTGCGGACACGTGCACAGAGAGAGTGTATTGTGGGGCCGACGTGCATGAAGCATCACAAAGAGGTTCAGAGCGTGTATGAACTTTTGCTAAGGTTTCAGTTTTCACTCGCTTCACTGTTTCGTGCTGTTTCACCAAACAGATATAACACAACCACCCAACGAGCTGAGCTTAACGTGATCAGCTTAACTAGCAAGCCAAGAACAGTGAGCGGCTTTACTTTGATACAGCCAACAGCAACATATTATTTTACACGTTAACTATAAGGGCCAACATGGAATTGAGAATAAGTGAGGAGGTAAAAACAAACATGAGGAAAAGCTGCTGGAGAGATCCTCTAAAAACTGCCTGCATACAAGGGATATGAAGAATACTTTTCATTGTTTTTATCTTTTAAAGGGCCTTTGGAAATGCTATTATTATACTTATTAATAAAAGTATTGCTGTGTTCTTATATATATATATATATATATATATATATATATATATATATAAGCACTGTGTAATATATATGCTTACTCGCTAATACAAGAAAAATCATAACATTTTAAAGTCCGTTTAACATATAAAAGTGGTGTCTCAGTTAATTTTCCTTCTCTTCTTGTGATAAAAGACCCAAATAGTGATTTCCATGTTTACATGCTTGCAAATGTGCACACTAGGGGTGTAAGAAAATATTGACATATTGAATATCGGGATATTATGTTTAGTGATACTGTATCGATTATCAAAAACACAGTATTGATACACAGATTTCTGGCAGACAGTGAATCATTGTATGTTGTGCTTAAACCTCTGACCACTAGATGGCAGTTTGTAAATCATTTTCAGTTTCCCAACTTTAACAAGCACACAAGGGGGGGCATGGCTATGTTGTAAGCATTAATAAACCTGTTTATACAGTGGTGTGTTTTAATAGTAGGTTTAAAAAAATCTGATAAATTCTTGTATTTTTTTAATATCTCAGTAGGGGTGGGCCATATCATATCGTATGCAATAATACAGTTTCATTTTTATTTTGTTGCAGTAGTGTATTCTTGAAATATTTTTTTTAATTCAATGTTTTGTCATATCGCCAAGAGTATCGTTATCACAAAAATACCATGAAATATCGTGATATTAGTGTAGGGCCATATCGCCCACCCCTATAATTAAGAGTTATTTAGTTTTGATCATTGAAGAAATAGTGAATGCAGTAACTGAGAGCGACTGTTTACTGATTATCGTTCTCCTCCTGCAGACTGCAGCGGGGGAAGAAGCACCAGATTGAGAACGGCAGCGGCGCGGAGGATAACGGGGACAGTTCGCACTGCAGCAACGCTTCAGTCCACAGTAACCAGGAGGCGGGTCCCAGCATCAAACGCACCAAAACCTCAGACGACTCGGGCCTGGACATGGACAACGCCACAGAGAACGGGGGAGGGGACATGGCGCTGGACGGAGCCAGCGAGATCGAGCTGGTGTTCAGGCCTCATCCCACGCTGATGGAGAAAGAAGACGCAGCGCAAACGAGGTACTCGGGCAGCTCTCAGTGCAGAGACAGCACCCCTGCACACACGTCACAGCACCCCTGCACACACGTCACAGCACCCCTGCACACACGTCACAGCACCCCTGCACACACGTCACAGCACCCCTCCACACACGGCACAGCACCCCTGCACACACGTCACAGCACCCTGCACACACGTCACAACACCCCTGCACACACGTCACAGCACCCTGCACACACGTCACAGCACCCCTCCACGCACGTCACAGCACCCCTGCACACACGTCACAGCACCCCTGCACACACGTCACAGCACCCCTGCACACACGTCACAGCACCCCTGCACACACGTCACAGCACCCCTCCACACACGTCACAACACCCCTGCACACACGTCACAGCACCCCTCCACGCACGTCACAACACCCCTCCACGCACGTCACAGCACCCCTGCACACACGTCACAGCACCCCTCCACACACGTCACAGCACCCCTGCACACACGTCACAGCACCCCTGCACACACGTCACAGCACCCCTCCACGCACAGTCACAGCACCCCTGCACACACGTCACAGCACCCCTCCACACACGGCACAGCACCCCTGCACACACGTCACAGCACCCCTGCACACACGTCACAGCACCCTGCACACACGTCACAGCACCCTGCACACACGTCACAGCACCCCTGCACACACGTCACAGCACACCCCTGCACACACGTCACAGCACCCTGCACACACGCACAACACCCCTCCACACACGGCACAGCACCCCCCTCCACACGCGGCACAGCACCCCTGCACACACGTCACAGCACCCTGCACACACGTCACAGCACCCCTGCACACTCGCACAGCACCCTCCACACACGGCACAGCACCCCTGCACACACGTCACAGCACCCCTGCACACACGTCACAGCACCCTGCACACACGTCACAGCACCCTGCACACACGTCACAGCACCCCTGCACACACGTCACAGCACCCTGCACACACGTCACAGCACCCCTCCACACACGGCACAGCACCCCTCCACGCACGTCACAGCACCCCTGCACACACGTCACAGCACCCCTGCACACACGTCACAGCACCCTGCACACACGTCACAGCACCCCTGCACACACGTCACAGCACCCCTCCACACACGTCACAGCACCCCTCCACACACGGCACAGCACCCCTCCACGCACGTCACAACACCCCTCCACGCACGGCACAACACCCCTCCACGCACGGCACAACACCCCTGCACACACGTCACAACACCCTGCACACACGTCACAGCACCCTGCACACACGGCACAGCACCCCTGCACACACGTCACAACACCCCTGCACACACGTCACAACACCCCTGCACACACGTCACAGCACCCCTGCACACACGTCACAGCACCCCTGCACACACGTCACAGCACCCCTGCACACACGTCACAGCACCCCTGCACACACGTCACAGCACCCCTGCACACACGTCACAACACCCCTCCACGCACGTCACAGCACCCCTCCACGCACGTCACAGCACCCCTGCACACACGTCACAGCACCCCTGCACGCACGTCACAGCACCCCTGCACACACGTCACAGCACCCCTGCACACACGTCACAACACCCCTGCACACACGTCACAGCACCCCTCCACACACGTCACAGCACCCCTGCACACACGTCACAACACCCCTCCACGCACGTCACAACACCCCTGCACGCACGTCACAACACCCCTGCACGCACGTCACAGCACCCCTGCACGCACGTCACAGCACCCCTGCACACACGTCACAGCACCCCTGCACACACGTCACAGCACCCCTGCACACACGTCACAGCACCCCTGCACACACGTCACAGCACCCCTGCACACCACGTCACAGCACCCCTGCCCCCAAACACGTCACAGCACCCCTGCACACAGTCACAGCACCCCTCCACACACGTCACAGCACCCCTCCACACACGTCACAGCACCCCTCCACACACGTCACAGCACCCCTCCACACACGTCACAGCACCCCTCCACACACGTCACAGCACCCCTCCACACACGTCACAGCACCCCTCCACACACGTCACAGCACCCTGCACACACGTCACAGCACCCCTGCACACATTCGTACAGCGGTACCAAGATATATATGTGGAAGTGTTTCACACAGAAACACAGATTTTAAAATTATGAACATGTAGCGGCTGATTTATGCTCCGTCTGTGTGCGTTTGAAGTGATAATGCGTCACTGCCCCCTGACCCCTGTCACTGACTTCTCGGCGTCAGCTCCGTTTACATGGTTGCTGAGCAACACGTCCAGTAGAGGGCAGTTTGGAGTAAATCAAACATGGTGGCAGTAGAGGATCTCGTAGTTCTTTATTTAGTTCAAATACAAAGAAAAACGAGTGTTTGTTTCTGCGCCGCGAGAAGTTATTTAGATTAATTTCTAATTAACTCAACCGCTCTTCACAAAGTCCCGCCGTTTCTTCTTCTCTGTGTTCATATAGAAGTGGTTGCGTCTTGCACTGCCCCCACGCTCTCCAGCGGTGTCGCTCCATCCCGTCCGTATCCGTAAGCTTTCTGAAAACAAATGTATGTACAGAGTGAACGCAGAGTACGGACAGAAGACTCCGTCTTTAACATGTTTCTTTCAGTAGTAGTCACATGACTGCGCATCGTTAACTGTTTCTTAATCGTCCAGTGTAGAACCTAAGACTGTTCTAGATACCGCAGGAACTTTAAAACACACCCAGCTGCTTCTCACATGGTTCTATGTCACAATATATAGTCCACAAACTATCTGAGTTGCGTGAGGCATAGACCTTTAGTCTTTAATCATTTATATACATAATTATATATATATATATATATACACACATAAAATCATCTATTGGTTACAAATCCATAACAAAGTAAAAAAGAAATGTAAGGAGTAATCTAAAAATTAGTCATTAGATTAATCGACTAATCTAAAAAATAATCGTTAGATGAATCGATTATGACATTAATCGTTAGGTGCAGCCCTAGACGTAAGGGGCCTTTAAATTAAAGCGATGAGCATTTATTCATTTTATAAAACTGTTTTAAAGTGTTATTCCGAATACAGTAAACTCTAAAGGTCCTATATTAGAACACCATACATCAGTACATATATCGGTTGATATGCATAACTTTTTTTTAAGGTGTATATAGACTGTTTGTCAAGATAATCAAATTACAACTATACTTACTTTAACTCTATACGTACTTTAACTCTGGATTCTACACTGGACTCATATTTTTACTCAGGTAAAGTTTATTCTGCATAGTTTGAGCTTTGAGTTTCATGATGAATGGACTGACAGCTGGACTTCAAACTTGCTTAAATAAAAATTTTATTACATTAACTTACTTTAAAAGTAAGTTCAATAGTTTGTAGAACGTTATGGTGGACTCAGTGATGTATATTCCGATGGCAGCCTAATTGGACGATGCTTATTTTATTGAATCAAACTTAAAAGTGGTATCCCAGGTGGTTGCTATGTAGTTGTATAATTATGTTACAACATTTTAGTGCAGGTGTAGCAGCAGAGTTCCGAGTGGACACGCCTGCCTCGTATTATTTAACTGACCTGCCGCCTTCAGATCAATGCATTGTGATGCGTTCTCACGACTTTCATGTTATTAAAGCTTTGTGATATGAAATGCGTTTGCCAGGTACATCAAGACTTCGGGGAACGCCACAGTGGACCATCTCTCCAAATACCTGGCCGTGCGACTCGCCCTGGAGGAGCTGCGCAAGAACGGAGAGGCCAGTCCCATCAACGTGGAGGCAGCCAGTGAAAAACAGTACACCATCTACATCCCCACAGCCAACAACCAGTTCACAGTGAGTACAGCGCCTCACAGCAGCGCTCGCTTCTCTCAGATCAACTGTGGACCATTCAGAGCACTTACTGCTCTTTTGTGTTCAATTTCTTTATGAATTCAACAAAATAAATTACTCCACATGACTTGGAAATCCCAAAGCCGAATATGTATAGGTTATTACTTTGTATAAGTTTAGGTGATGTGGTCATGATGTCTTTGATGCATTATTATTATTATTATTAGTAGTAGTAGTAGTAGTAGTAGTAGTAGTAATTGTAGTTGTTGTTGTTGTTGTTGTTGTATTAAATAACAGTAGATCATAAAATTGTGATATTGCAATACAAAGCTCTGGCTGTTTGCACCATGGAGATGTGGCAGTGCATCGGGAGAATATACATTGGGTTAAACACCAGCAGTAAACCATCAACAGTACAACACTGCACTCCAGCTCTCCTAGCGCCCTCCAGCTCTGTTAGCGCTCTCCTAGTGCACTCCTAGCGCCCTCCAGCTCACCTCCAGCTCTGCTAGCGCTTTCCTAGCGCACTCCAGCTCTCCTAGCGCCCTCCAGCTCTCCTAGCACCCTCCAGCTCTCCTAGCGCCCTCCAGCTCACCTCCAGCTCTGTTAGCGCTCTCCTAGCGCACTCCTAGCGCCCTCCAGCTCACCTCCAGCTCTGTTAGCGCTCTCCTAGCGCACTCCTAGCGCCCTCCAGCTCACCTCCAGCTCTGTTAGCGCTCTCCTAGCGCACTCCTAGCGCCCTCCAGCTCACCTCCAGCTCTGTTAGCGCTCTCCTAGCGCCCTCCAGCTCTGTTAGCGCTCTCCTAGTGCACTCCTAGCGCCCTCCAGCTCACCTCCAGCTCTGCTAGCGCTCTCCTAGTGCACTCCTAGCGCCCTCCAGCTCACCTCCAGCTCTGCTAGCGCTCTCCTAGCGCCCTCCAGCTCTGTTAGCGCTCTCCTAGTGCACTCCTAGCGCCCTCCAGCTCACCTCCAGCTCTGCTAGCGCTTTCCTAGCACCCTCCAGCTCTCCTAGCGCCCTCCAGCTCACCTCCAGCTCTGCTAGCGCTTTCCTAGCACCCTCCAGCTCTCCTAGCGCACTCCAGCTCTCCTATTGCCCTCCAGCTCACCTCCAGCTCTGTTAGCGCTCTCCTAGCGCACTCCAGCTCTCCTATTGCCCTCCAACTCGCCACCAGTTCTCCTAGCGCCCTCTAGCGCCCTCCAGCTCTCCTAGCGCCCTCCAGCTTTCCTAGGGCCCTCCAGCTCACCTCCAGCTCTCCTAGGGCCCTCCAGCTCTCCTATTGCCCTCCAGCTCTCCTAGGGCCCTCCAGCTCACCTCCAGCTCTGCTAGCGCTCTCCAGCTCTCCTAGGGCCCTCCAGCTCTCCTATTGCCCTCCAGCTCTCCTAGGGCCCTCCAGCTCACCTCCAGCTCTGCTAGCGCTCTCCAGCTCTCCTATTGCCCTCCAACTCGCCTCCAGCTCTCCTAACGCCCTCCAGCTCACCTCCAGCTCACCTCCACATCTCCTAGTGCTCTCCAGCTCACCTCCAGCTCTGCTAGCGCTCTCCAGCTCTCCTATTGCCCTCCAACTCGCCTCCAGCTCTGCTAGCGCTCTCCAGCTCTCCTAGGGCCCTCCAGCTCTCCTATTGCCCTCCAGCTCTCCTAGGGCCCTCCAGCTCACCTCCAGCTCTGCTAGCGCTCTCCAGCTCTCCTAGGGCCCTCCAGCTCTCCTATTGCCCTCCAACTCGCCTCCAGCTCTCCTAACGCCCTCCAGCTCACCTCTAGCTTACCTCCACGTCTCCTAGTGCTCTCCAGCTCACCTCCAGCTCTCCTAGTGCCCTCCAGCTCACCTCCAGCTCCCCTAGCGCCCTCCAGCTCTGCTAGCGCCCTCCAGCTCACCTCCTGCTCTCCTAGTGCCCTCCAGCTCACCTCCAGCTCTCCGAGTATTTCCAGCTCACCTCCAGCTCTGCTAGCGCCCCCAGCTCTCCTCCAGCTCTCCTCCAGCTCTGCTAGCGCCCTCCAGCTCTCCTCCAGCTCTCCTCCAGCTCTCCTCCAGCTCTCCTCCAGCTCTGCTAGCGCCCTCCAGCTCTCCTCCAGCTCTCCTCCAGCTCTCCTCCAGCTCTCCTCCAGCTCTCCTCCAGCTCTCCTCCAGCTCTCCTCCAGCTCTGCTAGCGCCCTCCAGCTCTCCTCCAGCTCTGCTAGCGCCCTCCAGCTCTCCTCCAGCTCTCCTCCAGCTCTCCTCCAGCTCTCCTCCAGCTCTGCTAGCGCCCTGTCCTACATTCAGATGTTTTTCAAAATATTGTGCGATACCGAATCATGAACCCAGTATAGCCAATAGAATCGAATCATGGGATAAATTAAATTAGTTTGAATTACTATTATTACTATTATTAACCTGAGATGAAGGACAAGTGATTGATTACCTACTAATTGTTAGCTAGTCATTATCATTATTATTCTCATGAATATTAATACAAAATTAAAGATATATATTTGTTGTTGTTGTTGTCATAATTATTATTATTATTATTATTATTAACAATAATAAAGTCAGACACTAGTGGTTAGTATTAGATAGGCAGTAATAAGTAGATGTAGTATGCAGTGAAAATAAATAAATAAAAGTATTAATAGTATCGAAATGAAGTTTTATGTGATACAGAATCTGGTGTAATCTAGAACGTCCTGTTTCTCTTTTCTCCTGAAGTATAACAGAGTCTGTTCTGTTTCCATCCTCAGGTACTGAACGGCTCCTTCTCTCTGGAGCTGGTGAGCGAGAAATACTGGAAGGTGAATAAACCCATGGAGCTCTACTTTGCCCCAACGAAGGAGCACAAATGAATCCAGCGAGATACGAGGGTCTGAAAAGACCTGGGACGGACTGATGGAGCTTCATTTCCTCTCGTTTCCCTTGTTTTATCTATTTCCTCTTTCTCTCCCTCCCTCTCCCTCCCTTCTTCTCTTGTCTGGAGTACATTAGTCGTGGAGCTCTCGCTCCTCCTTCACAACTGTGGCTGCTTTCATTTTTGTTTTGTTTTTTTTTCTCTCTTTTTTTTTTTAAATTTGTCTTTTTGTAGGCAAACAGGGCCGGGGGGGGGTATGGTGGATGGGGACAGGGGGGTATGGTGGATGGGGACGGGGGTTGGATGGGGGGAGGGTGTAACACTGGGAGGTATTCTAGTATCTGACCGTGTTTTTCTTTTCCCCGTTAAGTTGAAAGGTCGGTTTGTGCCCCATTCTGAGCAGCAGTCTGTTACTGATAGGAGTCTGAAGTTGCCTTCGCCAAACTTGAGTCGTATGAGGACCCCTGATCAGATGGCAAGTTCAAGTGTGAATGAAAGAACACATCCTCTACACACTCACAGTTTGAGTGCACTCTTTTTTTATTGGCTGAGTTGTTTTAATTTTGTTAAATTCAAATTCTCAGTAATTGTGGACTGATGTGCAGAAGTGTCTCTCTGTAGAGGTGGTGTTCTTTAATTTTCACTTAGTCACAAACCTGTCCTTTGATCTGGGGGTGCCCAAACTTCTGCATTGTATGATCTGATCACTGATCAGCCATAACATTAAAACCCTTCTTTATATCTCCACTCACTGTCCACTGTATCAGCTCCACTGACCATACAGGAGTTCATCTGATTCTCTGTATACTTTATTACTCTGTTCTTTAATGATCAGGACCCCCACAGGACCACCACAGAGCAGGTGCTATTAGGGAGGTGGGTCATGAACACTGGTGTGTTAGTGTGTGTTGTGCTGGTGTGAGTGGATGAGTCAGAGACAGTAGCTCATCTGCTGCTGCACAGTTTGTGTTCCTCTAGTCCTTCATCAGTGGACACAGGACGCCGCCCACAGGACACTGCTGTCTGGATAGTTTTGGTTAGTGGACGATTCTCAGTCCAGCAGTGACACTGAGGAGGTGTTTAAACACTCCAGCAGCAGCACTGCTGTGTCTGATCCACTCATACCAGTGTAACACAGACTAACACACCAGTCAGGGTCACTGCAGTGCTGAGAATGATCCACCTCCCTAATAGTATCTGCTCTGTGGGGGTCCTGTGGGGGTCCTGATCATTAAAGAACAGAGTAATAAAGTATACAGAGAATCAGATGAACTACAGTCTGTAAGTGGAGCTCCTGTATGGTCAGTGGAGCTGATACAGTGGACAGTGAGTGGAGCTCCTGTATGGTCAGTGGACAGTGAGTGGAGGTCCTGTATGGTCAGTGGACAGTGAGTGGAGGTCCTGTATGGTCAGTGGACAATGAGTAGAGGTCCTGTATGGTCAGTGGACAGTGAGTGGAGGTCCTGTATGGTCAGTGGACAGTGAGTGGAGGTCCTGTATGGTCAGTGGACAGTGAGTGGAGGTCCTGTATGGTCAGTGGACAGTGAGTGGAGGTCCTGTATGGTCAGTGGACAGTGAGTGGAGGTACAGGGAGGTGGGTTTACTGTTATGGCTGACGGTGTTTATCTGAATGAAATGCTACACGCATGTTCTCAAATGCATTTCTTCATAGCAGCTGTTGCTAGGTTGGACAAGCTTTACAGAACATTGGCAGAAATCTCAGTGGTCTCATATTATTTAAAAAAACATACGATTATTCTCATCAGGCCGCTGCAGTGTTTGTTTTGAGAGATGATCTAGTTTGTGAAGGTTAGCTCGAATACAAGATGCCCATAATAAATATATTATTTAAAATAAACAACCTCCCAGCGTTCTGTAAACCCAGCAGCAGATGGTATGACGGAGTTGAACTGTGAGCAGAGCAGGGATGGGTCAGTTTTCCTCTACCGGGGTACGTCTCCCCTCGCAGTCAGTGGCAAATACCCTGTCACGTGAGCACAGGCCAGTCAGATCCCCGAGCTGTGAGAGAATTAAGTGCATATTAATAGCCGGGAAGCCGTTTCTCCACTGTGTATCCATCAGTGCTGAGGTGTCGCGATGAACTCGCCGTTCAGTACGTCAGTCGTTTCTGCCTTCGCGGTTGTACATATTACGTCACGTCAGAGTAAAGAAGCATCTCGGAACTTTTATCAGCGTAAACAACCATCGTTTTTTTCCACGCCGTGAGACGAGAGATCAGTAGCTGTCGATTGTATACCAAAACGGACCAGATTTTTTGATATGATCATATTTCATTAAAAAAAAGACAAAAAAATGAATCCATTGATGACAAACTTTTTAGAGCATGACGGATTTTTAGTTTGACATCGTTTGAGTTAATGTTGTTGTTTGGGGGGGCGGAAAAAATATGTAAACCATATTATTTGTTTGGAAAATAAACAAAAGGATGCAAAAGCCGACGTGAGACTTTTCCTAATGTGTAGATGTGACTTCTGCTTTAGAGGAGAGTGAGCAGCACATGCTTTTACTGTTGTTTACCTTGTTGCTTGCAATTAATGAGTCATTAAAACCCTAATACTGCAAAAGCGGACTATTAAAGGGGAACTCCACTTAAATTTCCACACGTCTTCGCAGTTAAACCTTTAGTTTAGTGTGGCGCTGATGGTAACCAGAGGTCTCCATGTCTACAACATAAATATACACATTGTATTTACTGTCAAACCCACCAGTGAAGCTACACGTGTCTTATTCTCAGTCCAGTCACATTATTGGGACCACGTCTTAATTTTGGAGGCAGCAACACTAAAATATTTTTTCTGGCATTCTCTGGAGCCACTCGTCCATGTGGAAGACACTCTCAACCCATCATACATACTGATGGTCTTCTCTGGGGCGGATGGGATCTTCCAGCAAGACCATGCGACACGTCACACAATTAGAAATGTCCCACACTGGTTTGAAGAGCTGACCAACTCTTCCAAGTACTACCCTGGACCCCTAATTCCCCAAAATTGAACTTGAACCGAGCATCTGTGGGACCACCTGGATGGTGGTGTTGTCTCTATGGATCCTCCTCCACGCTCCCTCCAGCAGCTGTGGGATGCACTGCAGTCAGCATGATACCTCCAGATACCTGTGACCTCCTACCAGCACCTTACTGAATCTCCCAGTCCGTCTAGCTGCTGTCTGTGCTGCACACGGCGGTTACTCTGGAAATTAGCCGGTGGTCATAATAATGTGACTTGACTGTGTCCATCCATCCATCCATTGTCTACCGCTTTTCCGGGGGTCCGGGTCACAGGGGCAGCAGTCTAAGGACTCTCCCCAGCCAACTCCTCTAGCTCCTAGTTCCCAGGCCAGCCGAGAGATATAATCCCTCCAGCGTGTCCTAGGTCTTCCCCGGGGTCTCCTCCTGATCGGACATGTCCGGAACACCTCCACAGGGAGGCGTCAAGGAGGCATTCTAACCAGATGCCCGAACCCCCTCAACTGGTTCCTCTTGACGTGGAGGAGTAGCGGCTCAACTCTGTGCCTCCCCCGTATAATCGACCTCCTCACCCTACACTCCTGAGACCACACAAGCACAGGTGGTGATCCTACACCCCTCCTTGGATCACCACCTTACCGGTGGTGGAGGGGTTTGTGTGCTTGTGTGATCTCAGGAGTAATGTTGTCGGGGGCAACAGCCCCTGGTAAGGTCTCCCATGGCAGACTAGTCCTGGGTGATGGGCCAGACAAAGAGTGATCCAAGTAAACCCCCATGATGGCCTCCACAAGGACTCAGCATCCCTCCCCACCCTGGAGCCAGGCCTGGGGGAGGGGCTCCTCGGCATGCGCCTGGTGGCCGGGCTTTCACCATGGGGCCCGGCAGGGCTTAGCCCTCCCATGGGCCCACCACCTGTATGAGGGGGGATGGGGGTCCGGTGCTATGTGGATGGGGTGGCAGTCGAAGGCGAAGGCCCAGGCGCTCCGATCCTCGGTTACTGAAACTGACTCGACTGTGTATGTTATGATAAAGATGGTGGTAAAAATAGCATGACACTGTACATGTATTCCTCCACCTGGGAGTGGATTTAAAAATGTGTTCTGAGTTCTGAATTCATAGCCAAATTATATTAATATTGTTTAAAGCTGCAGTGTGATCTGAGGAGTGTGGGTTTAGTTAATACTCTGCAGTAATACAGTAAAAAAGAGGGATTGTACTCATCTCACTCCTCCTTCTGCATAATTCAGTGGTTAAGGTGTGAAACAGTCAGTGGTTGAGTGTGAAATGCTTCATTCTTGTGAAACTGGGTTGCAACTGTTCACAGTGGTGGTGAATGGAACCAGACGTCCACCTCTAAAAGCTCCCACACAGGAATAACATAGTTCTGAATATGCTGCCTGCTGTCTGAACCTGAGCTCTTCTGTGATGAAGTTGCAGCCTCAACTTTTTTTTAAAGCACTTCATAGTGGAGGGATACATGCTGGGAGCTGTGAAACAAAATAGTCCCCTATAGAAACTTAGATTTTCAGGTTTAAACAAACAACTTTTCTTATTTTACATGTTAGAAGACGTGTAGGTTCTCTGGTGGTTCTGATAGTAAATAAAATGTTTATATTTGTGTTTATATAGACCCCTGGTTCCCACCAGCACCACTGTACACAAAATAATAAATAAATTAAAATGAATAAATTAAAAACAGTAACCATTTCACGTGAATGGCTTGGATCCTAATTTAGGAATGTTCTCTTTGACATGTTCTTATTAATGAAACGTCCTAGTTTTGCACAGACAAGAGGAAAGAATTCAAGTATGAATTTGAATTAATCACCATTTTCTGCTGCACGATAGACAGATGTCTGGCCAGCGTGATGGACGAGGTGTTAAAATGAAAGTAAGAGGTTTATTTTATAGAAAACATAAACATTGAAGGACTGCAGACACTGTTTACTGGCTGAGGTGAAGAAAGAGGCATTAGAAACTTCCAGAGTGGCCGTAATGAGTTGTGTAGTTATTTATGGCCACCAGAGGGTGCAAGCACACAACCTACAGCTATTGCCATTCACTGTAATTCTCTGATACTGTCTGGAATTGTGGGTGGTGTGCTGGTGGGTGGGTTTCCCAGAATACGTCCTGGTTGGAAGTTTAACATTCGTATTCCGTGTGAGCCGCAGGTATTTAGAGGTCAGCTGCTTCAGCTGTTCTGACTATGACCCCAGCAGTGTCCATGCAGCCTGATTTGGTTAATAAAGCTGCTGTAGGAGATTGTGCTTGTGTAATCTGTGAAGATTGCCAGTTGGCTTTAAATTTTTTGTGTAATCTCACATTCCGGGGGGATTGTGTGGGATTGTACTGCTCAGATCTCAGATTATATCACAGCGCATACAGTACTGAGAGGGGAAATGTGTCTCTTTCAGCCACAGCAGGTCTCTGGGAATTTGTATTTTCTATCTTGTCCTAATAGGATTATATTAAACAAAAAAATAACAACATTAAAATCTTATATCAATAATATGAATAGATAAATAAATATTAATACATTTATATTTTTTTCTAAAGGTCTAATAATAGACTCATATGAGTCAATTATTAAAGTCTAGACACTTTTTTTATATTTTAAAATGATAATACTAATAATGGTGATCATTTCTGTTTTCTCCTTCTCTATACTCTGTGGCTCCCAGGTGTAATATAGCTTAAGGTTTCTATAATATTATAATTCTGATCCCTTTGGGGTTTGGCCTCCTGCTCAGTGGTCAGAAAGGTGGTCAGCAGCTTCCTACAGGGTTTAAAAGGATCCAGTGCTGGAACACATCAAAGGCAGAGGAGCTGGACGGTGTTTTGGAAGCGTGCTCACGTGTACACCTGGTATTTACTGCAGTGGCATGTTCTCTGATAAGAAATGTCGTTTTCCATGTAATTAATAGACAGACAGAGAGATGAACACAGATACAGCCTGGTTCTGGTTCTGGTTCTGGTTCTAAGACAGGTCCTCTGAGATGTGGAGGCCCAGGAACAGACTCAGGTCTAGCCTTTTAGGGTTCCTTCAGCCTGCTGTGAATATAATAATATCTAAATCACAGTCTGAGTATCTAAACCTGGAATAAACTCAACCTAAGTAACCCTGGATTAACCAAAGTCTGAGTTTGTAACTTGGTTTAATCACAGTATTAGTATGTAAACCTGAATTAACCACAGTCTGAGTTTTAAACCTGGATAAACAACAGTCTGAGTATTTAAACCTGGATTAATCACAGTCTGAGTATTTAAACCTGGATAAACAACAGTCTGAGTATGTAAACCTGAATTAACCACAGTCTGAGTATCTAACCCTGAATTAACCACAGTCTGAGTATCTAAACCTGGATTAATCACAGTCTGATTATATAAACCTGGATTAATCACAGTCTGAGTATCTAAACCTGGATTAATCACAGTCTGAGTATCTAAACCTGAATTAATCACAGTCTGATTATATAAACCTGGATTAATCACAGTCTGAGTATCTAAACCTGGATTAATCACAGTCTGATTATATAAACCTGGATTAATCACAGTCTGAGTATCTGAACCTGGATTAATCACAGTCTGAGTATCTAAACCTGGATTAATCACAGTCTGAGTATCTGAACCTGGATTAATCACAGTCTGATTATATAAACCTGGATTAATCACAGTCTGAGTATCTAAACCTGGATGAATCACAGTCTGAGTATATAAACCTAGATGAATCACAGTCTGAGTATCTAAACCTGGATTAATCACAGTCTGATTATATAAACCTGGATGAATCACAGTCTGAGTATCTAAACCTGGATGAATCACAGTCTGAGTATCTAAACCTGGATGAATCACAGTCTGAGTATCTAAACCTGGATTAATCGCAGTCTGAGTATCTAAACCTGGATTAATCACAGTCTGATTACGTAATCCTGGATTAATCACAGTCTGATTGTATAAACCTGGATTAATCACAGTCTGAGTATCTAAACCTGGATTAATCACAGTCTGATTATATAAACCTGGATTAATCACAGTCTGATTATATAAACCTGGATTAATCACAGTCTGAGTATCTGAACCTGGATTAATCAGTCTGAGTATCTAAATCTGGATTAATCACAGTCTGATTATATAAACCTGGATTAATCACAGTCTGAGTATCTAAACCTGGATTAATCTCAAGTTGAGTATCTAAATCTGGATTAATCAGTCTGAGTATCTAAATCTGGATTAATCAGTCTGAGTATCTAAATCTGGATTAATCACAGTCTGAGTATCTAAATCTGGATTAATCACAGTCTGAGTATCTAAATCTGCATTAATCACAGTCTGATTATATAAACCTGGATTAATCACAGTCTGAGTATCTAAATCTGGATTAATCAGTCTGAGTATCTAAATCTGGATTAATCACAGTCTGAGTATCTAAATCTGGATTAATCACAGTCTGAGTATCTAAACCTGGATTAATCACAGTCTGATTATATAAACCTGGATTAATCACAGTCTGAGTATCTAAACCTGGATTAATCACAGTCTGATTATATAAACCTGGATTAATCACAGTCTGAGTATCTAAACCTGGATTAATCACAGTCTGATTATATAAACCTGGATTAATCACAGTCTGAGTATCTGAACCTGGATTAATCACAGTCTGATTATATATAAACCTGGATTAATCACAGTCTGAGTATCTGAACTGGGATCAGTCTTAGTTTCTTACCGTAGGGGTGAACACCACAACTTCTGTGTGATATGGTGCCCCCTGTTGTTTGAAGTTTTAATTCGACCAGGTGTGTCGTTTCACAAATTGCTCCTTTAATTTGCAGTGATTTGTTTCTCCGGAGACTCGTGGGGGCTCCCTTGTGGTCTCGATGGTTAATAAGATGTCTATATTTGTGTTGTAAGCATGGAGACCCCTGGTTTCTATCACCCCCCCCTGTAGAGACATTTAAGATGAAGCGTTTCACACTGACCCAGAAACCCTCTGTTTACATCTCAGACGCTGAATTATGCAGATTAAAAAAATGGTGTAGTTGTCCTTTAATGGACTGCACATTAGAGCCAGAGTGCGGTGTCGAGATGAGGACAGATACTTGCGTCAGCGTTTCCGTCACTGCCCTGTCACAGCGCTGGGTTAGACGACTGACCACTAATGGAAGCCTGAGGCTAAGACCACCCACAGAGGCCTGGGCGGGCACGAGAGAGAGAGAGAGAGAGAGAGAGAGAGAGAGAGAGAGAGAGGGAGAGAGAGAGAGAGAGAGAGAGAGAGAGAGAGAGGGCGGATTAGAGCGGTCCATCACAGTGCACTGATCACACATACACTCAAACACGGCCAGTGTGTGAATAGATCAGCTGATACTCGTGCAAACAGTCAGGTGAGAAGAACAAATATTAATCTTGGAGCTTCCTGTAGAGCACCTGCTTAATTTCAGACTAAAATATAAAAGAATGTTTTAACCACCTATTAATGACCACCTTCCATTTATTTAATATCCAGTTTTAAAGGATGCTATTAATATTAAGTCATGCCTTTTTTAGGACACAGATATTCTACAAACTCTGGATAAAAAAATATTAAAAGGCACAGAAAAAATGGGACCCCTAACAACCACCTGGAAGACCTATTAGACCCAGGTTTCGTTTTTGAGAGAGAGGAGAACATCAAGCTCCACCTTCAGATCTGAGAACATCCACAGGTGTTTCTGTCCATCCTGTGAGAGGACAGCCCTACCTGCTGTATTGGGTATTAATGACATCACCTACAGCCGGGTCAGCTTTTTAGATATAAGAAACTAAACTAATCACTAAACATTGAGGCTCTGACTATGTCTCAGTATGTCATATAATATAATATAATATAATATAATATAATATAATATAATATAATATAATAGAATAGAATAGAATAGAATAGAATAGAATATTTTATAGGGTGTGTCTTAAATCCTAGTGAGTCTCTAAGTAGGCTGTCTAGGTAGGCAGTGTGTAAGTAGCAGTGTTCTCATGGTGAACGACTCGTTACAGAGTTGATAATAAAATACTGTTTTGTGTGATTATTAGAGATGGGACTGATCTGATACAGTATTGGTATCGGGGCTGATATTGATGTAATTTAACGTATCGGATATCGGGCGAATGCGGCCGATCCATTTACTGATCTTTGGAAACGCCGAACAGCAAAAAGGCTACATGTAGTATTTGTAAGGTGGATGTCCCAAGAGGTGGAATAATAATAATAAACTAAAGAGCCCTTATATTGGTATTTGTATCGGTATCGCTATTGGCAGTTATATATCGGTATCGGACCAGAACTGAAAAACACTGGATCGGCCCATCACTAGTGATTATATGACCAGAAACACATTAAAACTCCATGTAGACTGTCCCAATACTTACATACCTTAAACATGCTGCTACTGAGGAACCTTATTTACACCTGATTTTAAGAAGTATTGAACTCTTCCTCAGCCGCTCAGACAATCCCATGATGCACCGCAGGCTAATCTAGGAGCAGTGAAGTGGTTTTAAAATGTGATTATTTTGATTCTCTGGAGTTTTAATGTGTTTCTGGTCATATAATCACACAGAACAGTATTTTATTATCAACTCTGTAACGAGTCCTTCACCATTTACACTTTATACTCCAGACATTAGCATTTATTGTTTTGGATGCCGGCCAGTAGCTTAGCAACCAGCTAAACCACCGGTGGTGTGCTGCAGTGGGGGGAACAAGCCGTGACGCAGTCTCTCTCTAACTAGAGCGTCTCAGTAATCTGTTTACACACTCACTACCTAGACAGCCTACTTACACACTCACTACCTAGACAGCCTACTTACACACTCACTACCTAGACAGCCTACTTAGACACTCAGTAGGGTTTGAGACAGACCCCATATATATTTATATTTAATATAATATAATATACAGTCAAGTCGTATTATCATGAGCTACTTTGATGGCCACAGCGTGTAGGTGGCAGCGTTCTTGTCTGGGGAAGTGGAAAACCTTCTCAACAGATTTGGGTCTGAATCCATCCTTGCAGATCATGTACACCATACATGCTGATGGTCTTCTCTGGGATGGATGGGATCTTCTAGCAAGACAATGAGACACGTCACATGACTAGAAATGTCCCACACTGGTTAGAAGAGCTGACCAAGATCTCAAAGTACTACCCTGGACCCCTAATTCCCCAGACTTGGACACAACTAAGCATCTGTGGGACCACCTGGATGGTGGTGTTGGCTCTATGGATTCTCCTCCACGCTCCTTCCAGCAGCTGTGGGATGCACTGCAGTCAGCATGATGCCTCCAGATACCTCTAGAAGACCATTTGTGAAGTCAGACACTGATGTTGGACGAGAAGTACTGTTCTCCTGGCAACCTCCATTGGATTGCCAGATGGAGAAGTGTGATTGGTCACTCCAGAGAACACGTCTCCACTGCTCTAGAGTCCAGTGGCGGCGTGTTCTGCATTGTTCTTGATGATGTAAGGCTTGGATGCAGCTGCTCGGCCATGGAGACCCATTCCATGAAGCTCTCTACGCTCTGTTCTTGAGCTGATCTGAAGGCCACATGAAGTTTGGAGGTCTGTAGTGATGGACTCTGTAGAAAGTTGGTGACCTCTGTGCTCTATGCTCCTCAGCATCCGCTGACCCGCTCTGTCATTGTACGTGTTCTACCACTTGGTTTCTGAGTTGCTGTCGTTCTCAATCACTTCCACTTTGTTCTAACACCACTGACAGTCCACTGTGGAATATTTAGTAGTGAGGAAACTTCACCACTGGACTTGTTCCACAGGTGGCGTCCTATCACGGTACCACGCTGGAGTTCACTGAGCTCCTGAGAGACCCACTCTTTACTAATGTGTGTAGAAGCATCTGCAGGACTAGGAGCTGGTTTTATACACCGGTGGTCAAGAAAGTGATCTGAACACCTGAATTCAGTGAATACTTTGGCAGTGTAGTGTATATTAATTTATTTTTTAGGTTTCAAGCGGGCAGTTTTAAGAATGTCTGGAAAAACACCTGTTGACAGAAAACAGTTTACAATGCTTAAGAAATCATTTAGAACATAATTAAAAATAGGAACAGAATCAAAATCATACGTGGATGAACTAAATAGGTTTATAACACTTGTAGCTCCTGATAACAGAGAAAGGTGTTGTTACTGATGTAGCTGGATTATCAGGAAGTTTACTGGAACTTGTTTCTGCTGGCTGAGCTCTGCTCTGTCTTTTGAAGGTTACTGTATGATCTAAGGTATGTGGAACGTAGTGTTATTAAATATTAAATCCATCGTTCTCCTCCTCAGTGTGTCTGCAGCTCACGCAGAATTAGAACCGCAGCGTTACTCTTATCGGTCATGATCACTGAACTGCAGTGGCGGTGATTCGCTGATAAAGCAGGTCTCAGATCAGCTGTAAAAGGATGTTTGCGCTCTCTGTTTGTTTCCAGCGTAGCAGCAGCAGCAGGTGACTAATCGCTCCTGTGGAGTTTATCTCTGACCTCCACTCCTAGTGTTTGGATAAAATGGCCCATTCGTTTACACACGAAGGTTGGTGTTTCTAATATATTGGCCAGTTAATGGAAGTACAAGGTGGGTGTTTCTAATAAAGTGGCCAGTTTCTGGAAGTGCAAGGTGTATGTTTCTAATAAAGTGGACACTCAGTGGAAGTACAAGGTGGTTGTTTTTAATATAGTGGCCAATTTGTGGAAGTGCAAGGTGGGTGTTTCTAATAAAGTGGCCAGTTAGTAGAAGTACAAGGTGGGTGTTTCTAATAAAGTGGCCACTTAGTGGAAGTACAAGGTGAGTGTTTCTAATAAAGTGGCCAGTTTCTGGAAGTGCAAGCTTGGTGTTTCTAATAAAGTGGTCAGTAAGTGGAAATGCAAGGTAAGTGTTTCTAATATATTGGCCAGTTAGTGGAAGTACAAGGTGGGTGTTTCTAATAAAGTGGCCAGTAAGTGGAAATGCAAGGTAGGTGTTTCTAATATATTGGCCAGTTAGTGGAAGTACAAGGTGGGTGTTTCTAATAAAATGGCCAGTGAGTGGAAATTCAAGGTTGGTGTTTCTAATATATTGGCCAGTTTCTGGAAGTGCAAGGTTGGTGTTTCTAAAAAAGTGGCCAGTTAGTAGAAGTACAAGTTGGGTGTTTCTGATAAATTGGCCAGTAAGCAGACGTCCAAGGTAGGTGTTTCTAATAAAGTGGCCAATTTGTGGAAGCGCAAGCTAGGTGTTTCTAATATAGTGGCCAATTTGTGGAAGTGCAAGGTTGGTGTTTCTAATAAAGTGGCCAGTTTCTGGAAGTGCAAGCTTGGTGTTTCTAATAAAGTGGTCAGTAAGTGGAAATGCAAGGTAAGTGTTTCTAATATATTGGCCAGTTAGTGGAAGTACAAGGTGGGTGTTTCTAATAAAATGGCCAGTGAGTGGAAATTCAAGGTTGGTGTTTCTAATATATTGGCCAGTTTCTGGAAGTGCAAGGTTGGTGTTTCTAAAAAAGTGGCCAGTTAGTAGAAGTACAAGTTGGGTGTTTCTGATAAATTGGCCAGTAAGCAGACGTCTAAGGTAGGTGTTTCTAATAAAGTGGCCAATTTGTGAAAGCACAAGGTAGGTGTTTCTAGTATAGTGACCAATTTGTGGAAGTGCAAGGTTGGTGTTTCTAATAAAGTGGCCAGGTAAAGCTGTTGATGTGCTGTAAGACGTGTTTGTCTGCAGCAGTTTATGCACCTGAGCTTTAAATTCAGAACTTTCAGTCAAAGTTCACTGATGTGTGTATGTGTGCTTTGGCGTGTCGGCGTGTTCCAGCAGTCGGGTCAGAAGAGTTTTATAGTTAAACAGGCTCAGTAAACTGAATTGCACCTCTAAGATCAATGAACCTCCTGAGCTACAGTGATAAACCACTACACTGTTGTATTTGGTGCCTCCGTAATTAAGACTTAAACTCCTTTACATAAAACCATAACATACATCCTGCTTACGCGCCAGAAACACAATGTCATGCAGTCCTATAGCGCATCATAACATCGTATAATAGTAATACACTTAAACTTGCATCATCTCCGACACGTGTAGGCTACCTGTCAAAAGTTTGGGGTGATTAAACCACTTCAGTGCTATAAGTGCTTTTAAAGGAGCCGTATGTAAAATGCCTCAACCTGTCATTCATAATCCAAACAATCAACATATCACCAGACAATGCCCAGTCCCTCCTCCTCCCTCTGCACTCCTTACTAGTCTAGAAGAAAAGTTGCAAGTTCAGCATCAAACTTCACCCCTTTCTTCTCCAAGAGCGCCTCCAGTGGTGAAACTGGAAACAGTTCTCTCTTGTTCTGCTTCTATTTTTGTGTTCGCTGCTGAACGTGGTTTCTCCCCGGCGGTGCTCGCTCACCAAGAGCTTCAGCCATCGCTGTGTTTACTGTTCTTTCATTGGCTGCCTGTCTTTAAATGATCTAACCAGGTGAAGCACCTTCACCATGACTGACCAGAGGTTAGAATACTTCTTCATCTTCATAGGCTGGATTGATTTGACTCAACACCACAGTGGACTTATTATCGCCTCCTGAGTTACAAAGTGGTATTACAGGATACACAGACATCTTTGACACACAGTCAAACCTGTTACTTCTTTACATTCTGTTAATAAGAAGATTACATATCGCTCCTTTAATGTGGCATTCTGGCCTACAGCCAGCATTCAGCGTTTATTTGTGATATTCAGTAGTGCAGCATTGCATTCCTTATTTTGTAACCCCATCTGATGATGCATCTTGAAGGTGTGAGGAACCTTTACATTTAATGGGGTAGAGTGAATGCAGAAGCATGCCAAATGGCTGGGGGTGGGAGTGCGGGGGTCCCATGCATGCTGGGTCCTGTAGTGAGAAAACACTCATAGATGTAGTGATGAATTATAAGAGGCAGAGTGAGGCACCCCTGCTCTACAGACTGCTGTGCAACACAACCAACAACATACTAAATGTTAGTTTTTGGGTGGAATGCCCCTTTAAGATGACTCACTGAGTCCATCTACGTCAGCAGAAGTGAAAACAGCTCTCTGATGCCAAACTTCTGCACATGTTCACTAGAGGGGTACTATGTGCTCCTCCACGGTGGCTGGTGGAGCCTGAGGCTGGACAGGAAGTGACACAGCCGCAGAGGGTTTGTTTTGTAACCAGGTAACGTCAGAGGCTGCATCACTGCTGGGTTTACGGTAGCCTGCAGCTTTGAGGTGATTCACAAACCGACCACATGGTGGAAAGAAGTTCTCCTGAAGATTTAGAGAGACTGGGGGATGGGATTTAAAGGGGAAGTCCAGTGATTTTTCAGAATTTCTCATAATTAAATGCTTAAGATGTAGATCAAGTCATTCTGAGTGGTTTTGTTATGAAATGCTTCGTTGTAGAGAAACTCAAGTCAGATCTCTTTACAGTGGAGGTGAATGGAACCAGACGTCCACCTCTAAAAGCTCCCTCAGAGAAAGTTATTACATAAAATCACTATAAATACACTATAAATACACTATAAATACACTGCCTGAGGTCTGCCTTTGACTACAAGATGGTTTTTAAATTTAATTGTGGTGGAGGGATACATACATGGTGCTGTGAGGCAAAATAGTCCCCAAAGAAAATTTAGTTAACTCACATTTTCCATCATCAACATTCCATATACAAACTGCAGATGGCGAGTATTCAAGACCATGACAGTGAGGACAGTGGGGCTCCACAGGGAAGGTGTACTGGTGGGACTTGATGCTGGAGCTGGTGCAGTTGGGCCCAGTGATGAGGGACGAGGAACAGACCCACGAAAGCGAAATCATTGAAGACTTCAGTGCAGGAGCACCACGGTGAGTATTTTGTGAGCTGGCACTGTGGACAGAGAGGACACGGTGTCCAGCAGCTCCGTAACTCTGGGCCAGCAGGGACCACCGCAGTGTAGACAGGAGACAGCTCAGAGCTCAAGCCTCTGTGATCTCTCTACTGCGACCAGGTAGACGACGACCATCATCCAGCTCAGGCTGGTCACCAGTACCACCAATTTACTATTGGACCGCAATTACTATCCATCCATTATCTACCGCCCTTCTGGGGGTCTGGGTCGCAGGGGTAGCAGCCTAAGGAGAGAAACCCAGACTTTCCTCTCCCCAGCCACCTCCTCTAGCTCCTCTGGGTGAATACCGAGGCGTTCCCAGGCCAGTCGAGAACATATAATCCCTCCAGCATGTCTTAGGTCTTCCCCAGGGTCTCCTCCCAGTCTGACATGTCTGGAACACCTCCACAGGGAGGCATGCAGGAGGCATCCTAACCCGATGCCTGAATTACTATACTGTACTAGCAATTACTATTGGACAGGAATTATTATTATTATTATTATTATTATTATTATTAATAAAGATAAACAGTTATTTTTTTGTTTTCTCCATCATTTAAACAGGACAGCTGTCGTTTAAATCTTGCAAGAACTTCATGATGAATGGGCCAGTAGCAATGATCCAAAATTGCTTGGACATAATTCTGGTTCCATTGACTTACATTAAAAGTAAAGTAGGTTTTTGGCTGCTCCTGTAAAGTTACCATTCTCGGACGTTGACAATGTGTTTCATACTTTCACTTTTATTGGTGTATAATTCTAATACAGCGCTCCAGTTTCTCTCTAGGTCGTAAACCTGACTGTGACTTGCTGTACGTCATATATATGAGCAAATGTACAGATAAAATTTAGCCCTCAGGACACCTGACGCGACTGTTTACCTGTACTGTGCGGTACCTCTGTCCAGTTTTAGATAACGCTGTGTCACTTCACAGAGCAAACACGTCTGATCAGCTACGTTTAGGCAAACAGGACAGACACGACCACGTGGTTTACAGTGAAATCACATGTACACAGAGCAGCGCCTGAAATATGTATATTATTTTTTTGGCCATTTTTAGGTTTCTGCATCAGCTGAACTCTACACTCGTCCTTTACGTTGTCTCCAACTTTTATGATGATTTGACCAATAAAAATGGTCCAAAACTGCTCTAAACAATAGACATTTTCACTGACTTGCACTGAAAGTATTACCAGTTTTTGTCCTCTCCTGTAAACTTGTCTTTTTGGAGATACTGGTTCTACATGGACTGTGATGATCTGTGTTTGGAGAGACTCCAGCACATCAGTACAAGTCAGTGCAGGTGTGCAGTCGGTTCAGCAGCACTCGCCCAGTTTACACCCTTCTGCTGGATTTCAGGCCTTCCTGCACACGCGAGGGTAGAACCTCTGAATCACAGCTTAAGTAAGCATGAGGACAAAGACGAGGGGACTAGTCTGGGAAGTGGCAGCCGCACGAGGATTACTGGATGTTTTGCTGAGACATTCTTATGTAACAAACCGATCCACGTCTTCAGAGTTACTCAGTTTCCCGCTCTCACGCCAGAAAACAACCCTACTCTTCTTCTGTTCATACTAGTTCTTCTTAGATTTTCAGAAACCAGCATAAATAAAACCAGACGTAACAAAGCTTTTCTGAGATTACCTGAGAGCAGCTTCAAATATTTGTTGATTTTTGTTTTTTTGAACACAACAGCTGTTCTGTATATCCTGTAAATGTTTCATGATGAATGGACCAATAGAAATGCTCCAAAAGCACCTGGCATAAAACCTCTTTACATTCACTTACATTGAAAGTGAAGAAGGTTTTTGTCCACTCCTGTAAACATAGTACCTTAGAGATGCTTGTTTTTCTTTGGATAGCGCTGATATGTAAATGAGCCTTGTTCTGATTGACTGTCACCTAGGGCTGTGTATCGGCAAGAACCTGGTGATACAATACGTATTGTGATACAGCGCTCACAATTCAATATATCACGACCGTGATACTGCGATACTGCACGTAAAGTGATATACTGATTTTTCAAATCCTACTATTAAAACACACCACTATATGAACAGGTTTGTTAATGCTTACAATAGCACTGCGTCCTTGTGCTGCTTGTTAATGTTGGAGTGGAGCTGAAAATGGATTACAACACTGCCATCTAGTGGTCAAAGGTTTAAACACAACACACACTGATTCACTGTCTGCCAGGAATCTGTGTATCAATACTGTGTTTTTCAGAATCGATACATTATCACTAAACATAAAATCCCGATATTCAATATTTTGATATTTTTTGTTACACCCCCACACTCTTCTATTGTTCCCTGTTCAAGAAGCACTCAGAAATGAAACCCTTCTAACAACTTCTAAGTGAAAGGGTGAGTCTAAACTACTGAACAGGTGGATATATGTGAAGTAGTTCTTGTGACATCACAGACATGATGAATTGCAAAATGTTTGACTGACTGCAAATGTTTACAAATGTCAACAGTTCCTATCAAGCTCCATAGTGAACACATAAGGGTTAACTCTTGTGTTGTGTGATAAAAGGCAAAGATACAAACATTATTTTATTAAATAAGTAAATAATAAAACTGAAATCAGGATTTGTGATGATCAATAACAAGTAAACTGAGGAAATTATGGAAGCTTGAATGATAAATTTAATTTATTGCAAAATTAAAAAAAATAAAACCTCAGTCAGGTCACTTTTGAACCAGGTTGTGCATCAAAGGGTTAAATCTTCTATATCAGTGAAAGGCTGTTTTTCCTGTACATTCAGAAAGACCAGCAGAGCATCTTCTAAATTCATTATTATTCATTAAACTGACTGAAGAACAGAGCTTTTCACACTAAACCAAAGTGACTTTAATCACAACTTGACCATTTAGTTATGCAGAAATTTTGAAAAATCTGCCGAATTCCCCTTTAATTTCCTCTAAAGCAGTTCAGCTTTATCTTGCAGTGTGACGCTGACGTGTCAGCTGCTTCTGAATAAAACAAGAACCAAATGAAGCTGAGGCAGAATCAGGAACCACTGCCTTACATAAGAATCCCAGTGGTTTGGGCTGGCGGGGTCCGTACTGTCTTGATGTGATGATGCGGCTTGGTTGGGGTATCACTGCGGGGGTGCGGGCGAGCTGCTGAGTAACGCCGGATAAACACAGCGTCAGGATGAAGGAGAGATTAGGAGGATTTATGATGTGAGCTACGCTGCCATTACGAAAGCAGGAGGAAGCCGCTCTAAATATGGAAGAGGACTCGCGTCATCTTTCCATTCAGATCCAGAAGCTGGAGAGAGTCACCACGGAGACCTCCAGCAGCACAGGAGCACCCTCACAGTCATATCATACCTGCCTGTAGGAGTTCAGGACACAGGCTTGGTCTCTGATTTATTGCTGCTTTTTAATAAAATAAAAATACAGAAGTTTGGCCCAAAGGGGAACTCCACCAAAATGTCTGCATAAGGAAATGGTGGAGATATAAGGAAGATCATTCTGAGTGGTTTGGTGTGAGTTCACAGTGGTGGTAAATGGAACCAGACGTCCACCTTTAAAAGCTCCCTCACATAGTCTAGTGTCTGGGACTCTATGTGGCTATAGCTTTAAGAAGATTTTGGCTTACAATGTATTTTAAATACAATAACAGTGCATTAACAATGTTGTAAGGCTTAATAGGCTCCAAAGAAAAGCTTATAAAGTTTTATCATCAATATCATTTTTATTTTTTACACCAAATGCCTTAGGAATGAAGAAAACTGTTTTAGAGTTTAGAGTTTCTCGCAAGCGAACTTCCAAATAATCCACATACGATTCCTCGTTATATGGTTCCCCACAAAGTCCGTCCTCTTTCTGTGGTACATGCAGTTCGTGATCTGTTTCTTCTTATCAGAATCACGTCTTGACCATTCACTCAGCATGTGGTACTCTCCTGATGTCCGGGACCCCCGCAGAGTGTGGTGCCAAATTGCCAAATGATGCTGAGAGTGATCGTATAGACCAGACGGTCTTCTGAACTCTGCAGAGCGCAGGTCATAGAATATTATCATAGTTCAACACCACCCAAAATCATATAATACTACTTATACACATAAAACATGCAAACAATGTCAAATCAGATTTATCTCTGTAGCGCTTTCAACAACTGGTGTCGTCGCAAAGCAGCTTTACAGGAATTTATGGATAAGAAAAGTTCAGTAGAGCATAAACAAGCAGAAGAAGAAAATAAAAATATAGAAGGAAATCATAGAAATCATAGAAAAAACATTAAAAAACCCTGGTGAGCAAGCCATAGGCGTGAGGAGAAACTCCCTCAGAGCTGGAGGAGGAAACCTTAGGAGGAGCCAAGACTCACAAGGGGCCGCCCTCAATCAAACTACTCAAACAGTACTGATATACTGACTGTACAGGTGTGCTTATATAATCATATATAAATTGGTATGGTACTGAATTAGAACGGCCCGGCCCCCTCTGGACATGAACAGCGGGACCACCAATCACCAACATTCTGAGGAGGCATTACAGTCCTTATAGGGGGAGACACAGACTCACAGGCTTCCATTTAACCCCTCACGCTCCAACACAGATTAAATAGACACGTTTAAATAATTTATTTGTTTATATTTTTATAATTGTTTAGATGCTGCTTGTCAAACTGTAAGTAGATAAAATAATTTTTTTATATATATATATATATATATATATATATATATATATATATATATATATATATATATATATATATATATATATATATACGGGGGTTGGACAATGAAACTGAAACACCTGTTATTTTAGTGTGGGGGGTTTGATGGCTAAGTTGGACCAGTCTGGTGGTCAATCTTCATTAATTGCACATTACACCAATAAGAGCAAAGTGTGAAGTTCAGGTAGCAGGTAAGAGCACAGTTTATCAAAATATAACAATAACACAACACTATGGGACGTACCAGAGTTCAAAAGAGGACAAACTGTTGGTGCACGTCTTGCTGGCGCATCTGTGACCAACACAGCAAGTCTTTGTGATGTATCAAGAGTCACGGTATCCAGTGGTGGAAACTAGTCCATGTTCATTTCAGTAGAGTCTGTGGTGAAGGTTAGACTGGGTGGCAGTGGAACCTGGCGGTCAGTCTTCCATCAGTGTCAGTGAGGACAGGTGAATGAAATAAAACAGTGAAGGACACATGAAATAAAAGAAATATTCTATATACAATCCCACCACAGTATAGCATACAAAAGCATTCAGGTTCACGGGTGGGTTTGATAGTAAATTAAACTAAATTGAACAATAAAAAAAATAAAATTTGTTTTGTAGACATGGTGACCCCTGGTTCTCACCACCACCACCACCACCAACAGCATCTACAATCAGCCAGACTGACCTACTCCATCTCAGCCACTCAGTTATGTAGACATGGAACCAAAAATTGGTGGAAAACTTGTTTAATAACGTTTAAACAATAACAATAAAAAGAAACTGTCCTAAAACTTTTACCAGGCGGTGCAAATCACTGTTAGTTCAGTCAAAGGTCACTCAGTTGTCTAGCCACAGTGACCCGCTCTCAATCCTGCTCGAGACATTCCTGATTAAATGAGCTGCTTCTGGACTCAGATCAGTAGCACGGGTCCACTTCCCGCGGCCTGATCCTGGACTGACCCCAGTCTACTAGCCTCCGCCGTGTCCTTACCGCCTAACGTGAGCGGAAGGATCCTGGATTAGGATCACCGTGTCTGTTTTATGAATGGCTAGCGGCGGCTACTGGCTGTCTTGATCCAACACCTCCTTCAGCAGAAGATCTGTGGGGATCCAGCAGGAAGTTTCTGGAATACTCCAGCATTTTCCATCCTGAGCTGTATTTGCAGTGTCTGTGGTAGAAAATCCTGTTTCAGGCCCCACGTCTGCTGGAGGCAATAACAACTACCCCGATCTAAATTATATACATTTATTACTGTTTTATATATATATATATATATATATATATATATATATATATATATATATATATATAATAAGCGTTTTACCAATGACTGGCTGCTTATGTGATTATAATAAGTCATAATCTAAACTAGAAAAAGGAATTAAGATGTTGATATATGGTTGATGTCGCTATATGGTTGATATAGTATCCCAGGTGGTTGCTACAGTGTTTGCTAATACTATCTGAATTACTTTAGCAGGCCAGGTTGTAGCTTTTCCTTCATCTTTGCTCCTTCTGGTGTGGGTAAATGTCCATTTTTTTTATTATTTAATATTTAATATAATTTATTTATTATTATTATTATTATTATTTTATTTATTTATTTCTAATATGTGTACAGTCAAACACAGCTGGACTATCTATACGTGAGTTGTGAAAGGATGTATTTTGGTCAGTACTGTCTGGGCCTTGAATCTGGGAATCTATTAGTTTTTGCGGTTGAATCTCAGCCCCAAGAACCTCACTCACAGTAGATGAAATCCATCAGTAAACCGTAAAGAAAATCATGAATTTTACAAATTCTGTATAATGAATGGTTTCAGAAATGGGATTATTGTTAGTAGCATTTGTGATGAGTTCACAGTTTAAAGTCAATGGGTTTCCAGTTCTTTAGTAAGAATTAAATCAAACTTTAATACAAATCTGGTATTTAGATTAATGTGAGAAACCACTAGAGTGTTACTTTAAACTGCTTATATGCTAAATTATTTTTTCCCCTATACATGTAGATATATATATACACATCTACACACAAACACATACATGGAAGGAGTGACTTTACAGCGTCAGTGTGTTTATTTAACTCTTTCCAAGCTTCTCCTAAACAACCCAGTATTATTATCAGTTCTCATCTAATACCTGCTTTGACTGCTCAGTACTTCATTAAGATAAATCAAGATTTGCTGCTGAAGGAACTGAACACATTCATACAATGTCTGGGGCGTCCAGGAGAAATCTGGAACCTAACTTTGTTCTTCAAACTGGATCAAGATCTGATCTACTTCTCTCACAATAACATATTCATCTTACTTTGTATTGTATGTATGATTATTGATCAGATGATGGCTACAACATATATATGAAGTTATGAAGCTCAGCGATCCTTATTTGTGAATCACCTGTCCAGGTACTGGTGTACTTCAGTGTATAACCTACTAGATGATTATTAATCTGTTTGATATGAAGTCTGAGATGGAAAACTCCAAACTCTGCAGTGTGTGAGATACTCGTAGACATAGAAACATAGTAGAAACAGCAGATCTCATTTCACTGCTAACTTTAATACCTATGAACGATCAAGCCAGTTCGTAACAACTATAAATCCAGCTATAAATCCAAAGTCCTAAGGAGGTGCCCTGAGAGACAAGGCCCGAAATCAAGTACCACTGAAACTGCAGTAGCGAGGTCCTCGGCTAAACCATACAGTGCTGGAAGGTTGAATGTTGGCGTCTCCGTGTTGGATTTGCGTTCCTCACTTTTGTCCGTTGAGTATATGAGATATAAAAATCATAAAAAGGCAATCATAAAAACATACCTCCTTATACAGCATGGCCTTCCCAATAAACTACAACTGGAATTATATTTCTCTTTAAACCAGCCCCAGCTTTACTAAGTCTATGCTCCGCTCAACAGCAGCAAGCTATAGAGAATATACTGTGAATTAAATATTACAGCTCATTCCAGCTATGCACTGAAATCCTGCCTCTCTGATGAGAATTCAACCTCAATAAGAAAAAAAATACTAGAGGAAGAATATCTACAGCTCAGTACTTCATGCAATATGCAAAGGCTTAATGTTGCTTTGGGCAACCTCGTGTGATCCTATCACCCAGTGCTAACCTCCCCAGGAGCCGCAGAGACAATAGAAAAGCACTTTAAATTAAAGAAAACAAACAAACAAAACAATAATAATAAAACAGGAGTGGGCGATATGACCACACATTATCGCCATCATGACAAATTATATCACGATGTGCTTCTCTGAACATACTGAACTGGATTCAGTGCAGCGCAGTACGAGGAACGTTGAATAATAACCTTTATACTCTGTTTAATAGCATCTAATGAATCACTACTAGAGAAATAAATCAAGACTCAGCCCAAAAATAATAATAATAAAAAAATAAATCATGAATTATCATCAACGTCTAAGTATCGTGATATATTTTGTCATATTGCCCACCCCCTAATAAAAAGATGCTGCTTAGTCTTCAGCCAAAGCCTCCACGCAGGGACTCCATTCGTTCGTTTCCGAGTCGTACGCCTCCATGGTGTTTAAAAAGTCATTTCCATCGAAGCCCCCGACGGCACACACCACCCCGTTCAGCACGGCCACGCCCGCGTTGCTACGTGCTGTCGTCATGCTTCCCAGCATCCTCCACTCGTTCCGGGCTGGGTCGTAGACCTCGACGCAGCTCAGAGCGCGAGAGCCATCAAATCCTCCCACCACAAACAGCTTTCCTGTGAATAAACAACCGCACCAGTTAACAGTCAGTCAACCACCGAAACAGCTCTACAGTCACTAAGTGTGCTACACCCTCACACAGCATCTCTCAGTAAGAGTTCTGTTGATACACCTCTAACGGGATCCTAAAGCTAGCCTTCCTAATATAAGTTTTAAGTAAACTTATTTTAAATCTCACTGATTATTATTAAGAACCAAGCCCTGCTGATGGCTCACCCTCATGCACAGCCACTCCAGCCCCTCTACGGGCCACGTTCATGGGGGACACGAGGGTCCAGGTGTTGTTCTCAGGGTTATAGCGCTCCACAGAGTTCAGGCAGTTCCATGATTCGGCACCACCGATCACGTACACAAAGCCATCCAGCTCACACACGGCCGCCTGATGCCTCCCTGAAATAAGCAGACACAAAGATAATTATCTTAACGATCACTAGCTTAAAAATCAATTAATAATTAAAGCTCCACTGAAATAACGGTAGAAAAATTAGGACGCCCCGCTCCTTTAAGAGAACAGCACCAGTACCAGCTTGAGTATGTTTTATCCTGTTAATGAAAGACTTACGGATGTTGAGAGCGGCGCAGCTGGTCCATGTTTTGGTCACCGGGTCGAACGAGTCACAGTTCTTTAGTCCCTTCTGTCCACACGGGTCAGACCCTCCCACCACAAACAGTCTGTTATATAAAGTGCACACACCTGCAACACACCAACACACAGCGTCAGAGAGTGAGTGAATGTTCTCTGGGTTTCATAACATCAACTTAACGTTTTAAAACGACAACTGCTTATATGCAGACAAGTACACTTGGATTAAATATATAAATAAATTAATATATAAATATGTATTAAAGATGTGCAAGAACCATACAGGTGGATGTGCATGTTCAGTGTAGACAAATCCACAAATGAGGATTTTGCAGTTACAATGTAAACAAAAATAAAGTGGCAGTGCTTTATAACAGTATATAGTACATACAGTATATGACTGTGAGCTGGACCAGTACAGTAAAGAACTAATAAAGTGGCAGTGCATTATAATGGTATATAGTACATGCAGTATATGAATATAAGCTGGACCAGTATAGTATAGTATAGTAATAAAGTGGCAGTGCATTATAAAAGTATATAGTACATGCAGTATATGAATATAAGCTGGACCAGTATAGTATAGTAATAAAGTGGCAGTGCATTATAAAAGTATATAGTACATGCAGTATATGACTGAGCTGGACCAGTATAGTATAGTATAGTAATAAAGTGGCAGTGTATTATACTATACTGGTCCAGCTCACTCTCATATACTGCATGTACTATATACTATTTAAAATACACTGCCACAGTATTACTGCACTATTCTATAACAGTATATAGTACATGCAGTATATGACAGTGAGCTGGACCAGTATAGTATGGAGTAGTAATAAAGTGACGAGTGTAATCGCTTCTGTTTTTATGATTTACAAATGTAAATGTTAATGGTAAACAGGATTTCTCAACACTAACAATATGAAGCATTCTGTATATTAATATTCATTAAAACCTCTTTCTGGATATTCATTGATATAACACTTTAATCTGTACATTAATTCCATCAGAACATCACTATGTATATTAATTTAATTAGTCATTGTTGATGTTCTACAGCTTTCACAGTCATTAAAAAAAACCCTATCTACTTTAAGTAAACTAGAGGTATCTAGAATGATAAAGAGAACTCTTTACTGTAGTAGACACGACTATCTTCCTCTATAGCTGCTGGTATTACTGGTTTGAATCCTGACGTTGTACAGACTGTGTCTGAAATGTACCTGCGTTGCAGCGGTTAGTTCTGAGTTCAGGAACTCTCGTCCATTCATCGACCCGCGGGTCATACATCTCTCCACAGCTCAGCTCATCTGAGTGACCGTTAGAGCCGCCCATTACGTACAGCTGGCCCTGAGAAAAGAGGACAGGACTCTGCACTCAGCAAACATACATGTGTACATGACAGCCCCATTAATAGAAAGGAGCCAGGCCTCACCATCAGGACCGCCATCTGGAAGCGGGCGCGAGGGGTTCTCATCGGAGCGATGAAAGTCCAGCAGTCCTTCTTTGGGTCATAACACTCAACGGTCCTCAAACACTCCTCCCTGTTGTAGCCACCTGTTTATAGAGGGGTGATTCAGTTTTAACTACTGAACAGCAATGAATCTGAATAATTATACAAGTGTTAATACTTCACATCCCAACATCCATAGCTCAACCTGCTTTATCTAGGTTTCAGACAGAGCCTGGTAAAAATCAATAAGCAATAATCAGTCGCATTGGAATTGCAACTGGTTTATACAGATGGTATATACTCTGCATGTGTGTGGCAGAGTGGGAGACAGGTAGATGGAACTAGTGCTGGGCCCACAATAAATAAAAATAATAATAAAACAAACCAAAAAACTGTGTGTGTGTGTAATTAATTAAAAAAAAAAAAAAAAAAAAAAAAAAATTATATATATATAGTTTAGGTAAAACATTTTTTAAACAATAACAGCTGACATTTACCATACCATGTTTTTTTTAATTGGCCAACAATACAAAATATTAATTATAGTATAGAACCTGTCCTGTATGTCCAAAGGCCACTTAAAATAAAGAATATCATGAGAAAGAAGTAATCTACAATGTATTTTGAAATAAAGCTCATATGAACAGAACATTTACTGAGATTGTAAACTGACCAATCAAAGGCCACAGGCTGTGACATCACAACCACAGGTAACTAACAAGTGAAAGCCAGGAAAGTTGTCGGTCCGTGTGCAGCACGTCTACCTGCAGCGATGAGCTTCCCGTCCAGTTCGGCGGTGCCCAGTCCGGAGCGGGCGTAGTGCATGGGCTTCAGCAGCCTGTCGATGAGCTCAACCGGCGAGGCCTCAAGACTGCGGCTCTTCTGCAGGCAGGGTGTGGTGGAGGGGGAGCTGTGGGGGCTGCTGCGGCCATGCAGAGAAATCACACACAAAACCCCCCGCAGTACCGCCAGGCACAGGTACGTACTGTCTGAAACACAGAACGGGGAGTTCGTCACTACAGGCTCATAAACTAACCAGAGAATAAATAACTATAAACAGGTTTTTCCCTGTTCAGGAATTTTAGGATTCTCAGACTGAAATTGCACGAGAAAATACATAAACAAACGAATGCTACACACATACAACTAGGGATGTAACAATGCATCGTGAGACGGTTAATAATCAACGGAAATATGTCACGACTGAAATCGGTTAGGATATAAAATGAATCGATATTCTTTTGAAACAGCAGGGGGCGCTGGCGCAGTCTACTACTACTTCGCTTGTTTGACGCCAGTACATCACATTAGCTGAATGTACGGAGTCACATCAGTGTCAAAACTAGGGCGCACAAAAACGTGAGGTGAAAAATATAAACCTGTAAGTTTTAACATTTCACACACAAATTTTTCACTTGTGCAAACGTGAAACTCACGAAGAACTGCACACGCACCTTTCATAAACATGCTCAGACTGTCTTTCTTTACATCCTTTACTGTGTTTCTCTCTCAACTCGATATTTTTCTGCACTACCGTCGGCTGTTCTCCACACTCGAGTTCTCAGAGGGGGTGGGCGGGACATGAGCTGAATGCTATTGGCTGATGGCACCTGGTTTCAAGACTGACCGCTCACTAAGAACAGCCTCTCAAACTACAACAACTACAGCTGGTTTATTTCACTTAATAATGATTTAATAGTCTCATCACTTCTTATGAGCCCATATTCACTTCAGTTTACTTTGATAGAGATTAAGCAAAATAAAGCACTCTGTAGTTTTATTATAGATAAATAATAAAAGGAAACATGGTCCATCATAATTTGTGTTCAGTTAAACTGTTTAAAAAATAAAAAATAAAATAAAAAAAAATCCTGAGGCCAGCATTGTTATTCACATTGCATTGTGAGTAGAGTGTATCATCACATCCCTACTGGAAACTGATATGAAACCAATATAATTCTGTGAACTCTAGAAACCACAGCAATAACACTGATCATCAATGTGAAGTGAAACTGTGTTATCTCAACGTCACACTGTGACAAGATGCATTGAGTGGACATTTAATTTTATTTTTTACACCAAATTGTATAAACAATTAACACCTATTAACACCCCAGCTCCAGTACCATTAGAAAGTTAAATTAACTTTGTTTAAAATATCATAAGAATACCAAATCATGGACCCAGCATTATGAACTGAACTAAATGTAATCAAATGAGTGTGTCATAGTTTGGCTGTTTGGTAACTGCTTTGGAAAACGAGACGGGAGCGACAGCATCGTGAACATCAAGACAGACTCACTGCTGGTTTTCTCAGAGGCAATATATTTCCACTCGTGCTTGTTGGGCTGGCTGTTGGGGCTGGAGGTGGTGGAGGCTGCGCTCGCCTGTTTCTGCACGTTTTCACGAGGGGCTTTCTTCTGTAAAACCAAAACAGGTTGAGGGGGGTAAATAAAGCTCCCTTGGATGTAAGTGTATGAAGACGGAGATATCTCGATAACTCAAACTCAAGCCACCAGGTCTGTAAGACGTAGTAAACTGTAGCAGCACAGAGGAAGCCTGGGTCGTTTTATTAATGCTTATATTGTCGTTGTCCAAAGAAAAACATGCATTTTTATTTTTTGGTGACTTTTACTTTTCTACATTATTTGAACACGACAGCTGCCGTTTACACTGTGTGAAAATTTCATGATGAATGGACCAATAGAAATGCTCCAAAACAGCTTGGAAAATTCTGGTTCCATTGATTTGTATAGTATAGATTTCCATTTTGGAGATACTTGGACAGTGGACTATAAATTAATTGAACAGTGACTAAATATTAAATATAGCCCAATTTTATTTATTTGATCCATATTTTCTGGCTAAACACATCACTAGAGCTGTGATGGCCCTCCTGGTCACCCATGACTACAACTGTGAGGCCCAAACCAAACATTTCCCCATACCTGTACGAACTGTATATGATCATCCTCAGAGCCGGAGACCTCAGCCTCCTCCATCACTCCGCCATCGTGCAGCTTGTGATCTGCTGAGTAGTACAGTGTTTGCACCTGCAACAACACAGTAACTCCCTATTACCGTTTCCTTCAATGCTCTGGCTTGACCGTCAGCAAACAAGGCCCGAATAGCAACAGCAAGATAATGACCATGCTGCAAGCCAGCCAATCACAGCCAACAGCTGTGTATGAGAAATCAGGGTTTTCACTTATTGTGACACAGCTGAGAGAGAGCGTTGACGCTGACCTCATTCATCAGTTTCTCCAGTGAGTCTCCGCTCTCCCACAGGCTGCGCTGCACCCAGCTGATCACCTTAGAGTAGAGTTTTCCATTACTGGGCAAGTTCAGGTTCTCTTCCAACATCACCTCCAGCTAGGAATCAAGAAGTGGAACAGTATTAGACAAGAGAGAAAACATACATGCAGCCAATTATCATCTCCCTAAGTATTTATTTACATTACCATTAAAAAAACCCTGATAAATAAACATATGTTGTGATTTTATGGGCATCTTAACCAGTTCCAGATCTCTCCTGGAGGAAGTCCAGTATGTACAGTTACCATTTAATACCTAGTTCATCTAATCAACCTGTTAATAAATTAAATCAGGTGCTGCAGATGGAGCCGCCGTCTGATGGATGGAGAACAGCAAGGAGAACAGCATGGAACCAAAGCTGTGCTCTTCTAACTAGACGTTCCTGAAAACACCTCCTCTGCTGTTTTACTGGGTGTGTCTCAAAACCTACTATGTCATAGTATGCGCTCCAGACATGTAGACTGTCCCAATTCTTACATACCTTAAACATACTGCTACTGAGGAACCTTATTTACACCTGATTTTAAGAAGTATTGAACTCTTCCTCAGCCGCTAAGACAATCCCATGATGCACCGCAGGCTAATCTAGGAGCAGTGAAGTGGTTTTAAAATGTGATTATTTTGATTCTCTGGAGTTTTAATGCGTTTCTGGTCATATAATCACACAGAACAGTATTTAATTATAAACTCTGTAACGAGTCCTTCACCATTTACACTTTATACTCCAGACATTAGCATTTATGCTAGCAGATTTTTAAACCTCGGGCTATTGTTTTGGATGCCGGGCCGGTAGCTTAGCAACCAGCTAAACCACCGGTTGTGTGCTGCAGTGGGCGGGAACAAGCCGTGACGCAGTCTCTCTCTAACTAGAGCGTCTCAGTAATCTGTTTTATGAGGAGAGAACACTGATACTTACACACTCACTACCTAGACAGCCTACTTACACACTCACTACCTAGACAGCCTACTTACACACTCACTAGGATTTGAGACAGACCCTTTATTTTATGGTTGTTTATTAGTATTAACACACTAAGTGCCCAGAAAAATAAGTGTAGATAGACAGATAGATACTTTATTGATCCCAGAGGGAAATTCACACTAGGTGGCAGTACACTTGCCCGGAACCTTGCTCAAGGGCACTTCAGTTGTGTCCTGTTGGTTCATGGGATCGAACCAGTAACCAGGCTGGTTCCCTAACCTCCAATTCACAATCAATGTATCACTTTATAGAGTATATTTTATTTTAATGAACAAAATAGTGCGCACTAATAAAGAAAATATTCAAAAAAAAAAAAAAAAAAAAAAAAAAGGAAAATGGTTAGGAGAGAAAAAACTGAATAAGTAAAAGAAAGAAAAAAAACAGGAAGCAAAAAGAAAACGAGAGAACAAATAAAGAGAACAAGACTGAGAAAGAAATGAAACAGAACGGTTTGAAGTCTTTGCCAAGCTCACCTTAAGACGAGGCAGTTTGAGGAAGTCGTCTTTCTCCGAAATGTCCTGCAGGTGTTCCTGGATGTAGCCGTCAATCTTCCCCAGCAGTCGTCCATCATTCATACTGCTGGCAAAGTTACGGTAGGCAATGGCACTTTGGCAGTCCATCTTCGACAACAAGTAATCTCCACAGATCTGGACAGAGGAGGGACGAGGAAAACAGGTTTGAGGTCAGGAAGGTGATCGTTCTCAGGCTCCTCACAGCCTGTTCGTACTGAACCGCAGCGTCAGGCTCACCTGTTTGACTCGTTCCATTTTTAGCTTTTTCGCTGCTGAGTAGACGTCACGCACAAGATCTCTTTCAGCTTTGAGCCTGTGGAAAGAGAGAAGGACCATTTCTTAACATGTACTGATTCCAAGTTTTCTTTTTTTTGGCTTGCCACCTTCCACCCTTTTTGGAGAATTATTAATTCTTTATTTTTTATTTCATAACAAAAGTCATGGTACTGCAACATTTTTTCCCCTCATGCAGACAGGGTTGGGAGGTTCTGAACTGGGGGGACCGGGGGTTAAATGCAGGATGAGGTGCAAGGGGGGGGGGGAGTTTAACAAGTTAACTGTCAAGGCATGTAAGGTGGAAGACGAAACATTAACAGAACAACAACTACATCCTAGAGAGTTCCCAGACCCCCACATTTTACGAGTTCGAGTTCAGGGGATGCGATGTGACGAAATGTTTATGCAACTTTATGCAAATTAATCTGGCCAACGCAATGCATCTATCCAATGAGAAGAGGGCGAGTGGTCGCGCGATGAGCGTCCTCAACGTATGAAATATTAGTTCCATATTCAGAACTAAATTAAAACACCCTCTTTTATATTTACATCTGATTCAAATCTATAAAAATGATGTAAATATTATATAAAATAGTTGATGTTGAACACGAGCATTAATCACAGCTGCCCCATCACCCCTGGAAACGAACACACATGATTCCATTGGACGACGCAGGGAACACCCTCGTTACGCCCACATGCGGCCAGTCGTCCGTCGACGTGAGTGACAGAAAGACACATTACCACATAAACATAAACACACACACACACACACACACACACACACTCACTGTGCAGTGTAGGCGAAGTTGAGCAGGATTTCTACAGCTTCTGGGTTCAGATCATCAAACTTCACCAGAGAAACGCCTCCCTGAGACTCCGCCTCGCTGTTAAACACCTCAAACAGGTACGGACTGCAGCAGGCCAGGACTGCACGGTGGGCCATGAGTTCATGACCACAAACCTGAGGAGAAACAACCAAGTGAGTACTGAATGTATACTCTACAATTTGATAGCCCCCTCTTCTCTGTCCATCAATGTAAAGGGACCACCATGGGAGCAGATATTTTGTGAGTGGGGGACCATTCTCACAGCGCTGACACTAGGGGTGTAAGAAAATATTGAATATTGTGATGTGTGATACTGTATGGATTCTCAAAAACTGTACCGATACATAAATTCTGGCAGACAGTGAGTCATTGTGTGTTGTGTTTAAAGCTCTGACCACTAGATGGCAGTGTTGTAATCCATTTTCAGCTCCACTCCAACATTAACAAGCAGCACAAGGGCGCAGTGCTATTGTAAACATTGATAAACCTGTTCATACAGTGGTGTGTTTTAATAGTAAGATTTGAAAAATCACAGTAAATCACTTTGTTTGCAGTATATCACGATATATTGAATCGTAACCGCTGTATCACGATACGTATTGTATCGCTAGGTTCTTGCCAAAACACAACCCTAGTGTGTTGCTAGTGTTTAAAAAAGCCACAAGGGTACTGATTAGAGGAACAGAGACTGGGGCTGGTGGTCCCCTCTCAACCTAGCAGTCACATCACCGTTCCTTTTTCCACTGCGGCTTCTTTTACCTGCAGCCTGACGTCACAGAACTGGCCGCTCTTGCGAAGGGCGTTCATCTTCGCCACGGTGGAGTCCAGGAAGCTCTCGTCCTCAAACACCAAACAGCCGTTAGCAATCATTCTGAAGGCTCTGCAATGAAGGGGGTGCGTCAAGCATCAGAAATGAGGGCACAACAAACAGGCGGTCGCCTCCGCGTTCACGATCACGTACCGAGTAGTTGGCTGAAGTCTATTGGTTTAGCTGCTTGTGAAGGCACGGCGAGAAGGTTTCTCTCAGAGGGCACCGAAAAGGTCACAGTCCAAAGGCGGCGTCGACACCAGCGCTTCCCAGGAGGAAAAACTCCGCCGGTTAAAGGATACAGCCTCCTGAATTCTGATTATGCATGATGACCTGAAAAGAACACGAGAAACATGTGGAGGAAAGGTTCACAGTAACACACAACATGGATAAACTCCGTATGTAAACATTAGGGCTGGCATGACTTTGCGATTACAATCAAAAGAGTTTTTAATAAATAAACAAACAAACAATAACTGTATATAAATTCTCTTATCAATAGATTGGTAGTGAGTAGAGCTGGGCGATATGGTCTTTAAAAAAAATCTTTGATTTAGATTTTTCCACAAAAAAATTGCATTTTAGATTTGCAGAGCCCAGGTGTTGTTAACTAAATGTCTCGTTAAACTCATGTAGGGCTGCATCGTTGGGCTGGACCACAGGTCAGTGGTGGCGGCCTGATAGGACACGTCCTCCTCCTCCAGCTCTCTAGTGATTCTGTGGCGTGTGTTGTTATGCAGTTTTGGCAACTTCAGAAAAATATTAGCGGCTTGGTAGCTGCTCTAAAACTTTCCCACCATATTTTTCCAACGTATATATGGGCGCCATGTCTTAACAATAAACATCGCTATAGCGTCTGTGATTGCCTTCCCTGAGAGAAAATCAATTTTCATAAACACACATCATGCTTAACTTAAATTGAATCAATAAAATCGATTTATCGCCCAGCTCTAGTAGTGAGTAGTTAAATAAACTCCTATTTACATGCATTTACCATATAATGCATTTATGCTATTGAGTCTTTTGTACAGGCTTCCAATATTTTGCCCCACCAATATTACATTTTTGGAATTCTTTCATGGTCTGGAAAGCCCATGCATGGTTGGTTAATATTTATTTTTATATTTTATGTAATTAATGACAAATTATAATGACTGCACTCTGTGATGTAGGTTTTAAAATCAGATTAAATGTTCAATAACACTGTGTTTCAAATGAAAATGAGCTATATACTATAATACTAAAGTTTTAATACTCTTCTCTGAGCATATTATCTTTACTCAACAAACACAGACTAACTGCCCTGACTACGGTGTTTAAAAGTGGCAGTAATTGGGGTCCATGTCTCAAAACATCACAATACATATTGTGTATAAGTCTCGAAAGGGGAATTCCACCAATTTTTAAAAAATAAATTAACAAATTAATTTCAATTATTGAGAGTTTAAACACATTCAGGCAAAGTGGTCTGGTTGGTTGGTGGTGTTGATGGTGGTGGTGTTGATGGTGTTGACACTAAAACAATGTTAAGGTATCCTTTTGTCAGGTTAAATCAAAACAACCTCAGTCATGATCCAACTCTGGGCAACCCTGGTACACACATACACAGCGATTCTGAGACTGAAGGACCTTTAATTCATTCACGCAGACTTAATTATTGTTCCAACTTAATTTCTAGGCTGTGTTAATTATTGTCTAGCTGAAACTCCCTGCAGAGATGATTCTTATATACATAAACGAAGTGTAAACACAGAAAACAGGGCAGAAAGGATTTGCTCACTGGAGCAGCACTAACGCTCAGCACTAGTACTCAGTTCATTCAGTAATTCAGGTGCTGAGGCTGAAAGCCAGCGCCGCACTATCAGCACGCGTCTGGAGGCGTGAGGATCCGGGTCAATTGGTTTATGGATTTAACCCAGAGGAGAGCATTACTACCTGTAACACTGCACACGTCACCCTCCAGCAGAAGACCTCAGCTAACGCAGGACAAAATGCTTTTGTTGTTGTTGCTCTGATTGTTTTCTGATTGTTTTAGGGAAAATCTGAATATCTCAAATTAAACACGAATCAGCAGTTTTCAGCTGTTTTAGAGTACTGAGTGGAACAATACTGACTCTTCCTTCTGTTAAAGACTGCCTTCAAAGTTATCCACATCAAAGAATCTGAAGAACGCTGGTTTATGCAATCTGGAAAAAACCATACCTCCAACACAGCTCTGATCTGGGACCGCAGCATATCTCTCTCACTCTCACTCTCTCACTCTCTCATTTCTAACCTGAACTACCTCAAAGTACAGCCCTGTCCCTTACTGAGAGCCGTCAGCCTTTAGGAAAAACGTATCTGTTTATTTATTTAATAGGCCTTCCAGACCATGAAACCATCCATACAAGCTGGCATCCATGCTGGAGAATGACTCCCACCCCATACATAAGACTCTAGCAGCACTGCGCAGCTCCTTCAGCGACAGGCTGCTTCACCCCAAGTGTGTAAAGGAGCAGCATCGCAGGTCCTTCCTTCCTGCTGCTCTACAACCAGCACTGCTCCCAGCAGACCACATATACACAGCGGACTATAGACACACACTTAAACGCCACACACTTACAGTAAATATATTTTTTTCAGTGTAACATAATGTGCAATATTTTTTCATTACCTTGTGAAATTAAGAAGCAACATGCATTTATTTGTAAATACAATCTTAAGAGTTCTTGACTTTTTATTCTATTATTTATGTTGTATATACTGACTGTACTGCTCTCCCTTTGCTGCTGTAACTGTAAATTTCCCCCACTGTGGAACTAATAAAGGACTATCTTATCTTATGTTCCCAAATCCAAATAAGCTTTCACTTAATTCACCCTGTTTTAACAACTTCTGCATAATAAAGCATTTAAGATGAACATAAAGCCGTTCAGAGTGATGGCGGTGAATGGAACCAGACGTCTCTAAAAGCTCCCTCACAGAACCTAATGGTCAAATATGCTGAGATATTGTTCTACCACGGTTTTGAGAAGGTTGTGACCTAAAACTACATTTTTCCGGTCTCACGCCCCACCCGCCTTCACTATTTCACCATCACCAGCGTTACATAGTAGTTTGGCAGGTAAATAAAAGGGTTACACTTGCATTGTAGACTTGGCAACCCCTGGTTTATTTCCTATGGTACGTATCTCTACGATTAAAAAAAAAATCCACAAAAATTAAGCCATGTTTACATCTCAAATAATGTCCTCATGCATCAATTTTGAAAAATCAGTGGACTTCCCCTTTAAGCCATGTGTAGTAAAAGCAAGTCAATAGGCAATGAGTTTATTAAAGATGTTCTACTAGTTTACACTGCGTTATCAGAATATTACCTTCTTTTTATTAGTGTTTCTCTTAATATGGGTGTACCTGTACCTCCTTCACCCCACACCACCCCCAGCCCACGCGCACACACATCCCACCCACCCACCCACACACACAGGAAAAGGATTTAACCTAACTTAACCTGATCTCACCTGTTTAATCTCCAATTCATGTCACATGAATGATCTCCTCACTTGCTGTCATGTGCAATTTACTAATGGAAATTATATTATTATTATAATTCACCAAAATAAATCAGGTCACAGTAGCAGCACTGATAAAATGTGTGTATCACAAACAAAACATAATGTTTATGAAACATAAACAGCTTCCAGAACTTCAAACCGTCAGTCCAGCAGTAAATAATAAAGTCTGACCCAAAACAACGCTAGATAACAAATTTATCTTGAGTTTAAGTAGAAAGTTTGGCTCAGTTTGTATTAAAATCCGAATTTCCCGTTCCACCTTAAATGTTACAGTCTCTACACACCGTGCGCGTGAGCAGCGCCAGGCTGTCGCTGTTGTAGCGTTTAAGGTGGACCGGTGAATTCAAACCGGGCAAGTATAACGTGACTCAAGACATTTTACACCTTAAATAAGACATCTCAGTTGAGATAAACACTACCCAACACTACACAGTAACGAAAATCACCATGTTTATCTAACACAGGTACAAGATAACTGACGTTAGCTCGCTGGCTAACTTACGAACGAACTTCTAACACTTCAAAATCAACTTACCGTGTATCTTTGACAGTTTGAAGCGTCAGACATGGTTTAATTATCCTCGGAAATGTGAGCGAGTTCAAGAAAAAGAGAAAGTCCAAAGTCACAAAACACAAACACTCGACCTGCCAGCCTTCAGCAGCTGTGAGCGCGAAACGAAGAGCAGCCCGCGTTTAACGAAGCCGAGCCGCCAATCACAGAGCAGGAGGCGGGGCTTAGGGCTGCGTTGCATTTAGCGTACTACATAGTAGGCTGCCTATTAAGTAGACCCTACTAAGAACTTGGGCTAGCGTAGAAAGCTCGGAGTTGAAGCAGGACCGGAAGAGATAAGAGCAAGAACAGGACCAGCGCCGTAGCTGAAGACCCCAGTTCCTGGTCTAAGACTCAATAGCAATGCTGACTTGAAATCTAGGCGCCTCCTTATTAGCATAGATAGAGCACACAGATTGGAGCACAGCCGGATATATTTAGTTCTCGGCTAAATTTAGGACGTGCAGAGATGTTCTTAATCTATATGTATGCTTTTAAACAATTTACAGTAATTTTGATTTATAATCTCACAATAATGAGATCATATCTCATAACTATGACCTAATATCTCATAGTTACCACTCAGTATCTAATAATTATGAATAAATACAATCTTAAAATTATAATAACGAGATCTCATAACATGGATAAAGTGTCTCATAACTTCCTGCATCATAAATATGACTTGCTATCTTATAATTATGACCAAGTATCTCATGATAATGAGCACATCATAATTACAAGGAAAGAAAAGTGTCTCAGTATTATGAGATTATTAGTAAGTATTTTATATGCAGTCTTAAAGGGGAACTTGGCCAAGTTTTCAAAAATTCAACAAAATGCTTAAATGCCTAAGATGTAAACAAAGCCATGCAGGGCAGTTTGGTGAGAAATGATTCATCCTAATAAAACTCGCCTCCTAAAACGTCCTCCTCTAAAAGCTCCCTCACAGAAAGTCATGGAATGAAATTACTATGAATATGCTGTCTGATGTCATTGTGAGAGAATTCAGTTTTTCAGATTCACCATCACCAATTTTATGTATTTAAACTCAGAAGACACGTGTAAGGATAGGTTCCAGATTTCTCCTGGACGCCCCAGACATTGTATGAATGTATTCAGTTCCACATTATTTATTTATTTATAACTAAACATTACACTTACAAATTATTTATTTATTTATTTATGTGGATTTAAAGAGCAGCTTGTACTAACTGTTAACTAGCTTTAGTAAATCCAAGGCCTAGCTAGCTTTTTTCTTAAAAAAGTCATTACCGCAACACGTCACTACCAACACATAACCTGTTGAGATGGTAATGACATTTGTTGATGGTAATGACAGGTTTTAAATTTCACCATCAGTATCTTTTAAATTATTTAGAAATTAAACATAATTAAGTCTAACAGTGTGATTTTATAATGAAATTCTAGTGAAATGCATTACTTTATAAAACTTAAAAATTAATCCCCTTTCCTGGATGAATGTTTTCCCATTGAAGCCCCTTTAAACTGAGCCCTGTAGCCCCTTCATAAAGGTGCTGTATCAGTTTTGACTCACCTGCACTTCACTACTGTAAAATATTTATTCCCACTGTCTGGAATATCTGTAAGTTCATTACTGTCTTACAGGCCGAGGATAATGGAATGGTTGTGTAACACTAAACCCTATAGACTCTTAAGCACATGATCCTACTCTAAGCCCCCCAGCCAACACGCACGATGTGCAGGGGACCCTCTCTAATGGTCCATTCATGCAGGACAGATGAGACCCGGCAGCGTCTACATAAATATATTTCAACCGTGAAATGTAGGAGTTTATTACCAGCTGAAGCCGAGACTCATAGCCACGACTGTGATGCTATCTGGAATGTGCTGTCCGGATACTTTTAGACTTTTATGGTCTCAGTCATGCTTGCCCTCCGACCAAAATAAAATATTTCAAAGCAGTGGCATGGCAACGCTGGCACCAAGTTCCCGAACAACACTGAAGGAAGTGGTTTAGGAAGGAAGGGGCTGGGAGGTGCCGCCTTTCTTAGTGTGCACGGAGGTCAGCGAGTGTGAACTAATGGTGATGTACTGACTGGCATTTATTCAGTATCTGCAGCCCAGTAGAACCCAGTACTCCAAACAGCAGGTTCCTCAGCTAGCTAGATCACTTAAAGAGGAATATCACACATTAGTGTTTGAGACGCAAACAAAGCCACTCAGAATGTCTTGCTGTGAAATCGTTTGTTGTAGAGAAACTACAGACTGTTTTCTTTATAGTGGTGCTGATTGGAACCAGGCGTCGCCACATCTGCCTCATTTGCTAAATTTCCTTCGGGATCAATAAAGTATCTATCTATCTATCTATCCATCTATCTATCCATCTATCTATCTATCTATCTATCTATCTATCTATCTATCTATCTATCTATCTATCTATCTATCCATCCATCTATCTATCTATCTATCTATCTATCTATCTATCTATCTATCCATCTATCTATCTATCTATCTATCTATCTATCTATCTATCTATCTATCTATCTATCTATCTATCCATCTATCTATCTATCTATCTATCTATCTATCTATCTATCTTAATTAAGCTATTTTATATACTATCCCGAACCACCAGTGACCCTACACATGTCTTCTGAGTTTATATATTGAAAAAGAGAATGTAGGAAACTGCACTTCATGTGAATGCTCTTTTATTGAACATGGCAGTGGGGGGCCACAGCAACACACACATAACACGACACTAGCAGCGACAGCTATTTACAGTTTAAAGCCTCTCTCGCTGCGAGTTCGGCTCTCTTCTCAGGTTCTACGGGCGAACAAGCCAGGAACAGGACACTCCATAGCCAATGGTTATTCATTCTGGTGGCCTCACAATGTCTGAGCAGAGTCTCTGGGGCGCGGAAGTAGGCAATCCCCCACAACCGCGACCTCTCTGCAGTTCAGGTTTCAGAATAAACCTCTGTAAGAAACATGTTCCACACGCGCACATCTGTCTCTCTTTGTTTGCAAAGTAACCGTTAAATTATACACAGACTTTTAAAAACTTTATGTATTTACAAAACTTGCATCTTATTTGCAAACACGCTTCTCCAAAGAAACATCCAGGCTTCTTAATGTATGATGTATAATGTACGCATGTACTGATTGTACCTTTATTGATTATTTACATTGGCATAGGTACCGGGAGGGATGGGGGGGGTGTCCCACCCAAAAATTAAACCACTGAAAAGCAGAAACTGTTTAAAATCTTTTATTTTAAAAGTATGTTTTGGCAGCCTTCGCAATTGACGCGCTGTGTTTGTTGTTAGTAACGGGCTCTGGTTGTTAGGTGGTCTTTCACTGTGTTAAGGTTTTTTGTTGAGATGCCTGCAGCCAAATATCCTGCAGTCAGCAGCTTCAGCTTTGAACGTGAGGTCAGTGATGAGAGCAGTGAATAACAACGATGATCATATACACTGCAGTAAAACAGCTTTAGTATAATGTGTTGTTATGGTAACACTGTAGGAGGATTTGGGTTAACTAACGTTTATATTAACTTTAGTCTTTAGTCACTCTGAAACGTAAAGTTACATTACTCTCTGGCCACGCCCCTAACTGCAGACTGATACTACACTAAACACGTAAAATAATAATATATAGAAAATTAATTAATTAATTAATTAATTAATAAAAGGACACCATCATTAGAAGTGCTGTCAGTAGTGCAGTATATAATGTTCCAGAAGGTGCTGTTTGGGACACAGCCTTACTGTCTAACATCAATGTTAGTCCTGTCTAGTCAGGAAACCTCAACATACATAGTTTTATTGTTTCATTTCAGCATCATTCTCCAAATAAAATAATATATTTTTAGCTATATACGTCTATAACCCAAATATTGAATGTATAGTTTAAAAGTTTTCTGACAGCAGTACCATGTAATATGAAGTATCTAGTTCAGTTTATAAATTGATCTTTAATTGTATTTATCTAATAATAATCAGACGTGCAGATGATGTTGTATTTTGTTTATTTATTTGTAATTTACTGTAATTCCACAAATGTTGTTCTACGTCACTATACATACAGTGATTTACTACCTTACCTACAGTGAAATCAGCTTATAGGTAATATTTAGGGGATAGGGTGGGCTTCGATTCATATTAGCAAATGTGCCCCCCCAATATCAAACCCGCTCTTACGCCCTTGACTATGTAACTAATTAAAACAGTTCATGTATGTACAATATAGATTGTTATGAGTTACTGAACTACTGATCTGTGATTCAGTTCATTCTAAAATCTATAATAAAGGTAACTATGAGTTCTATGGCGAACCATCTGCATCCTTACAGCAGCAGTAAGTGTTCTTCTACTGCAACAATATAACAACAGAAGAACCCATTTGGTTCTATTAAAGTATATAGAATCCATTAATGTGAAGAAGCATTCCACCATACGATGAACCACATAAGCATAAAATGGTTCTCTATAGTTCTGAAGAGAACCGTTCTATTTGTTAAAGGATGCTGGATTCTTTTAAGAGTAGCTGAATGGGTAGTTTCTGAAAAGCTTGTCCAACCTAGCAACAGTAACTAAGAAAGCTTTTGTGGGCCTAGTGTTGGGTAATTAAATTTAGGTCACACCGCTATTAGCAGTGCATTTGTTTGTGTAGTGTGCAGTATGTGGTTTGAGACGCAGCCTCATTGGAAGGGAGGCTATGACATCTACAAGCGTATCAGTATCTATCTACAGAGTTCAAGTTGAACATTTACCACAGCTTTGTTTTGCTGCTGTAACAGATTCCAGTGAAAGTATGTCAGCGAGGCTGTAAATCTGAAATGATTGACAGACTTCCAGGAATAAAAACAGAGAACACGAGGGAGCGCCACTTCTAACTTCACAAACAGCGTCCTGTAAACAGATGACACTATTAGATTGTCCCCAGAATCAATTCAGCTTCTCTGTAAACCTTCAAGGTGAACTTACACTGAGTTGATGGAGGACCTCGTTCTCCTCAGCAGCTGGGACGCTGGAGGAAGGAGACACTTCCATTTCTCATTTCTCTAGTTACTCAATCTCGAAACACCCCGAGGCCTGTAAACAGTCATACTGTGATCTTGCCTCAGTGGGTTGAGACTATAAGCAACTTAAGGCTACTGATGCTGCACAGAAAGAATAATAGTGTCTAATAGTAGTGATAGTCCACCAACCAAAACTATCCGGACAGCAGTGTCCTATGGGCGGCGTCCTGTGTCCACTGATGAAGAACTAGAGGAACACAACCTGTGCAGCAGCAGATGAGCTACTGTCTCTGACTTTACATCTACAAGGTGGACCAGCAAGTAGTAGGAGTGTCTAATAGAGTGGACAGTGAGTGGACACAGTGTTTAAACACTCCAGCAGCAGCACTGCTGTGTCTGATCCACTCACACCAGCACCACGTCAGTGTTGGTCAATGGTCAGTGGAGCTGATACAGTGGACAGTGAGTGGAGGTCCTGTATGGTCAGTGGAGCTGATACAGTGGACAGTGAGTGGAGGTCCTGTATGGTCAGTGGAGCTGATACAGTGGACAGTGAGTGGAGCTCCTGTATGGTCAGTGGAGCTGATACAGTGGACAGTGAGTGGAGTTTCTGTATGGTCAGTGGAGCTGATACAGTGGACAGTGAGTGGAGGTCCTGTATGGTCAGTGGAGCTGATACAGTGGACAGTGAGTGGAGCTCCTGTATGGTCAGTGCTGAGAATGGGTCATTCTCAGCACTGCAGTGACACTGACATGCTGGTGTGAGTGTTTAAACACTGTGTCCACTCACTGTCCACTCTATTAGACACTCCTACTACTTGCTGGTCCACCTTGTAGATGTAAAGTCAGAGACAGTAGCTCATCTGCTGCTGCACAGTTTGTGTTCCTCTAGTTCTTCATCAGTGGACACAGGACGCCGCCCACAGGACACTGCTGTCTGGATAGTTTTGGTTGGTGGACGATTCTCAGTCCAGCAGTGACACTGAGGTGTTTAAACACTCCAGCAGCAGCAGCACTGCTGTGTCTGATCCACTCACACCAGCAGAACACACACTAACTAACACACCACCACCACGTCAGTGTCACTGCAGTGCTGAGAACGACCCACCTCCCTAATAGTATCTGCTCTGTGGGGGTCCTGTGGGGGTCCTGATCATTAAAGAACAGAGTAATAAAGTATACAGAGAATCAGATGAACTACAGTCTGTGAGTATAGAACTACAAAGGGAAGGGAAGTGGTTTTAATGGTATGGCTGATCAGTGTATAATATAAAAAACTCCTGACTGATATTTTATGGTTTCAATATATTATATATATTTGTAGCCTTAAAATATTAACATGTGGCCCCAGTATATTAATTCTATTACCACTATTATTAAAAATAATCCAAATGATAAATTAGAAGACAGAGAACTGTGGGAAAATTATGAGTTATTATAAAAGACACAGTGAGAATGAATGGAAGTGAGTGGAGAGCGTCTCAGCAGCTCACTTCCGGTGGCACGTTTCAGGGTCTGAGTGATATCAGTAGATTGGCTCTCTCAGTGAGAGAGTTCAGCGAGAAACCGGAGAAAATGAGGTGCTGTGTTCCGTTTTGCACCAACAGAACCCGGAAATCTACGGGGAGTCCGGTACCGTATCACCGGTTCCCCACCAGCGCAGACACGTGCAGAGAGTGGCTTTCGGTGATGAACCACAGACTAGCCGCAGCCGAGCCGTTCAGTAAACTTATCGTGCGGAACCTCCGCGTGTGCGGGGACCATTTTTCACCCGGCGATTACAAGGAAGGTCTCCAGCGGAATATTCTGCAGCCTGCCGCTGTACCGAGCCGACGTTTACCGGAGACCGCTATGAAATCGGAGTGCGAGGTTAGCGCTGTTTACTTTCTCCTCCGGCTTTGTTGTGCTGATTACTGTCGTGCTAGTGCGGGGAGTCGATTCCTCAAAAAGAATCGAATCTGCTGTTCACAGGTATTTGGGAGAGGGGAGTCGATTCCTCAAAAAGAATCGAATCTGCTGTTCACAGGTATTTGGGAGAGGGGAGTCGATTCCTCAAAAAGAATCGAATCTGCTGTTCACAGGTATTTGGGAGAGGGGAGTCGATTCCTCAGAAAGAATCGAATCTGCTGTTCACAGGTATTTGGGAGAGGGGAATCGATTCCTCAGAAAGAATCGAATCTGCTGTTCACAGGTATTTGGGAGAGGGGAGTCGATTCCTCAGAAAGAATCGAATCTGCTGTTCACAGGTATTTGTGAGACGGGAGTCGATTCCTCAAAAAGAATCGAATCTGCTGTTCACAGGTATTTGGGAGAGGGGAGTCGATTCCTCAAAAAGAATCGAATCTGCTGTTCACAGGTATTTGGGAGAGGGGAGTCGATTCTGAAGCTTTGGACTCGGTTCCACAGAGATTTGTTGACACTAGCTTGCATTACGTAATAGAAATTGCTGTCAGTCAGATTGGTTAGCGTCACGCCCACTGAGTGCTGATTGCTTAGCGGTACGCCCACTGAGTGCTGATTGGTTAGCAGTACTTCTGATGAGTATTGTTTGATTAGTGTTACTGCTGATGAGTGTTGATTTGGTTAGTGTTGCTCCCACTGAGTGCTAATTGGTTACCGTTACTGCTAATGAGTGTTGATTGGTTAGTGTTACTGATGATAAGTATTGATTGGTTAGCATTGCTCCAACTGAGTGCTGATTGGGTAACGTTACTGCTGATGAGTGTTGATTGGTTAGTGTTGATTGGTTACCATTACTGCTGATGAGTGTTGATTGGTTAGCGTTACTGCTGATGAGTGTTGATTGGTTAACATTTCTCCCATTGAGTGCTGATTTGTCAATGTTACAGTGTCTTTACTGCCACTGAATACTGAATGGTTGGTTGTTAATGCTGCTGATTGGTTGGTCATTACTGCTGCTTTGTGCTGGTTGGTTAGTTGCTAATGACGCTTAGTGGTGATTTGTTGGTTATTAATGCCGCTGCACTGTGTTGTTGGTTACTGCTGCTGAGTGCTGATTGGTTGACTTTACAGATACTGAATGATTATTGGTTAGCTTTACCTGAGTGTGCTAACTAGGTACTAGCTGAATGCTGCCATTAAAACTCAGCCAGCCTTTTTGAAAAACACTAACGACTGTTTGGCGTAACTGCTACTGAGTGCTGATTGGTTGGTTGTTACTGCTGCCGACTGCTGATTGGTTGGTCATTACTGCTGCTGACTGCTGATTGGTTGGTCGTTACTGCTGCTGACTGCTGATTGGTTGGTCGTTACTGCTGCTGAGTGCTGATTGGTTGGTTGTTACTGCTACTGAGTGTTGATTGGTTGGTCATTACTGCTGCTGACTGCTGATTGGTTGGTCGTTACTGCTGCTGACTGCTGATTGGTTGGTCGTTACTGCTGCTGACTGCTGATTGGTTGGTCGTTACTGCTGCTGACTGCTGATTGGTTGGTCGTTACTGCTGCTGAGTACTGACTGCTTGGCATTACTGCTGCTGAGTGCTGATTGGTTGGTCATTACTGCTGCTGAGTGCTGATTGGTTGGTTGTTACTGCTGCTGAGTGCTGATTGGTTGGTTGTTACTGCTGCTGAGTGCTGATTGGTTGGTTGTTACTGGTGGGTCCTGCTTCCACTACTTTCTCCATGTGTGTATTCAGGTTCAAACAAATATGCTGCACCCAAAACCACTATAGAGTACAGTACTCCACGATTTTGGAAACAGACTTGAGTGTCATTTGTGTAACACATTTAATACACAGTTACTGTTTGTTTACTGAGTTTAGCATGTTAGGAAAACAATAAAGTATATAATGTGGAATATGTTTTGGTCCATTTTGTATGTTCTGTTTTATTTTTTTCCTGTATATTAACCTTAAATAACTCTGAGATTAGATAAGAATAAGAATTCACAGCTAAGGGGGTGATTTCTTATATCCTTTCCAGTCAGAGGTGGGAAAGGTTAGCAACATATTGAAGTAATGTAATGACCATATAGATACGCGTTTAATCTACAAAGTGCATCTTTCCTGTAGGTGTTTCTGATAAAATGGCCAGTGAGAGTAGGTACGACTGGCTGTCTGAGGGCGTGGATGTCACTGTTATTGGAAACAGGAATGTAAACCATTATTCAGTAGCATCACAGCCACACGTGGTAAAGGCAGCACTGGCCTGTCAGAGTGGCTTACTGTGATACTTTGCTTTTTCATTGCTGTGCCCCTCGCTGAGACCCCTCGCTGGTCATGTTAATTAGCATGAAAGCATTGAGGACCCCGTCTCCCATTATGTGACCCGTCTCCATGGTTTCAAGCCTGGTCAGTCCCCTCTCACCAACCCGGTGCCCCCCGGCTGCTGAGTGCAGGTTATATAATGTACTCTAGTGCAGACTCTGACGCTGTGTGTATGTGAGAGGCGTGTCTTTTAAATACCTTCGTTGAATCAGAGACATGTTTTCATTGAATCTGTTGATTGATTGCTGATTTTAGAATCCATTTGGTTTACCCTAGAAACAGCCCTGCAACACCTTAGCAACTGCCGGGGATACCATAGTTACAGCTTAGCAACACCTTGAAGTGGCATCTAGCAACCACCTGGGATGCCATAGCAACCACCTGATAAAACTCTAGCAACCATCTAGCAACCACCTGGGAAGCAAAGCAACACCTTAGCAGCCACATGAGATACCGAAGTAACACACCAGCAACTATCTGGCATACCATTAAAACATCCTAGCAACACTTGGGATACAATAGCAACCACCTAGTAACATCCTAACAACCATCTGAGATATCATAGCAACTGCATAGCAACATCTTTGTAAGCTAAAACTGCACAGTCACTCTTCTAGTAAGAAAAATTTACAAAATTGATGGCATTTAGCAGACGTTACCCAGAGAGACATACAGTATACCTGTACACAGGTAGGTGAAGGTAGTGTTACAGTTTACCTGTACACGGGTAGGTGAAGGTAGTGTTACAGTTTACCTGTACACGGGTAGGTGAAGGTAGTGTTACAGTTTACCTGTACACGGGTAGGTGAAGACAGTGTTACAGTTAGGTGAAGGTAGTGTTACAGTTTACCTGTACACGGGTAGGTGAAGGTAGTGTTACAGTTTACCTGTACACAGGTAGGTGAATGAGGTAATACAGTTTACCTGTACACGGGTAGGTGAAGGTAGTGTGAGGAGTGTTACTTATTGGTACAGTGTCAGGTGTTACCCAGGTGGGGAATAGAACCCCAGTCTACAGAATGGAGATCAGCAGTGTAACCCATAAAAAGTCCCATATCCTTTCCACAGGGTATATACTGTACATACTATATTCTGTTGTTATGATGTGCACAGTTTGTATGTATATAAAGGCTCTTATTATTAGTATTATTAATTATTAATAACACTTCTCTGTTTTAATGTTCTGAAGGTGGCTCTGAGTATATTCCACTGTAGTTCCTCTTTTTACCTTCAGTGTATTTCTGAAAACAGTGCTACTGAAGTGAATAATAATAATAATAATAATAATAGTAATAATAATAATAATAATAATAATGATAATAATAATAATAATAATAAATAATAATAATAATGATAATAATAATAATAATAATAATAGTAGTAGTAGTAATAATAATAGTAATAATAATAATGTAAAGTATTCCAGAGTAACATCTCGAACAGCAGTGTTTTTGTTGTATAGGGTTTGTAGAGTAGCTGAAGGCTACAGTTAGAAACGCGAGCAGCTGTTGATGTGCTGCCTCTGCGGTGTTTCTGTTGACCATCAGCTCAGAATGACTCCTGTACAGACGCCGAGGTCTCGATGTTTCTCAGAGTCCGGTTCTGTTTGTCCTGCAGGACTGACTCCCACGTGACGGCTTCCCGATTATTAGCTGTCATCGCCAGCAGATTCATTGTTGTTCTTCAGAGCTGTGCTGTAACAGAGGGCCTCCGCCGTACAAAGCCAGTGATCAGACAGAGCAGATCCAGCTTTACTGAGCCAACAGCCAGCCGATATACAGACACGACACATTAATACATACTGTACTGTGTGTGAACTCTCGTAGTAGCCTCAGACACCGAGACCATTCCCACTGAAACGGGCTGCGCCTGCGTGTCGTCTCTGGATCGGAGTCGTGTTTACAGTGAAAACGGCTGCTAAGCTAACAGAGGATGGACGTTTGAACCGGCTGGCGGTTGTGACTCTGTTACGGGGCTGTTGTTATTGATTGTGTTAGTAATTATTTATTCTAGTCTCTTTTCTTTCACATGAAACTTTAAAACCATTAACTTATGCCGAAATTTAGAGATGTCCCATTTAACTGAACAATAACGAACACTGTAATCCCTTTAAAGTGCAATCTGCAGAAATGGTCCATTTTTAATAAGTTATTTTTGTGATGTCACAAAAAAATACCTGGTTTGTTTTTGCGATGTCACAAAACGCATTTACATGTTCAGCCTACAGCAGTTCAGCCTTGCCCATGTACACTGAAGTTATAAGGAGTGTTGCAGCCTGAACTGCTTTTGAAATGAGGCACAGTTCTGGAAAGCCAATCAGAACTGAGGTTGTTTACATGCAAGTCTTAAAGGCACAGTAACAGAAACAGCTGGTTTTATTCTAAGAGATAAAAAAATGTTAATATAAAAACTAACTACCTGAAAATGAAGTGATAGTGACACTGAAAACCAGATTAATGCAGGATGCTGGCCCTTTAATCAACAAAAAATAATACTGATGCATTTCCTGAACATTATTTAAGTTTCAAACCGTACTGTTCACTTCCTTTCATGCAGACCATAACAGGAAACCAAGCTGCAGAAATGGTCCGTTTACATGCATCTGCCTGTATAGCCTACAGCGGTTCAGCCTTGCTCATGTACACTGAAGCTATAAGGAGTGTTTCAGTCTGAACTGCTTTTGAAATGAGGCACAATCCAGGACAGCCAATCAGAACTGAGGTCATTTACATTGAAAACCAGATAAATGCAGGATGCTGGCCCTTTAATTAACAAAAAAATAATAGTGATGCATTCCGTAAACATTATTCACGTTTCAAACTGTACTGTTCACTTCCGCTCATGCAGACCATAAAAGGAAGCCAAGCTGCAGAAATGGTCCATTAATGGTTCTTAATCTGTTCTTTTTGTGATGTCACAAAATTTACATGGTTTAATTTTGTGATGTCACAAAATGCATTTTTATGCATCTGCCTGTTCAGCCTACAACAGTTCAGCCTCGCCCATTTACCCTGGATGAGAGCACAATAGAGAGCAGCCAATCAGAATTGAGGTGATTTACATATCGTTGCTATCCAAAGAAAATCAGGTATCTCAGTTTTTGTCGATTTTCATTCAGGACAGCTGCTGTTTATGTTGTGTGAAAGCTTCATGATGATTGGACGAATGGAAATGCTCCAAATCAGCTTGGAAAAAAATTCGGTTCCATTGACTTTCATTAAAATTAAAGAAGATTTTTGGCCTCTCCTGTAAAGTAGCTGTTTTGGAGACAGAGACGATATATGAGTTTAAAGTGCAGCAGCACAAACATAGCCTGTATTACTGTGAGAGGTTAGAAAATGTTAATATAAACAATATTATTAAAAAATTCAAGTGGGAGAAAAATGAAAACCCTAAATAAAACAGGATATAGTTTCCTTTAATGCAGCAGCCTGCTGGAGAGAGGTTAGGCTGGTTTTATAAGGGGATCCATGAAGAATGAAGTTCAGATGAAGTGGGTAAAAGTCTTTGTGTGAGGTTTGTGCTCTCCTGGTGTCTCCATGGTGGGTTACCAGGCGAGCGTAGTTAAGGCCGTAGTGAAACAATGAAGATCCTCTTCAAGAACACAACAGTAGAATCAAGTTCACTGCTGCCTTTGACAGGTGACAAACAAAACTCTGCGTCCTTTCATCAGAGCCAGGCTTATTCTGAGCCATCGCAGCCCAGACAATAGGACCACGTGTTCAGCGTGAGGTATTTAGAGCTGCAGTGGAGAAGACATCTGACAAGCTACCGTAATGTGTGACAGTTTATTTGATTTCCAGTAAAAGCTACTGGTAGCTGATATACACTCCTTCTTCCTGCTTCACTCGTTGTCTGTGTGTTTCACTGAGACCTCAATACCACAGCAGGTAGTGCAGACCTAAAGGAGGTTCCAATCTACTACCTATCTACTGTCCACTGTATCAGCTCCACTGACCATACAGGACCTCCACTCACTGTCCACTGTATCAGCTCCACTGACCATACAGGACCTACACTCACTGTCCACTGACCATACAGGACCTCCACTCACTGTCCACTGTATCAGCTCCACTGACCATACAGGACCTCCACTCACTGTCCACTGTATCAGCTCCACTGACCATACAGGACCTCCACTCACTGTCCACTGTATCAGCTCCACTGACCATACAGGAGCTCCACTTACAGACTTTAGTTCATCTGATTCTCTGTATACTTTATTACTCTGTTCTTTAATGATCAGGACCCCCACAGGACCACCACAGAGCAGATACTATTAGAGAGGTGGGTCATTTTCAGCACTGTGTTAGTGTGTGTTGTGCTGGTGTGAGTGGATCAGACACAGCAGGGCTGCTGGAGTGTTTAAACACTGTGTCCACTTACTGTCCACTCTATTAGACACTCCTACTACTTGCTGGTCCACCTTGTAGATGTAAAGTCAGAGACAGCAGCTCATCTGCTGCTATATATATATATATATATATACATACATACAGCTGAAGTGCATGAACAACTAATGTATGAGAACAAGGGTCGTGATTCTATAGAGTGTACTTCTATTTGCTGGAGTTGAAGAGTCTGATATTGTTTTGATATCTTTCTTAATGTGCTACAGTGTGGGCGATACAAAAACAAACACTGATCTGTAAATGATTAGTTAGTTGTATATATATATATATATATATATATATGTGTGTATATTGTATTTAATAAATAGATTATATAAAATTGATAATAGAGGTATTATAGAGCTCATGACACAGATACTGATAACACAGATACCCTCATTGACCAAAATAAAAACAGTGGGCGTTGACGCGGGCTTTGAAAATGTCAATAGTGTCGTCTTTGTTTCAGTGTTGAAGGTCACGGGTCTGAGCCGCGTGTGTTTACAAAGCATTCATAATGACTGTTTCCAGACCGCACGACTGCGAACGACTCCTCGCTCAGAAGAGAGACGTCCACTGTTTCAGCTTTACTACGGCCTTGTATGGTCATAACACTGAATACAGTTTAGAGTACAGTTCGTTTAGGTGGTTAAACACTAGAGATCGACCGATATATTGGTCGGTTGATATATCAGGCCAATATTTGCCATTTTTTTAATATATCGGCATTGGCCGATATCACTGTTTCACAGCATAGATTTAAAGTCAAGCACGTCCACAGGCAGCCCCATGTTATTGCTGTGGTGGAACGTGCTGCTGCCGCATGTAAAGGACCCCAGGCGGAAACTTTTGGAACTGTTCAGCCAAACAAGTGAAAATGAATAATTTATAGCGAGCAATAACGTTAACCTAATAACCTGTGTGTTATGGGTAGAAAGAGATGTATGTTCAGCAGTAAGGTGCTCATACTGTATTTTTTGGGGTGCAGATAAAAATATATATATTTTCTTGTTAAGTCAGTGTTCAGTAAATGATGTTAAGTTCAGAAATGTTGTGCATTCATTTCTTAATACTAGTGTGACAAAATAAGCAAATAAAACAAAAAACTTCTAAATATCGGCCCAAAAAATCAGCAGCCCATATCGGCCATCGGCTGACCCTGACCTCTAAAGATTCAAGAATTTTATTGTAATGTGTACAGCAGAACAGACAGTTACACTGTACAATGAAATTCTTACTTTGCTGCTCCTCCATTCACCAATAGATAAGATAACAAAAAAGAAATAATAACAATATATACCAAAATATTAAATTTTTTATTATTAAAGTATAATAATATAAGTTAAAGTAAATAAAAGTGTATATATATATATATATATATATATATATATATATATATATATATATATATATATATAAAATTAGTTAAAAATACAAAATAAAAGTTACGTGTGCTTTTATGTGCAGGTATGAAGAGCAGCAGGCATAAACATGGGCCTCAGCATCGGCTATAGAAAACCCATATCAGTCGATCTCTATTACAAACTCACAGCCTCTTTGGAAAGAGCTGGCAGAACCAGGTCCACGTCCTCATGCTGGTGTTATTTAATGCCTCTGTTGCGTCCCAGTCTCAGCTGAGTGGCTATTGACCTTTGTGTGGTCCACATGTGGACTTCAAAAAGTAAATACACCAACCAAAACAGAAGAAATGAGCTGCAACAGGTTCATCTTTCACCTGAAAGCCAAACATCCAGCAGGTTATCGAGGGAGTGACTGGTAAGTAATTGTAATTAAATTTAAGTAATGAAATTAAATTGACTCTATTTATTGCCAGAGGAGAATGAAAAACAGATCAACATCAACAAGACAAAGAAAAAGTGGAAAAAAGGTCAAGCATACCTGCATATGCCTAGTCAGCCTACAGCAGTTTAGCCCCGCCCATTTACACGGAAGCTATAAGGAGTGTTTCTGCCTGGACTGCTTTTGAAATGAGGCACAATTCAGGACAGCCAGTCAGAACTGAGGTCATTTACATTGAAAACCAGATAAATGTGGGATGCTGGCCCTTTAATTAACAAAAAAGTAATACTGACGCATTCCGTAAACATTATTCACGTCTTCAAACTGTACCGTTCACTTCCGCTCATGCAGACCATAAAAGGAAGCCAAGCTGCAGAAACGGACCGTTAATGGTTCTTAATTTCTTCTTTTTGTGATGTCACAAAAAAAATACATGGTTTGTTTTTGTGATGTCACAAAATGCATTTTCATGCAACTGCCTGTTCAGCCTACAACAGTTCAGCCTCGCCCATTTACCCTGAAGCTATAAGGCGTGTTTCAGACTGCTTTTGGATGAGGGCACAGTAGAGAGCAACCAATCAGAATTGAGGTGATTTACATATCGCTGCTATCCAATTAAAATCATGTATCTCAGTTTTTGTTGATTGTCATTCAGGACAGCTGTTGTTTACATTGTGTGAACATGTCATGATGATTGGACGAATGGAAATGCTCCAAAACAGCTTGGAAAATTTTTCGGTTCCATTGACTTTCATTAAAAGTGAAGAAGGTTTTTGGCCTCTCCTGTAAAGTTGACATTTTGAAGATAAACTTTTTCTTTGGACAGCGATGATATATGAGTTTAAAGTTCAGCAACACAAACGTAGCCTGTATTATTGTGAGAGGTTGGAAAATATAAAGATAAAACATATTATTAAAAAAATTAAGTAGTGAAATTGAAACCCAGAAAAAGCAGAATATGGTTCCCTTTAATGCAACAGCCTGCTGGCGTGTTGTTCTTGCCTTCGCCTACATAGAAGAGGAGATAAATGATTGTTTATAGTGTGTATGTAGGTCAGTGAGAACGGTAGTCGGTCAGTGTGATGGCCTCAGGGACAAAAATAATGGACTTGTATGATGATGTAACTGGAAAAATAAATAGAAAATAAAGAGAATCTGTTGTTTAAATTAAATAAATAGCCTTAATTCTCTGTCGAGAACGATCGTGGATCATTAAGACCTGCCAAACAGGCCCAAGAATAATTAGACTGTTATTAATATAATGTTCATTATTCAATCAATCATAATCAAATTCCTGCTTTTCTCCTGATCCTGTCCTCTAATCTGAATTTCCACCTTAAACGGTGCAGCAGTGAAGTTCTAGACGCTGAGGCTGAAGGAAGCCGATTTGCCCTGAAGATGCCTCTGGAACTGGATTACACCTTCTTCTTGGTCCTGGGTCCATAAAACTGGTACTTTTGCGCCACCTGTCTTTTATCTGCTGCAACAACACTTAATCCGTAGTCAGGTTCAAATACCACTGAAAGGAATATATACAGTATAGAGCTTCTGCATATTTATAACTTATTAAAACTTATTTTTAATACTTTCATACTTGGATCACTGTTTTTAAATAGTCTTCTCAGGACCATGATCACCATTATCATATTAATATCAGTTTTAAATATTAATAAGACCATTAATATTTTAAACAGTGTTAAAGTTACAAAACACAACATTAATTCCAGGCTACACACCCAAAGGACATGTTTTATAGATTTTCTGTGTGTTTTCTATGGTTTTAAGTTAAAACTGCTGGAACAGCAAGAATGTTTCTGGATGTGTTTATCTTCAGTTCAACTGATATTAATATAATCATATTTAGTGTGATGTTCTGTTTTACTTGTATATATGTATATATTTTTCTATGTATTATTTTTAAACCATGTTTAAAACAGGAAATCTGAACAAGAATGAAAATGTGTGTGTGTGAGTGTGTGTGTGTTTGTTTATGCATTGTGGGGACCAAAATCTGTTCATATATTAATGTTGTGGGGACCACAACCTGTAAATCATTTAATTGTAGCATTAATGTTGGAGTAAGGTTTAAAGTGAATGTTAGGGTAAGGTTAGGGTTTGGCTAGTAATAGTAGTAGTAGTAGTAGTTCTGGTTAAAGTTTGGTTAAGTCTCCAGAAAATGAATGAAAGCCTATATTGTTATGTATATTCACAGAAACAAGTGTGTTTATTACTTGGGGACTAAATAAGGTGGCAATATTTGTATTTGCAGACATTTTAACCCTCCGGTTTCTGTTACCATCCCTATCGAAATCCAAATCAATACGTTTCTCCACCGTGAACTGTTTCACATCGAGCCCACTTTAAATGACTCCTTACATCTCAATGACCGAATCATGTAGAAATTTTGAAAAATAAAGAGAATTTCCGCTTTAACGTCTCTAAAACCTCTCACAGAAAATTATTACCTGAAAGGCCTATTAATGCTCTGCCTGCTGTATAGGTCACAGTTTGGTAAATAATTTTGAAAGCTTTTGGTCTAAGTTGTCAAGATATACTTTATTTAATCCCCATTGATGGTGAAGGGACATATGGAAGGCTCTGGAGAGGAGAAATAGTCCCCAAAGAAGTTATTTTACTCTGCCCAAAATATGTGTTGTATTTTACATTGATTAAAAAAAACACATTTAAATAAATAAAATGTAAGTAAAACAGACGTATAGTATGGATTTAAAGTACAACTATTTTTTTCCTTTCAAATCCTTTTTTTATTAATATGTAATTAGAATATTTATTAGGACTTTTAAGGACCTTTAACTTGCTTTTTTCAGCTACACATCGCTGCATCTGGACTCGACTATTAGTCCTGTCAGTGTATACAGCCATGAGCTCGATTGGTTCTGTCTTGAGCGGCAAACAGGTCGCAAACAGAAAGTATTTGTTTAGAAATTCACAGTAAATGCAGAGAAAGAGTCGCCCGTGTGCTTTTACACACTGCACGAATAAGCCTGAAGTTAGCTTCGTATTTAAAGTGTTCAGCTAACTTCAGACTGAGGTGCCAGAAGGTAACTGCTGTAGCATTTAAGGTGGAACGAGACAATTCTAACAAGAAGCTAGCGAATAGGAAGCCAACTTTATAAGATTCTGGTTTTGTTTGGTTTCAAAAACGTGTAGCACCTGCCCAACAGAGGCGTGAAGCCTAAACCCATACATAAGTAAATGTATGGTTAAAGGTGCAGTGTGTAAGATTTAGGGGTGCCAGAATGTAACTACTGCAGGTGGAACATGAAAATTCAATCTGGTAACTGAAAAATAAGAAACCAACTTTATAAGATTCTGGTATTGATTGGTCTCAGAATAGCGCAGGCATCTGCCCAACAGAGGTGTGTAGCCTAAACCCATATTTACAGATATGATTAAAGGTGCAGTGTGTAAGATTTAGGGGTTCCAGAATGCTGCAGCATTTAAGGTGGAATGGGTAATGGGATTGGGGAGATTAGCCTAAACACATAATAATAATAAAAAAAAACATTAAGGGGGATCTAGTACCAAAAATGGAATATAGGATGTAACAAATGTTGCCTACTCGTACAGTACAGTATGGTATGTGGTACAGTATGTAAACTCTGCTGGGGCAGGTTATTATGACAGCGTAGATGGAAGAATTAACTGAAAACACTAGAACTAACAGAACTAACTAATGGAGAATACTACTTATTATTGTATTTATCTTTTTTATTAATTTTCAGCATCAGCTTGACACGCATATCCCTACACTCATACACATACATGCCTATACGTGTACACATATCAACACTTACGCGTGCACAGCCACGCCTACTTCAGTTATTCATGATAATCACATTTCTTAAGACTTTTTGAAATTATGTTAAACAGACAATAAAAGAAAAAGCGGAAAGAACAAAACACAAAAAACTATATAGTGATCTGTTTACATCAAACATCAATTTGTGAAAGTAATATTTGGCCAATAGGATGCTTTATAATTTATCCTATTTTCTCAATACATGTCAAATTGTTCTATTTTGTATTTGACAGATGCAGTTATCTTCTCCATTCCTTAGATGTCTTTTATGATTCCCATCCATGTTTTAAGGTTGAGCTCTATCTTTGCAGCCACCAGCAGTATATTCATTAAGATTTTGTTTTTTTTAATCATTTCTGAGGTATACAGCCAAGATGTTGTTAGGAATTTGGCCTTCAGGAATCAGAAGTCAGGTGACCTTCAGCATAGACTTGAGTTTATTGACTCACACAGAAATTGTGGGTACAGCTCAGTCGATCACAGCCAGTCTGTTAGCAGTCGGGAAGCAGTCTTAATCACGTGCATGTTGAAGCACAGGCACATTCTTAGGTCATCATCTGTTTCCGGTTCAGTCTCTTGAAGTCCAGTCTATCTGTGACTCAGTCTACCTCACTAACTCCAGTTTAAGTAGGAGATAAGAAAGGGGTGAAATGTGGGAGCGGAAGTTTGGGGTGTCAACATTAAGCTGATGAAGAAGCAGTAGTGAACCGTGACCCTTAAGCCTCGGCCCTCTCCCCCAACACCCACCCCCACTGTCTAAAAAATAAAAATACTGTTTCCTCTTCTAATAAACTGCAAGTCGAGAAACAAAAAATGAGACGACAGAAATACAACAAACAATAACTTCTGTACAACATAGACAACTTCTTAATCTAAATAAGCTCCTCCTTATAAATAACCCAACATCACACACGGTTTTGCACGCTACAGTTTTCACCTTAATGTGTTATACGAGGACATCAAAGGAATATATATCGAGTCGTCGAACCACACAAAACTAACAAAATGATATAAAAGCCTTTATATCAATACAACACACACAGCAGCGACACACACATCAATCAGAAAAGTAGAGATGTTTCATTCTGTCGTTTTCTTAAACAGCATCAACAGCGCAGACACAATCAAACCAGCTGGCACGGCGGCCTGAACACCGCTAAATAACTCACCTACTCATTATCAAGGAATTACTCCAAAACAAAGTCCATTTTTCTGTCCTTTTGGTTGATGTCAGGGTTACGCAACTGATCCTTTGTTTTTAAACCCACTAACACATTAACAGTTCTTTCTCAGTGGAGATCAAACCTGACAGTCGGGTCTGTCCAGTCGTGTTCAGCTTCTGCTCCCTGATCGAGCCGGTCATCCAGGGGTATCTGCGTGACTGCTGGAGTTCAACTGCCTCTCACGCTGTCCACACGCTGCTTCACTAACTATTCTCCTTGTTTATGTTTGTGAAGCTGTTTAGACTAATATCAGTCTTTCACTGCCTTTCACTGAAACACCATCAACAACACAATGTACATGGTTTTCTTTAAGCTAGTTAGTAACTAACACTCACTCCTTCACACCACAGTCCAGTTCAGACCTGAAACCATCTGACCTCCTCTACCCAGCAGGCACTGCACGTCAATAATAATAGCTGCGTCCGTATGTTAAATATTTTGAATAAAAGTGTTAATTTATAAATAAATCTGATACTTTTGTGATTTTTCTACAATATGTTTTAATAATTTAGAGTCATTACATCATATTAAGGCTTACAACTGTTACCAGCCGGGTTCCTTTAAATAGTGCAGCATGTATGTTCTGTCACTGATGTTCAGCTTCTTGTTTGAATTTTTCCATTCCACCTTAAACAGTGCAGCATTACTTGCGCTGGCATTTATCTGTAAGCTTCTTCTTCATATTTTCTTATTGCTTCAGGCACCGGAATGTAACCGCTTCAACATTTTAAGGTCTTAATGGGTAAATCTTACCAGAGTTTAAATAATAATTAGGATGTTTGATAGCCTAAATCAGCTTGTCAGGGGAGGAACTTATGATTATTTATTAGTCTGAACTGAATAAACCTTGAATACACAATAAAACATTTGCAGTTACTACACTGTTATATGTGCATACTAGATAGAACTGTCCATGGAGGTGCAAGGGTGGGGAGGTGTAGTAGTTTGCATTACACAATCTTACCACTAGAGGGTACACACTGCTCCTTTAATTCAGTAAATATGTAAAAGTACCTTTTTTCAGAATTATCACAGCAAGTTCCACCGAAGAATTTGCTGTTCCAGCTTAAGTGGTGCAACAGTTATTAACTGTGTGTTCTGGCACCAGAATGTATTCACTGCACCGTTTAAGGTGGAATGGAAAGAAGCTCTCTGGAAGCCTCAGTGGAACTTCAGTACATGCGGCCTGTTTGGCTGTTTTTTTTATTTTTTTTATTTTTGGTGAAAAATACAGTGATTTAAAACTAAAAGTCGGAGGTTTGATCACAGTTTAATGACATTAAACAGAAAATAATTAACTAAAAAAATAACGTAATGGTAATGACTAATTCATAACAGTGACATATTCACTTATTACAATGAACGTAAGTGAGAAGGGAAAGTACCATCATCATCTAAAGATACACGCTAAAGTACACTGTTAAGCAAGAGGGTTCTTTGTAGGTTTTTAAGTAAAATAAATGGTTCTGCTTAAGTTCCATGTAGCACCAAAAATGGTTCTTCTATTGTTATTGTAACAATAACAATGTTTTACAGTGCTGAACATAACCATCAGCACTTAAACAAACCATGTAGTGCTTGTGTGATTCTGCATAGCACTTAAAAAGATACTGATATTGTTATGATGTCAACAAATATATGTTATATAGGACCACTTACTTATGTTCTCTATCAGTCACAATTTCACCATGCTAAGAAACGTCCTTGAGCATTCATGGGTGTAAACTGAACCTTTTCTAGTCGTTTTTGTTGTGATAATAGTGTTAAATAGTCATAAATCCGAAAAAGAACAAGGCTGAATCCCAAATTCGCTCCACGCTCCCTACACAAGTGCACTTCATGAATAGTGAAACGATTGCGTATATGCTGAAAAAGTGGGCTAAATGTTGGATCAGTCGTCGTTCAGCTTTAGACGTGACGTGTAATGAGTTAGCTGGGTGCTGAATCCATTTTTTAATGATCCACGTAGCGCACTACGTAGGGAGTAGGGAGCGAATGGAGACGTAGCCCAAGTGTTCTTCAGGCTCTGGTTCTCTTTGCGCCGCCCTTGTCTGGCTCGAGTGGGCGGGGCTTCGTTGCGTCGTGTCAAAAAAAAAACTCTCGTGTGAAAGTTGAGGCTGCCAGTGTCCGTCAGGAAAGCGGAGGGAAGTCGCGCTGAGAGAGTTTTGGTAAGATGGGAGTGAACTGTGCGGTCCCTCACTGCACGAACAAATGGAAGAAGTACAGGCCGCTCCGCTTTTTCCGGCTGCCGATCCAGCAGCTCGAGACGCTCAAGCAATGGCTGGTTGTTTTGAACATAGACATGAGCACGCCGTTCGAGAAACTCTACAACGTTCGGGTCTGCAGCGACCATTTCAGCGAGGACGACTACTCCAAACCCGTGAAAAACCCCACCGCGGATTTCACCAAATGCCGGCTGCTGAAGAAAACCGCCGTGCCCACCATCTCTCGGTCGCCCACCGAAGCGGGAATCAAGGTAAGCTCGCGCTTAACGGACGAGATTCAGCGAGGCAGCAGGCGCGGAGCAGCGTCCATCACCGCGGTTAGCCGTTAGCTCGGCTGCTGCTGCTGCTGCTGCTGCACTCTCGGCTCCATTGAGGCTGTGCAGTGATTACAGGCTGTCCCGTTTAAAGCAGATTCCCTCAGATTTTTAAAAACTGCCTGATTAATCAAACAGTGGACGCGTCAGGAGAAAAATTCTCCTCAGGTTTGATGTGAAACTTTTGTTTTTTAGACTCTCGTGCCGATCCAGAATCGTTTACAGTGTTGATGAATGGAACCAGACGTCTCATGAGTATAATACTCCTAAAAGCTTCCTCACATAAACTTATTACAATACATGCTTATACATACACTGCGTATTGTCTTATTTTGTACAAGTTTTGTGGTAAAATATTCCTTGAAAATGTATTTTCTTTACTAATTCATCCTGTCTTGATGGAGGGATACAGGAAAGGTGTCCCAAGGCAAAGTAGTGCCCAAGAAAAACGTTTATTTATGTATTTATTTATGTATCAGCGTTATTAAAACAAAGAAACTTGTGACTGCTGATTTTTATTATAAATAAAATAGCTATTTGTGTTGTAGATATAGTGACGCCTGGTTACCTTCACCGCCACTGTGAAGAAATCACAGATGAACCATTTCACATCAAACCAGGCTGAATGACTTCAGAGTGTGAATGACTGAACGTTTACATCACGGCCAGTGATTTGTGTGTCAATTTTGAAAAGTTGGCGGAGCTCCCCTTTAACGTTAGCTAGAAAGTTTGGAACGTTTCTAAACATTTCTGCATAATTAAACCTTTAAGATGTAAACAAAGTAATTCTGAGTGGTTTGATGTGAAATGCGTTGTTCCAGAGAAACTTACCGAGTCAGAATTGTTCCCAGCTGTGGTGATGGGAACCAGATGTTACGAAGCGCCCAGTCCCTCTCCAGAGCTCGCTCTCAGAAAGCTATTCTGAATTAAAATACATTCCAATGCTTTTCCATACGTCCCAGACGTTGTTTTACGATAGCTTTGCTCTTAAACGCTTCCGTGGCAGAGAGGCAGGTACATGGAGAACGCCGTGTGGCAAGCTGCTACCTAAAGAACCGCTCTGGCGGTTTCGGGTTGTAAGTAAAATGGCTATATTTGGGTTGTAGACCCCTGGTTCCCATCAACACCACTGTAAAGAAAACATGAGTGTCTACAATCAACCATTTCACACCAAACCCCTAACCGTGAATCACACAAGTGACTGAAATATGCAGAACATGTGAAAACCTTGCCCTGCAAAAGTTCTGTAACTGCTTTAAAGGGGAATTCCACCACTTTTCTCAAAATTCCTGCACAATTTAATCACTCGGGCACAAACACTTGCCGTGGCGGTGATAAGAACCAAGGTTTGCGATGTCTGCAGCACAAATATAGCCATTGTGTGTTCCATCCCAAACCGCCAGTGACCCTCTGCTGCTTTTAGAGGCGTCTGGTTCCCATCACCAGCACTGCGAACGCTTCTGGCTCGCCAGATTTCTCTGGAATGACGCCTTTCACATCAAACCGCTCTGAATAATGACTCTGTTTACGTCCTAACGGTTTAATTATACAGACATGGTTTGGCATGAACTGGTACATTGTAGAGAAACCTGCCCACTCTGATCTCTTTGCAGCGGTGGTGATCGGAACCAGAGGTAGGACGGTCGTGTGTGTGTGATGGTTATGATTGTATAACGGTGATAAATTGAAAGGTGCTGTTTTGCTTTACTACTCCTCGTATGTATCTCTCTCCTGCGCGCGTGCTGTTCTGTAAAGTTACATTTTAGGCCCAAACCGCCTCGAGACTATCGTAAAACAGCGTCTCGGGCGCATGGAAAGGTACTCGTAACCGTTCAGCGTAATAGCTTTCTGTGAGGGAGCTTTTAGAGGGATTAAATGCTTGGAACATCTGGTTCCTATCACCACCACTGTGAACGTTTCTAAGTCGCCAGTGTTCTCCAGAATGCACCGTTTCACATCAGACCGCTCTGGAAGAGGACTTTGTTTACATCTTAAATATTTAGTTACGAGGACGTTTTGAGAAATGGGTGGAATTCCCCTTTTAAAGGGGGATTCCACACGTTTTTTTCTTTTCGTAATTGCTGCATAATTCATTCGGTGGGATGTAAACACAGTCATTCAGGGTGGTTTCATGTCAAGTAGGTGATCGTAGAGAAATTTCCCACCTCAGATTTCCTTACAGTGGTGGTGGTGGTGGTAAGAAGGGGGGCTGTCAGGTTTTTTAAGCATATCAGAAATGACCAGAATCTACGTGTGTCTATTTATATCATCGCTGTCCAAAGCAAAACCAGTATATCTTAAATAGTAACTTTATAGGAGAGGACAAACACAGTCTTTACTTTCAGTGTAAGTCAATGGAACCAGAATTTTTCCATGCTATTTTGGAGCATTTCTATTGGTCCGTTCATCATGGAGTTGTGAGACGATGTAAACAGCAACAGTAGTGTTCATATGATACTAGGGCTGTGTATTGGCAAGAACCTGGCAATATATTACGTATTGTGATACAGCGGTCACGATTCAATATAGGGTGATATATTGCGATACTGCAAACAAAGTGATATATTGTGATTTTTCAAACCTTACTATTAAAACATACCACTGTATGAACAAGTTTGTCAATGCTTACAATAGCACTGCGCCCTTGTGCTGCTTGTTAATGTTGGAGTGGAGCTGAAAATGGATTACAACACAGCCATCTAGTGGTCAGAGGTTTAAACACAACACACACTGATTCACTTTCTTCCAGGAATCTGGGTATTGATACTGTTTTTTTTAGAATCGATACAGTATCACCAAACATATCACAATGTTCAATATTTTCTTACACCCCTAGAAAATACATTTTAAAAAATACAAAAATTGAGATTCATATTTTTCTTTAGGCAGATGATATGTTTTATATAGTAGTGTGCAGCAGTTTCAGCACTTGGGTATATTATGGTTGTGTAACTCAGAGTTATCAAAATATCAACTCCGTTCAAACTCCAGATGGTCCGGTCTGATTGTGTGATTCAGGCTTGTATATAACTTTGTGATCAGATGCACGGATTCGGAAAAAGTACAGATTTATTCCGGATTTTTTTCCCATAGAGAATGAATAGGATGGAAAAGTGCACGCCAATTTACTGAACTTCTGCTCGACCGATAGACACCGTTTCACATACACTGACTTAGGACGGACCCCCGACCACCACTGCAGTGTTGCTTTGACCCGCACTCGTCTGTTTGTTGTTTTCTTTCCATGCATCTTTTTTCCACCCCATAGAGTCCCATTCATTTTTGAGCACATCCAAACATCATGGTTTAATTTACTCTACAGCCTCCAAACTGCCTGTACTCACTCAGAGCAGATCCTCAAACTCTAATCCACAGACATACTGACCCACACTCCTCTACTTATTGTTTATTCATCCCTCGTTCCCTGAACTGCTTAAGCTGCACAGCCAATCCTGTGTTTCCTTCAGTAAATGCACTTTTCTAGTTATTTAAAAGCGAATATTAATCAGTATTAATAGAGTAAGTAGTGCTTTTCCATACGTCAGTGTGTTTATTTAAGCCTTTCCAAGCTTCTCCTAAACAACCCAGTATTATTATCAGTTCTCATCTAATACCTGCTTTGACTGCTCAGTACTTCATTAAGATAAATCAAGATTTGCTGCTGAAGGAACTGAACACATTCATACAATGTCTGGGGCGTCCAGGAGAAATCTGGAACCTAACTTTGTTCTTCAAACTGGATCAAGATCTGATCTACTTCTCTCACAATAACATATTCATGTTACTTTGTATTGTATGTCTGATTATTTACATCTGTTCTAATCAGATCTGCTGTTCTTACTGGTTAACATACACTTTTAAACTAACAGCTTAGGTGCTCAGACTTTTGCACAGTAGTTTATGTAATATTGATGATGTTGCCGTCTACATGCACATTATGCATCTATGTACTCTGGATATACATCACATGTTTATTTAACATTTATAACTATATAATTAACAGTCGTGATGCCTCCGGAGCTGGTGTCTTGTTTTGTATTGGGCTGATTTGTTGCTATTTATACTCTGTCTGTTTGTGAATGCACCAGTTCGACAGACTCTCAGCACCAGCGGTTGTATTTGGCCCAGAATGTGATTCCATTTCTGGCGGGGCAGCGCGTTCGTAGCCATTTCATGTAATAGCTTTCTGCAAGGGAGCTTTTAGAGGCATTGAACTCTGCAGACGTCTGGTTCCTATCAGCACCGCTGTGAACGTTTCTGGCTCTGCAATTTCCTCTGGAATGACGCATTTCACATCAAACCACTCTGAATGACTTTGTTTACATCTTAATGATTAAATTATGCAGACATGGTTCGACGGGAAGTGGTGCATTGCAGAGAAACTTGGCCTACTCTGATTTCTTTACAGCCGTGGCGATGGGGTGTCTGCAAAGTGTGTACATTTATTATTATTTAAAGAACTCATTTGAGTCCTTTCTTGCTGTTCAGTGTAGTTCACTGTGCTCGTTGAGATGAGCGTAAAAGAACTAATCCAAAGAAGAACATTACTTTAATGTAAGTCAATGGATCCAGATTTTTTTGCAAGCTATTTTGGAGAATTTCTATTGGTCCATTCATCCATCCATACGTTATCTTCCGCTTTATCTCGCTAGTCGGGGTCATGGCGAAGGCTGGAGCCAAACCCCTCGTCATCGGGTTATGAGTCCATCACATGGCCAACACACACTCACACACACTCACACCTACGGGCAGTTTAGAGTGAGGATCCTAACATGCATGTGTTTGGACTGTGGGAGGAAACCGGAGTACCCGGAGGAACCCACTCAAACACAGAGAGACCATACACCCTCCACACAGAACCACCCGGACCGGGAATCCAACCCAGATCATCTTACTGTGAGGAGACAGTGCTGACCACTACACCACCATACTGACCACTACACCACCGTACTGACCACTACACCACCACTTACCACTACACCATACTAACACTACACCACCATACTAACCACTACACACCGTACTGACCACTACACCACCATACTGACCACTACACCACCATACTGACCACTACACCACCGTACTACCACTACACCACCATAACCACTACACCACCATACTAACCACTACACCACCATACTGACCACTACACCACCATACTAACCACTACACCACCATACTAACCACTACACCACCATACTAACCACTACACCACCATACTAACCACTACACCACCATACTGACCACTACACCACCATACTAACCACTACACCACCGTACTAACCACTACACCACCGTACTAACCACTACACCACCATACTAACCACTACACCACCGTACTAACCACTCCACCACCGTACTGACCACTACACCACCGTGCTGACCACTCCACCACCGTGCTGACCACTCCACCACCGTACTGACCACTACACCACCATACTGACCACTCCACCACCGTACTGACCACTACACCACCATACTGACCACTCCACCACCATACTAACCACTACACCACCATACTGACCACTACACCACCGTACTGACCACTCCACCTCCATGTAGAATTTGGTATTTGGTAGACTTTCTTATGCAGAGCAATTTATAATTTGATGATGTTTACTGAGGTGAAGATAGTGTTGGGAGTCTTGCCCAAAGACTGTTACCACACTTAATCTCAATACTGAAGTCCACACAGTGGACCTATTCTGGGCTCGCGGGGGGTCAGCATCGCTGGTTTGCTTTCACACACATGAAGTCCATCTGAACCGAGACGTGATTGCGCAATCATGTTAATCACTTTTCTGTGTGTGGGTTAGAAATATGGTAGCACTAGCATCACCCGCTTACTGCTTTTTATCATTTTTCTGGGATACAGATGCTCAAGTGGTGACCAGCATCACTTTCTGTCCACATGAGTCCATTACCTGTGACGAGGAAACTTGAAAAGGGAAGAAACATGATAAGTCAAAATTGTCATGTTGTTTTTAGATGAGCCAGTCATATGACCCCACACATGACGAATACCTTCCACCTGCCCAGTGAACCCCAACAGAGTTTGCTGGGAGTGAACCAGACCCCTAGTTTCAGCAGGACCGGAGGTCAGTTCCCTGGACCACTCCGGGGCTCATAAACAGCGTTCACACTAGTGGTGTGTCATATCTTATCGTACACAATAATATCACCAACATTTTTGAATATGGTGAACAATATTATACCCTGAAATATCGCGCCATATCACCCATCCCTAATTATCACACCAGGGTACTTTTACTGTTTTAGTAAAAAAAAAAAATCACACTTTTCTCATTTCCCATTATAATCTACTAGAGACAGATTTTATCTGACCAGTATCATTCACTTTACTTCAGTTCTGGATATATGGAGATATTTGGAGTGTATTATTTAGTATCGTGATATTCTGGATCATTGACTTCTGTTAGAATCTGATAAATTCTTGTATTTTTTAATATCTCAGTTAGGGGTGTGCCATATCATATCGTATGCAATAATACAATTTAATTTTCATTTTGTTGCAGTAGTGTATTCTTTAATATTTTTTTTAATTCAATGTTTTGTCATATCGCCAAGAGTATCATTATTGCAAAAATACCATAAAATATCGTGATATTATTGTAGAGCCATATCGCCCACCCCTAGTTCACACTGGACTGAATGTACTTATTGGTGTAGTGTTGGGTTGGATTCTTGCCCAGGTAGGTCTCGAACCCCAGCCTACAGTGTGTAGTCTGAGTGTTTCAGCCCAGACAGCTTTTAGAATGTGGCTCAATACCAGACAGCCAATATGAACGGAGGTGATTTACATATTGATGCTGTCCAAAGAAAAGCACGACTCTCTATTTTTTTGTCCGTTTTTATTTTTCTATATTATCCAAACATGACACCTGCCGTTTACATTGTGTGTAAATGGTGTGGTGAATGGACCAATGGAAATGCTTCAGATTAGCTTGGCAAAAATTCTGCTTCCATTGACTTGCATTGAAAGTAAAGACAGTTTTGGTCTCTCCTGTAAAGTTGCCATTTTGAAGATAGATACTTGTTTTTCTTTGTGACAGCGATGTACATCACACAAATGCTTATTAAAAATAATACAACCTACCAGAGTTTCTAGTGAACTGGGAAAATCTGCTTTTAGCTACAGTGCACCACCATTTTCATCCATTGTTTTTAGTTATTGTTTGTGTTTTGTTTTTATTAATTGTATTACCTTTGATTTTCTTACCTATGATTTTATTGATTCCTACTTTTAAATTCTTAAATTTGTTTTGTATCTTTATTTTATTTTAGAATATCTTGTATCTCACATCTTATTAAAATGCTGGGTCTTTTTATTTTTTTAACATTTTACTTTGACAATCCCTCTGCAATGCATAATGCTCGACTACATAAATGAGGACCCTCAATGTACTCAGAGTTTAAATAAAGGTTGATTGATTGATTGATATACTAATTTCATAACAGAAACAGCCTGTTTAATTCTAGTGAATAAGTACGTTATGCATGTCAGGAGTATGGATTTCCCAGGTTGCATCATCTTACAGATTGCAGATTGCTCCTTTAAGATAAGCATACAGTCTGGGCAGAAGAAACTGTGGTAGGACAGTCTTACTCTGTGTGTATATGCCTTGTGGTATGTATTTAGAGCTATTCTTCTGTATCTGTTTTGCATAATAACTTCATAACTATATGTGGTTGTGTGTGCTGTTTGTTTGCTCCATTTTCTGCATTCTGCGTGTATAAATACACCAGTTCCACCAAGACAGAGTCTCTTTACATGCAACCGTACTCGACCAAGAGAATGTTTCTGATTCTGCTCAGGCAGTGCATTCATAACCATTTTGTGTAGTGACTTTCTCTGAGGGAGCTTTTAGAGGCACTAAATTCCTCTGACGTCTGGTTCCAATCACCACCAGCGGTTCTGCTGTGCCAGTTTTCTCTGGAATGACGCATTTCACATCAAAGCTCCCGGAACGACTTTATTTACATCTTTCCGTTTTAATTATGCAGAAATTTTGAGAAAGCTGTCCAGAGTGGTTTCATGTGAAATGGTACCCAGTAAATGAGGAATAACTGGGATTTCTTTGGGATGGTGCTGATGGACTTGGTCTTCAGAGCAAATATAGCCATTTAATTAACTATAAAACGTATAACTTCTGGGTTTTTATATGTAATGATGATATAACATTGGTGAACAACGTTTTCTTTGGGAATGTTTTGCCTCATAGCTAGGGGTGTAAAAAATAATGAAATATTGAAATATCGAATATCGCGATATCATGTTTAGTGATACTGTATCAAGTCCCAAAACCACAGTATCCATTATTAATTAACAGTTTAAATGTAAAATTTCTTGTCAGACAGTGAATCATTGTGTGTTGTTGTGTTTAAACATCTGACCACTAGATGGCAGTATCCAAATCCAAATTTTATGCTCCAGTCCAACATAAACAAGCTATTGTAAGCACTGGCAAACCCTTGCATATAGAGGTGTGTTTCTGTAGTAAGATTTTAATACTCACAGTATATCACTTTATTTGCAATATCAGTATATCACAGTATATTGAATCGTGACCGCTGTATCACGATACGTATTGTATCGCCAGGTTCTTGCCAATTCACAGCCCTGCTTACAACACCTTGCCTCTCCATCACTGTGTATATATTTTAATTATATGCTTTAAGCCAAAACCTTTGAAAACAAATCGCAGACACCAATCAGCATATACATATTGAATAGAGCCTTCAGTGTTTATGAGTCATACTCGTCCAATATTGTCATATAAACCAAATGGGAATGTTTTGTTTATTATAAAAATGGCACACATACAGAATATCTATCTATTTATGTCTCTTGTAAAAAAAAATTAAGTATTTTTATGCAATATCATTAAACGGGAATTTGGTTGTTCATGTCTCAAAGCTCCAGGCAACCTTAATCTGTGTTTTCTTTCTAATGAAGTATGTCTCATGAACATCTTTGCAAAGTCTAATAATTTTTGTTGTGTAATCCTATTTCTCCCCTCCCTGCATGAACTGGGTGGTCCTAATCCTGTAAACATGTATATATGTATAAACATGTATAAACAAATATATATTTGATATTTTTTCATTCTTTAATTCATTGCTTTGCTTATTAGCCACGACCACACAGGGCAGAGGTCTGATCAGTAGTTTTTATCAATCAATCAATCAACCTTTATTTTCACTTGGGAGTACATTGAGGGAGGAATGTAAAAAAAATTTTAAATAAACAATAAGAACAGAGACAAAATTAAGATAAATCGTAAAAGAAAGACAAATAAAAACTGAATAATAAACTAAAACCAAGAATAAGACAAAAGTAAAAAATAAGTCAATAAAAATAGATATAAATATAGTAGTTCATATAGTAAAAGAAATAATGATAAAAAAGAATAAAAGTAATATTAAAATAATAATAATAATAATAATAATAATAATAATAATAATAATAAAATAGTAATACAATTCACGATAAAAGAATAGTAAAAGGAAATTAAATTAGAAAAATACTAAACTACTGAATATCAAAATCATAAAACTGTCTACTAAAATTAAATAACACATTGGCATGTCGTGTGGAGGTAATTAGAAATTAAGAATATAAAATGACTCCAGCGAGCTGAGCTTTAAATGTTTCCAGTAAAAACTCTTGGAACCTGAAGTTTATTAATTTTATTTTTCATTCAGTCTTAAAGCATCGTTGCCCCAGAACTGTTATTACTCAGCATCAACATTGTGAATGTACACCATACGTTTAATTTATATTTATATATAAATACAGGTGTGGTTCCCTCACTGGTGCTGTCCCAGTATTGATTTCCATGTTTATTCTCTGTACTTTGTATATAGATGTCACTTATGAATGCACCAATTCCACCGAGGCCCAATGTTTTTTGTGCATGCTGTTGTATTTGGGCCCAAAAATAAAAATTCGTATTCAAATCAGGCAGCGTATTTGCGACCATGTCATGTAATAGCTCTCAGTGAGGGAGCTTTTAGAGCCAGACGCCCGCTTCCTTTCACCACCACTGTGAACAATGCTAGCTCCCCAGTTTTCTCTGGAATGACGCATTTCACATCAAGACACCCAGGAAGACATTGTTCACGTAATTATGGTTGAATTATGCAGGAATGGTGTGAAGAGGAATGGCCCGTAGTAGAGAACATTGGTAACTCAGAGTTGTTCACGTTGGTGGCGATGGGGTGCCAAAGAAACCAGACGTCCAAATAGAGCACTAAACATACACGTGCCTTCTAAATGGGCCCATTGATCTGAGAACACTCTGAATGAACCTCTGTGCTATTAATGTATTTTAAGCATACTTCTTAGACCGAGACCATTTCAAGGCTCTCTTTAAACAACGTCCCAGGCATCGGGCAACCTGTGCATTTCAGTTAACACACTGAGCATGTATGTATCTTTTAATGCTGTTGCACATGTTGGGCCAAATGGCTATAATTTATTTCTACATAATTTTATTTATCCATTAGGAACAAACAGGCCTATAAGTTACCAACACTTTTGGTAACTTGTTGTCGTCCAAAGAAATCTCCATTTTTGTTGATGTTCTTGTTCCTGTTTATGTCCTGTTTATGCTATTTATATTTTTAAATGTAAAATATTCATAATGCATAGACCAATAGTAATGCTTACACTAAAAACTTACATTTAGATCACTACCAGCCCAACATTTTAGATACCCTACCAACCAAACGTTTTAGATACACTACCAACCAAACGTTTTAGATACACTACCAGCCCAACATTTTAGATACCCTACCAACCAAACGTTTTAGATACACTACCAACCAAACGTTTCAGATACACTACCAACCAAACGTTTCAGATACCCTACCAACCAAACGTTTTAGATACACTACCAGCCCAACATTTTAGATACACTACCAACCAAACGTTTTAGATACACTACCAGCCCAACATTTTAGATGCACTACCAACCCAACATTTTAGATACCCTACCAACCAAACGTTTTAGATACCCTACCAACCAAACGTTTTAGATACACTACCAGCCCAACATTTTAGATGCACTACCAACCCAACATTTTAGATACCCTACCAACCAAACGTTTTAGATACACTACCAGCCCAACATTTTAGATACCCTACCAACCAAACGTTTTAGATACACTACCAACCCAACGTTTTAGATACACTACCAGCCCAACGTTTTAGATACACTACCAGCCCAACGTTTTAGATACACTACCAACCAAACGTTTTAGATACACTACCAGCCAAACGTTTTAGATACACTACCAGCCAAACGTTTTAGATACACTACCAGCCCAACGTTTTAGATGCACTACCAGCCCAACGATTTAGATACACTACCAACCAAACGTTTTAGATACACTACCAAACGTTTTAGATACATTACCAGCCAAACGCTTTAGATACACTACCAACCAAACGTTTTAGATACACTACCAGACAAACGTTTTAGATACACTACCAACCAAACGTTTTAGATACACTACCAGACAAACGTTTTAGATACACTACCAACCAAACGTTTTAGATACACTACCAGCCCAACGTTTTAGATACACTACCAACCAAACGTTTTAGATACACTACCAGCCCAACGTTTTAGATACACTACCAGCCCAACGTTTTAGATACACTACCAACCAAACGTTTTAGATACACTACCAGCCAAACGTTTTAGATACACTACCAGCCCAACGTTTTAGATACACTACCAGACAAACGCTTTAGATACACTACCAGCCAAACGCTTTAGATACACTACCAGCCCAACGTTTTAGATACACTACCAGCCAAACGTTTTAGATACACTACCAGCCCAACGTTTTAGATACACTACCAGCCAAACGCTTTAGATACACTACCAGCCAAACGTTTTAGATACACTACCAACCAAACGTTTTAGATACACTACCAGCCAAACGCTTTAGATACACTACCAGCCAAACGTTTTAGAAACAACTGAGTTACCAGTGTTTTCTATTATGAACCTGTTTTACGTCACACCTGCATAATTTAATCATAAAGATGTGAACAGTGTCAAATACAGCTGTGATGCTTTGTGTAGTCTTTGTTTACTACTTGGATTCTGTTCATTTATGCACCACTTGCTTGTGAATGCAGTTGTAGTTGGCCAATTAATTCTAATTCTGGTCATGTAGCTTTTTCATAACCATTTTGTGTAATAACTTTCTGCGAGGGAGCTTTTAGGGGCATTAAACTCTTCAGACTTCTGGTTCCTATCACCGCCACTGTGAACGGCTCTGGCTCTCCAGAATGACACATTTCACATCAAAGCAGTCTGAATGGCTGTTTAAATCCTCAAGACTTAATTATGCTGAAATTTGGAGAAAGTCGTTCAGAGCGGTTTGATGTGAAATGGTACATTGTTGAGAAACCAATTCACATTTCTTTATAATGGCAACGAAAGACGGTCTAATGTTCAGTGTGCTGTCAGAATTGACCAGTAAACCTACATAAGGTTTTTTTGGGGTTTTTTTTTATATTATATGATGAATTTGGAATTTTACGTCTTCTGGATCGTTTAGCCTCACCACACCCTGCATGTGCACCTCCATAAATAAATTTAGATTTAATATACATTTAATATATCAAGAAAATGCACATGTATTGGGCAGCCTGCACATGTACAGTCAGCTTCACTGAATTTATATGCAAACACAATTCATTCACCTGTTTTTTTTTTTTTTTTTTTTCATTAATTCATTGCTTTGTCTGTCTGTCAATCAATCTGTCTCATTAGCCACGCCCACACAGGTCTCAGAAAGGTATGATCAGTAGTTTTTATGTCTTGTTTTATTAAATTTCTATTAATTTTGTTTTTCATTCATTCTTGAAGCATCATTGCACCATAACCATTATTACTCTGCATGAACATTGTGAATGTACACCATACATTTAATTTATATTTATACATTTATAATATTTAATATAATAATATTTATAATATTTATATATTTATATTCCACTGAGGCCCAATATTTCTTGTGCATGCTGTGGTATTTGGCCAAAAAATAAAATGCATTTAATATATCAAGCAAATGCACAGCCTGTACATGTACATTCAGCTTCATTGTACGTTGGCACATGCTTACAGATGTTTCTCTGCAGTTGTGTTGCGAGTACATGTCATGAAATATTTATTTATAATCTGGATTGTTCGTTTATGAACACACAGGTTCCACCAAGCCAGACTCTTGCTTCAGGCAGTTGTAATGGGCAACAAAATAAAAGATTCTAATTATAATCAGGCAGCATATTCACAACCATTTCATGTAATAGCTTCTGCGAGAGAGCTTTTAGAGGCATTAAGCTCTTCAGACGTCTGGTTCCTATCAGCACCGCCTTGAACAATTCTGGCTCTGCAATTTTCTCTGTAAGGAGCCGTTTCACATCAGACCACTCTGAGTGACTTTGTTCTCTGGATGGCTTAAAGGTTTAATTTTTCAGAGCGGGTTGAAATTGTGTAGTGATGGAGCGCCTACAGCCCCAATGTTTTATTTCATATTCCAAATGAGTTTAACATGTGATGCTTATTCTTTTGGTACGTATTTTGGTTTATCTTTGTATGCTTTGCATGCCCCTCTTCACCACTGATCAGCCATAACACTGAAACCACCTCATTATATCTCCACTCACTGTCCACTGTATCAGCTCCACTGACCATACAGGAGCTCCACTCACTGTCCACTGTACCAGCTCCACTGACCATACAGGAGCTCCACTCACTGTCCACTGTATCAGCCCACTGACCATACAGGACCTCCACTCACTGTCCACTGTACCAGCTCCACTGACCATACAGGAGCTCCACTCACTGTCCACTGTATCAGCTCCACTGACCATACAGGAGCTCCACTTACAGACTGTAGTTCATCTGATTCTCTGTATACTTTATTACTCTGTTCTTTAATGATCAGGACCCCCACAGAGCAGATACTATTAGGGTGGTGGGTCATTCTGCAGTGACACTGACATTGTGGTGGTGTGTTAGTGTGTTTTGTCCTGGTGTGAGTGGATCAGACACAGCAGTGCTGCTGCTGGAGTGTATAAACACTGTGTCCACTCACTGTCCACTCTACTAGACACTCCTACTACTTGCTGGTTCTCCTTGTAGATGTAAAGTCAGAGACAGTAGCTCATCTGCTGCTGCACAGTTTGCGTTCCTCTAGTTCTTCATCAGTGGACACAGGACGCCGCCCACAGGACACTGCTGTCTGGATAGTTTTGGTTGGTGGACGATTCTCAGTCCAGCAGAGACACTGAGGTGTTTAAACACTCCAGCAGCAGCACTGCTGTGTCTGATCCACTCACACCAGCACAGCACCCACTAACTAACACACCACCACCATGTCAGTGTGACTGCAGTGCTGAGAATGACCCACCTCCTTAATAGTATCTGCTCTGTGGTGGTCCTGATCATTGAAGAACAGAGTAGTAAAGTGGTGAGTGGAGATATAAGGAGGTGGTTTTAGTGTTGCGGCTAATATGCATATTTTAATAACATGATTAATTAATGAGAAATATTTCCAATATATCAATTTGGACAGTTTTGAAGTGGAGTTAAAACAGCACTATGTAATATATTTGTTAAAGGTGACCTATTGTGCTAATTTTAAGATTATAATTTTATTTTTGGGGTGTACTTGAATAGATTTACATATTTTAAACTTCCCAAAACACAGTATTTGTCTACAGTACATCTGTATTTACCTTCTTTCTAAGATATTCCTGTGTGTTTAAGCCCCACCTCCCTATGAGCACAAACTGTGTTTTGATTGGTTTTGGTGTCGGTTCTGCTGTATCAATTCGAGTCAGAGTCCGATCCTGAAAGTCTAGTAGAACAAGCTGGTAGATCCACCTTTGCAGGCTAGATTCTGAACATTTCAGAGCAGTCAGTTTTCATTGGTTAAGCTCTAAGTGTGTTGTGTGAGGAGGTGCCAAGCTTGTTGGCAGGAGGTAAAGATTGTGTTACGAGATGACGTCACCTTGTAACAGAGAAAAAGGCTGGAATACCAAGGGGAAAAAAATAAAACACACCAAAGGATATGGAAAGAAGCCTCCTTCTCTTCAGTTCCCTTTGAATTCTCTCTTAACCTGCCTGCTATCATCCGTTTACGAGGATCCACATTTCCACTAAAGACGCCTCCAAATGATCAGATTCTTCAAAGTATTTAATGTATTAAATATTAAAGTATTAGCTTTAATGGCTGATCCTTTAGAGGCAATGTTTTACATACAGTGTCATGCATGTGAGAGCAGATAGAGAAAGAAAAAAAAAACAGTAATCGCAGAAAGTTCAAAACAAAGACTGACAGCATTGTCTTCAGACGCAGGAGAAAGTAGTCCCATACTTTTGAGCACCTGAAAAGAAAACATGCTGGTGTTTATAATGGAGTCCACAGCGGCATGGTCAACACACAGGGGTCTTTCCCACCCGATAACCACAACTCCCAGAGGACTCGCAATTCACACTGTTAGTGATTTTATCAGAATGAACTAACGTTTCCCTTAAAAACAAATCCAAAGCTGGCAGAGGTTCGTTACTGAAGTTGTGTATTTTAAGGCTGAGAAGAATTCAGGAGCTTATGCTTTCACGTAATCTTCCTTACTACATATACACACTATATATATACACTAACAAACATAAATATACAAATGTAGAAATATAGATAATAGAAGGGTCGAATGTGAAACAAGTGCAAAGCAAATGTAAATGTGCAACATAATGTTTGCAGTTGAGCATGAGTCCTTAGTTATTAGTCCTTAAAGTTTAATTTTATATTATTCTGCTGAGAAAACATGATGTGTTTGTTACATTTAAGCTGATTAACTGATAATTTGTCAATTAATTTACAATCATATTTGACAGTACAACATCAGTTTTTAAACCTATTTGAATGTATTCATTTTTTGAATACTTTATTTATATTTTATTTTGTCCATTTATGTATAGTAGTGGTTTAATAGTGCCAGCACCAATACGAGCCCATCTTTTATTTTAGCTCTCTTAAAAAACAGAGCTTTTAACAATTTTTCTGATTTGGTTGGTACAATCAAACATTTAGAAGCAAATCTGAAGTTTAGATAAGGTTGTTGTTTAATAGTTTAGGTTAATGGATAATATCAGGTTATACAATATTCGATATCCAGTCTAGTGAGTTTTCTAGTGAGTTTTCCAGTCTAGAGAGGCCAGTATTGGACGGGTACCGATATTGAGTATCTCCTCAATGCAGTCCTTTTTATAAATGCATTAAATAAGTTCTCCTCGTACAGGCAGTAGTGCTGGCCCAGTCATTCTGGTCAGACAGTGCATTCAGAGCCGTCTCATGTAATAATGTTCGCTGGGGGAGCTTTTAGAGGCATCGCAGACGTCTGAAGGCAGACTTCTGGTTCCCATCACCGCCACTGTGAACGGTTCTGACTCACCAGTGTTCTCTAAAATGCACCACTTCACATTAAGCTATGCTGAAGGATGACTCTGTTTATATCTCAACCATAATTATGCAGACATTTTGAGAAATTGGTGGAATTTCCCTCCTTTAAAGGGGAATTCCTCAGATTTTTCACAGAGGCTGCACAATTTATTGGTTTGGGTTGGTAGACGTTTTATTTACTATCCAAAACCGCCAGCGGACCTACACATTGTAGGTTTCTGTGTGTAGTCGTGATGATGAAATAGCTTGAAAGAGAAAAAAATTACTGGGGGCTTTTTTGCTTTATAGCATCCTGCTTGTAACTCACCACTGAGGATATAGAATATATTATATATATGGATTATTATTGTGTGTATATTTCATATACTTTACATTTCTAATTTTATTGTATGTAGTTGTGGAGCCCTGTGTGTTTGGCTGTGTATAAATGGTCCACTCGTTCACTCATTCACTGGTCACTACCTAGACTGGTCTGTGTGGAACACTATATAGAGGAAAAGTGAGGTAGACAGTACCGTCTATACCTTTCACCGTATAAACAGTCTGAAACAGTGGAGCTACTTCATTATCAGGTTAACGTTATTTTATGTTCTAATGTATTTTATCATGACTATAAAGTTACTGTAAAGTATTTGATTCTGTAGTTTCTATGTTTCAATTTAATCAATAAAATTATTGTTACTAGCTTTATTTACATGAGCTATATGTGGTTATTAGGGGTGTAAGAAAATATTGATAATATCGAATATCAGGATATTATGTTTACATTATTGATTCTGAAAAACACTATAGATACACAGATTCCTGGCAGACAGTGTATCATTGTGTGTTGTGTTGAAACCTCTGACCACTAGATGGTGTTGTAATCAATTTTCAGCTCCACTCATTAACAAGCAGCACAAGGACGCAGTGCTATTGTAAACATTGATAAACCTGTTCATACAGTGGTGTGTTTTAATATTAGGATTTGGAAAATCACACTAAATCACTTTGCTTGCAGCATCGCAGTATATCATGATATATTTAATCATGACCCCTGTATCGTGATATGTATTGTATCGCCAAGATCTTGCCAATACTCAGCCCTAGTGGTTTTATTAACATTCTGTGACCATTGGTTTTCATATTCTTATCTCTGTTAGTTGAGATGTCCAGTATGCTGGTTATGTAGGAAGATCAAGGTTTTAAAGAAACCGCTATGCATTGTGGTACATCAGCCTGTAAGTAGTGCATATTGGTTGTCCACTATTATTTTACGGTGCATTATGGGTAATAATATTGGTACTATATAAGAAATCTAACTGTCCACTGAGAATTCAGACAAATACAAAATCCCCGACACACTGAATAGAACATCAAACGCTACATAGGGTTCGATTCCAGACACACCCTTTGTATTAATTTCTGTTATTTGTTTACTCGGTATTGTTCATTTATGTATTCAGAATTTCCCCAAAAACAAATTCCTACTACATGCAGCTGTACTTGCCCAAACTAATGATTCTGATTCTACTCAGGCAGCATATTTATAATAATTTCATGTAGCAGCTTTCTGTGAGGCATTAAACTCCTCAGACGTCTGGTTCCTTTCACCGCCACTCTTTACAATTCTGACTCTGTATCTCCAAAACAGACCATCTAACATCAGCAAATTAATTATGCGCACATGGTTTGATGTGAAATGGTTCATTGTTGGGAAACATACAGAAGCTATTTCTTTACACACAATGGTGGTGATGGGAACCGAGAGTCTTCATGTCTACAACACACACACACACACACACACATATATATATATATATATATATATATATATATATGTGTGTGTGTTTTATTTACTATAAAAACCACCAGCGAACCTACTTGTGAACTTTTATATGGGGGCTGTTATGCCGTAACACCCTTGTATCCCTCCGCCATGAATTTAATGGGTTTAAAAATATTCCAGGAAGTGTTTTGGTCACCAGGCAACCTATCACTCAAAACATTTGCATATGTCTGCTAATATATTTCTCTGCCCTTTAATCGTACATGTACCACACGCGTGTAGTTTGCCTGCTGTGTTGGTGTGTTTGTGTTTATTTTGTATTGGGCTGTTTGGTTACCACTGATATTCTGTATTGAGCACCTATGTTTGCACCAGTTCAGTGAAGTACAAAGTGATTGTGCATGCACGTTTACTTATATAGTGATTTGCTTTTGATCAGGCCGTGTATTGCTAAACGCTTCATAGCTTTCTGTGTGGGAGCTCTTAGAGGTGGACGTCTGGTTCCTATCAGCGCTGCTGTGAACCAAATACCTCTGCAGTGACGCATTTCACATCAAAGCTCTCTGAAAGCTGTTTACGTCTCGGCTATTAGATCATGCAGACATGATTTGAAGTGAAATGATTCGTTGTTGACTCAGATGGTGTTTACAGTGGTGGTGATGGGAACCAGGGGTCTCTATGTTCTACAACACAAGTATAGACATTTTTTTTACTCATATCAAAACCACCAGTGAACCTACACATGTTCTTATGTGCAAAATGATGATAAAGTAGTGGAAAATCTAGTAGTGGAAAATCATATATATATATGTATGTATGTATGTATGTATATATATATATATATATATGTGTGTGTGTGTGTGTGTGTGTGTGTGTGTGTTAAAGATAGACCGATCAGCGTTTTTAAGGCCGATACCGATAGCCGACACCGATCGAGGGCGGGGCTATATGCCTCAGCAGAGCTACATGTAGTTATTAGCGCAAACAAGTCATGAAACATGGTCTAAACTGGTTTATTACCATTTTTAACCAGCTCATATGAAACAGCATAATATTTTAAACAAAATTAACAGTAAATAAACAAAGTAAGTCAAACAAATATCCCCAATACTGTTATCATTACATTTAGACTCGTAATTTAAAACAAAAAAAAGCGAATTAAATAAATGCAGTAAAAACTGCAGTCGTTAAACTCTGTTATTTTAAACTAAATCTGTAGTCATTAAATGTAAAATATTGAATTGTTGCTGCTGTTCTGTTCGTACCGGTCAGATCTGGTCTGTAGGTGTTCTGGGTTATTAGTTTTGTGTTAGCTGTGTGTGCTAGCTCTGCTGTTACTGATACTCACTGTATTCAGCCGTGTGGTGTCTCTTAAGTGCTGTATCAGATTAGTAGAAGTAAATATCTTTGTCTTGGTTCTCCAAATTATAAAAACATCCTGGATGAGTCTGTGTCACATACGGTCAAGAACTGCCAAACGGACGACATGTTTTCTATCAGCGCTGCTTTAGTCAGTCTGTCGAAAATGAAACGCTATTCATTTCCACCTAGTGGTTCAGATAGGAATTGCAGGAAGCTGGCCAGCTGGGGTTTCACAGAGGGCTCCTCTTCCTGGATGAAATGCTAGCTGTAAATACACAAATTAGGCTGTGTATATATATATATATATATATATATATATATATATATATATATATATATATATATATATATATATATATATATATATGTATGTATGTATATGTGTGAGTATTTGTATAAATATGCTTGTATATTGCCAATTTTACTAATTCTACCGAAACAAAAACCTTGTAAATGTGGTTGTACTTGGCGAAAGAAGTGTTTCTGATTCTGCTTAGGCAGCATATCTGTAACCATTTCCATAATAGCTTTCTCTGTGGGGGCTTTTAGAGGCATTAAACCTTTCAGACGTCTGGTTCCTATCACCCCCACTGTAAACAACTCTGGCTCTCCAATTTTCTCTGGAATGACGCATATCACATCAGACCACTCCGAATGGCTTTGTTTACATCTCCTACCGCCCGTCTAGATAGGCTGCACATAAAGTCTTACTACCTCCCCTCCATATCTCACCACCCCCAATCCCAGCCGCCCCGTAGCCCAATAAAACACTCCCACCCCGAGCAAAAAAGAAATGACCTTCCCGGAGAAGAACACAGAAGACTGCACTGGACTCGCTAACGTAAACAAAGACAAAACTGTGACAGAAAACAGGCCCCCACCCCCTACAGCCTCAGGCTGATGGATTGCTTGATGAGCACAGTCGCTCTGTACACAGCCGTTGCGGAGTATTGCTGTAACCAGTTGACCCCCCACAGCGAGAGAGAGAGTGAGAGAGAGTGAGTGCAGGCGAAGTCTATTCAGGCTGATGATAGGTCGGTGAGGAAGGAGTAGGAGGAGCCTCGATAAACCCAATCGCTGTACTTACAAGCGGTCATTCTTTCTGGCCGACCAATCACCGTGCGCCACAATCATCAGCTACATCTGTAGACACTTAGCGTGTGAGAAGAAAAGAAAGTAGGTGCATTCCAGTCACCATAGTGGTTCCCTGTAAAGTGGACTCTCTTTTTTTTAAGGGTGATCCCAAATCAGAGGCAGAGACGGAGGGGAACCTCAAACTGCAAGCATACGCAGGCATCATGTGCAGACCCTTGTGCAGATGTTTACCAGCGTACTTGCCTGTAATGTAAACACAGTGTGCACTAGGGGGCAGTGTGCAAAACAAAGTGTACAGAAAACAAAGATGTTTTGTGTTTTTGCTCACGTTCTCTCTGCAGATTCTGATTCTGGGCTATTCTGGGTTTTGGTCTCATTCTGCCCCAACGCAACCACGTACTGGCACGTGGTTGAGATTTTGGCCTTCAGGGACAATAACCTGAGGAAAGGAATTTAGGGAGGATCTATTCTGCCTTTCTCACGTTCTCCTTTCTTTAGTATGTTGTAAGTGTTTGTGCATGTGAACGTTCTGCACAGTTCTAAAGCCCAAAGTACGGGCCAGAGGGGCACATTCTCTCCCACAGAACCATGTTTTTGCTCCAAACATGGGATCAGCCTTCAGCTAGTTTATTTTGGATGTGACGTAGATAAGTGTAAATAGTCGGGGTGTAAGAAAATATTGAAATATTGAATATCGGGATATTATGTTTCATTAAACTGTATGGATCCTCAAAAACACAGTATCGATATGCAGATTCCTGACATTGTGTGTTTTGTTTAAACCTCTGACCACTAGATGGCAGTGTTTTAATCAATTTTCAGCTTCACTCCAACATTAACAAGCAGCACAAGGGCGCTATGTATCACGATATATATTAAATCATGACCACAGCCCTAGTAAAATTCCCTGTCTCACTTTAAGTAGCATTTTTTTTCTTTTACATTTATTTCACATTTTTCATAATAATAGTTTGTTGTAACTTTGGCCTGTAAAATGTGCTGGTTCTGGTGTGTTTGTGTTAATTTAGGCCACAACATGCTTAAAACACAAACAAACAAACAAACAGAAACAGAAGTCTGTGGCTGTACAAGCATTAGAACAAGATATTGGTCTTAACAGTTCTTTATCAGTGCACCTCCAGTGTTTATAATCGAAAGTCGAGTAGCGGCGGCTGAAGATGAGTTAATGACATATTTACTGGTAAACGGAGGTGGCAAACCCAGGTTTGCCAATAAGGGGCGAAGTAAAGTAAATTTTTCTAAGTAGTGAAATGCAGTAACTTTGTGAACATGGAGAATCATAAAATATTGAAACACTGCTGTTTTACATTTAAGTGCCTTTAAATTCCAGTAGTAAAATCTTTAAACAGTGTCTAATGTGTGTTCACAACCTCAGGTAGCCTGAACCACTTTACTCAGCCAATGAGCTGATCAGCTTTACAACCATTTAGTAGCAATAATGACAACCAGTCACTCAGTGGCAGTAATTCTGACCAATCAGCATTTAGTAGCAATAATACCAACCAAATAGTAGCAATAATGCTGACCAATCAGCACTCAGTGGCAGTAATACTGACCAATCAGTAGTAATAATGACAACCAATCAGCACTCAGTGGCAGTAATTCTGGCCAATCAGCATTTAGTAGCAATAATACCAACCAATCAGTAGTAATAATGCCAACCAGTCAGCACTCAGTGGCAGTAAAGCTGACCAATCTAGTCTGTACTTTCAGCAGTTTGTCACTTTTATGAATAATTCCGTGATTGAAATGTAAACAGAGATATTTAGAATGGTTTGATGTGAAATGGTTCAGGGTTCTTATGTCAGCTTTCTGTTTCTATGTTGTATATTTATGTATATTAGTGTATATATAATAATTACACTGTATTCTTACATTTGTAAGTATATAATTATCTCAGAATATATATCTTATATATCTTTTTATTATTTTTCTCTATATCTGATACTCTATTTTGTCATATGTGAACAGGCAGTTGTCAAACCATTTCACTGCTAGTTGTATTATGTAGGTAACAGGAAAAAAAAAATTTTATTTAATATCACTATTTTATTTAGTATCCAAAACCACCAGTGAATCTTTCCAAAGCTGCTCCTTCTGATTCTGGGCTACTTCTAGTTTGGCTCGAGGATTGTTTTGGTCTCATTCTGCCCCAACGCAACCACGCGCTGGCATATAGCCACAACACGGTGTTGAGTTTTTGGCCTTCAGGGACAATAATCTGAGGAAAGGAATTTAGGGAGGATCTATTCTGCCTTTCTCGCGTTCTTCTTTCTTTAGTATGTTGCAAGTGTTTGTGCATGTAAACGTTCTGCACAGTATTTTGTATAAATTATGTATGTGACCAAATACTTGGATTTCATTTAATAGCACTATTTTATTTACAATCCAAAACCACCAGTGAACCTACATGTGAAAGCTGATGGCGGGACAATAGTAGAAAATCTAGAAAAGACTGGCAAGTTTTTTTTACAATGCCCTGCCTGTACTTCTCTGCCATGTATCCAGTAAAATAAATGTATTAAAAAATGTTAAGCTGCATCAAACATGTTATAATAAACCAACGTGTCCGACGCCTTGCAGCATATATCTGACCGTTTCATATAACAACTTTCAGTGAGGGAGCTTTTAGAGGTGGACGTCTGGTTCCATTCACCACCACTGTAAACAGTTCTGACTGTTAAGTTTCTGTAGAACAGAGTATTTCACACTAAAGCATTCTGAATCATTACATTTATATCTCAACCCTTCAACTGTGCAGAATATTTTTTTATAAATTGGTGGAGTTCCCCTTTAACCCTGCAACTGAGCAGGAACTCCACTGTTTGTGTTTGTTTCCTGCATATATTAGTTGTTGTTTATATTTGTAAATTCTTGAATTGTGTGTATATAGACGTTACTGAGACTTTAAGTATTCTGTTTTGAGCCCTAGTTTTGAAAGCACAAATCAAATGAGAGAGATTTTATTGCGTTTCCCTTATTCTAGCTTAAAAACTACAACACCCAGCGTGCACAGCGCGCACAGCGCATATACGTCACAGCAGCCGCACCGCGATCCACCAATCACAGCGCCGGATTTGCTCTAGGCCCCCACATGCGTCCTCGCTGCGAGCTTGCTTTGCTGTGAGACCTCTGCGCTGGTAGCGGAGCCGGAGAGCTTCTCCTCCACCTCCACCAGAGCGTGGTTTCTAGAAGAATGCCTGCGGAGTGCAGCGTGTCCGGGTGTGATAGATATGAAGAGGCGAGAGCCAAAGGGGTCGTTTTTCACCGCTTCCCCGAAAAAGACGTCGAGCTTTGTAAGAAGTGGTTAGCGGCCATAGGGAGGGATGTAAACACCCCGCAGAAGAACTACGTCTATCTGCGAGTGTGCAGCCAGCACTTCAGACCGGAGGACTACGAGAGAGACCTGAAAGCAGAGTTAATGGGATATCCACCCAAACTGATAGTGAAGAAAACCGCTGTTCCGTCGTTACTGATACGGAGTCGGAAAACAGGCGTAACGAAGGAACCTGAGGTACGGAACACGAGCCGGCTGTGTGGCTAGCGAGCCTGCTAACGGCGCTGCACCGCCCCCGTAACGCGCTCCCTGCAGGCTGTTTCATGTTCTGGGGTCCTGCTGGGACAAAGTTTGCTTTTCTCGGTCCACCTTAAATGTTAGTTACTTAACTTTTAGGTGGAATGGGAAGAAGTTGTGAATGAGGTGCTCAGTCCACCTTAAACGATGCTGCAGCTATTAGGCTTTAAGGTGGATCTGGAAAAGCTGATGAATGAGATGCTCGTCCCACCTTAAACGATGCTGCAGCTATTAGGCTTTAAGGTGGATCTGGAAAAGCTGATGAATGAGATGCTCGTCCCACCTTAAACGATGCAGCAGCTATTTACTTTTAAGGTGGAATGGAAAGAAGCTGCATGAGATGCTCGTCCCACCTTAAACGATGCAGCAGCTATTTAGTTTTAAGGTGGAATAGGAAGAAGCTGATGAATGAGATGCTCGTTCCACCTTAAACGATGCTGCAGCTATTAGGCTTTAAGGTGGAATGGGAAGAAGCTGATGAATGAGATGCTCGTCCCACCTTAAACGATGCAGCAGCTATTTAGTTTTAAGGTAGAATGGAAAGAAGCTGCATGAGATGCTCGTCCCACCTTAAACGATGCAGCAGCTATTTAGTTTTAAGGTGGAATGGGAAGAAGCTGCATGAGATGCTCGTCCCACCTTAAACGATGCAGCAGCTATTTAGTTTTAAGGTGGAATGGGAAGAAGCTGTGAATGAGATGCTCGTCCCACCTTAAACGATGCAGCAGCTATTTAGTTTTAAGGTGGAATGGGAAGAAGCTGTGAATGAGATGCTCATTCCACCTTAAACGATGCAGCAGCTATTTAGTTTTAAGGTGGAATGGGAAGAAGCTGCATGAGATGCTCGTCCCACCTTAAACGATGCAGCAGCTATTTACTTTTAAGGTGGAATGGAAAGAAGCTGCATGAGATGCTCGTCCCACCTTAAACGATGCAGCAGCTATTTAGTTTTAAGGTGGAATGGGAAGAAGCTGTGAATGAGATGCTCGTCCCACCTTAAACGATGCAGCAGCTATTTAGTTTTAAGGTGGAATAGGAAGAAGCTGATGAATGAGATGCTCGTCCCACCTTAAACGATGCAGCAGCTATTTAGTTTTAAGGTATAATGGAAAGAAGCTGTGAATGAGATGCTCGTCCCACCTTAAACGATGCAGCAGCTATTTAGTTTTAAGGTGGAAGTGGAAGAAGCTGTGAATGAGATGCTCGTCCCACCTTAAACGATGCAGCAGCTATTTAGTTTTAAGGTGGAATGGAAAGAAGCTGTGAATGAGATGCTCGTTACACCCTAAAGGATGCAGCAGTTATTTAACTTATGAACATGATTTTGACTGGTGGTCTACACTTTGGGAGAAGGATCCTCATGACTGCAGCTGTCAAACATGCTTAAGTGTTGAAAGTGGATGTTCTTAAAGGGCGATTGCAGTGACATTTCCAAATTTCTGTAGATGCAAACACATAAAATCATTCACAACATTGATGTGAAGTGGTTCACTATAGTAAGATCTGTCAGCGTTGTCATTGTAATTCATTTGTGATTTATTATATAGTTATTGTATTTACTGTCCAGTGAGTTTGTATGTAATTCTTAGGTGATTCTTGTCTTGTGTGTATCTACTCACACAAATATTCTCAAAACCATCGTAGCAAAGCGATGTCTCAGCCTTCAGGCCGTGTGTTCATGACCATATCCTGTAATAAATTTCTGTGAAGGAGCTTTTAGAAGCTTTAAACTCTCCAGACATCTGGTTCCTGTCTCCACACCACTTTAAATGACTTTGTTTACATTTTAACAATAGAATTGTGCAGAACTTGAAAGTTGTTGGTGGAATGTCCCTTGAAAAGGGATACTCCAGCCACAGTGGGGAAAACCCTTTCTGATGGTATATCAAAAGGTGGGAGGAAGCTATGAAACACTGCTTTTTTTGAGGGGGGCCGTACAGGAGCGGTCTTTGTTGTGTTTGAAATATGTGGGCTTTTTTTTCCTTTTCTCTCGAGCAGGCAAACTTAGATGATGGTCAGATGAAAATGGAAAGAAAACATATTTTCAAACAGTCCACCCTCAAAAATCCACCTCCTTTCATCTTCTGATGCATCATTAGAAAGGGGGTTTCCCTGCTTGTGGCTGGACTGTCCCTGAAGTGCCCATGAAAATAACCTCTAGTTCTGTTTCACTGTGCCCTTATTGTTCATTTGCTGAGTTTATAGGGGGCTTTTCTCTTGTCTTTATTGGGGTACGTAGCCTTTAGTGCATGTAAACGTTCTGTGGCGTTACATGTTGGAGGGAGAGACTCTCTCCCACAGAGTCCAGTAAGGTCCAGTTAGAGGAGATCTCCTCAGGCCGGTCTGGACCGTCATCATCTCTAACGTGTGTTCTGATTCAGTGGTGTATCCTGTTTACTGAAGTATCTAGTATCATCATCTCATACCATCAGCTACTGAAACACCAACACACCACACATACCGTTCAGTATATTTACTGATTAAATACTGAACTGAATTAATTATTTATAAACTAATAATAAATGTTTTTTCTCACTTCAATAAAAAATAAGGGCTACATTAAACAAACAGAATGCTTTTGAAAAAAAAGAGAATCTTAGTGTTTATTTATATAAAAAACAGTAAATAAAATGTGTGTCTTGTTAATCTGTTGGTTTGGAACTGCCTGTGGGAAGAATATACAAATACATATAAATATATGTCTCGGCCCATTCCTGGTTAAACGGAATCGATGTTTATCGAAGGTACGGTTTTCTTTTTCCGACTCTCTTTACTCGCCGACTCCCTTTACTCTCTGACTCACTTTAATCTTCGATTTGTTTTACTCTCCGATTCGCTTTACTCTCCGATTCGCTTTACTCTCCGACTCGCTTTACTCTCCGATTCGCTTTACTCTCCGATTCGCTTTACTCTCCGACTCGCTTTACTCTCTGACTCGCTTTACTCTCTAACTCGCTTTAATCTTCGATTTGTTTTACTCTCCGATTCGCTTTACTCTCCGATTCGCTTTACTCTCCGACTCGCTTTACTCTCCGATTCGCTTTACTCTCCGACTCGCTTTACTCTCCGACTCGCTTTACTCTCCGATTCGCTTTACTCTCCGATTCGCTTTACTCTCCGACTCGCTTTACTCTCTGACTCGCTTTACTCTCTAACTCGCTTTAATCTTCGATTTGTTTACTCTCCGATTCGCTTTACTCTCCGATTCGCTTTACTCTCCGACTCGCTTTACTCTCCGATTCGCTTTACTCTCCGACTCGCTTTACTCTCCGACTCGCTTTACTCTCCGATTCGCTTTACTCTCCGATTCGCTTTACTCTCCGACTCGCTTTACTCTCTGACTCGCTTTACTCTCTAACTCGCTTTAATCTTCGATTTGTTTTACTCTCCGATTCGCTTTACTCTCCGATTCGCCTTACTCTCCGACTCGCTTTACTCTCTGACTCGCTTTACTCTCTAACTCGCTTTAATCTTCGATTTGTTTTACTCTCCGATTCGCTTTACTCTCCGACTCGCTTTACTCTCCGATTCGCTTTACTCTCCGATTCGCCTTACTCTCCGACTCGCTTTACTCTCCGATTCGCTTTACTCTCCGACTCGCTTTACTCTCCGATTCGCTTTACTCTCCGATTCGCTTTACTCTCCGACTCGCTTTACTCTCCGATTCGCTTTACTCTCCGATTCGCTTTACTCTCCGATTCGCTTTACTCTCCGACTCGCTTTACTCTCCCACTCGCTTTAATCTTCGATTTGTTTTACTCTCCGATTCGCTTTACTCTCCGATTCGCTTTACTCTCCGATTCGCTTTACTCTCCGATTCGCTTTACTCTCCGACTCGCTTTACTCTCCGATTCGCTTTACTCTCCGATTCGCTTTACTCTCCGACTCGCTTTACTCTCCGACTCGCTTTACTCTCCGATTCGCTTTACTCTCCGATTCGCTTTACTCTCCGATTCGCTTTAATCTTCGATTTGTTTTACTCTCCGATTCGCTTTACTCTCCGATTCGCTTTACTCTCTGATTCGCTTTACTCTCCGACTCGCTTTACTCTCTGATTCGCTTTACTCTCCGATTCGCTTTACTCTCCGATTCGCTTTACTCTCCGATTCGCTTTACTCTCCGATTCGCTTTACTCTCTGACTCGCTTTACTCTCCGACTCGCTTTACTCTCCGATTCGCTTTACTCTCCGATTCGCTTTACTCTCTGACTCGCTTTACTCTCCGATTCGCTTTACTCTCCGATTCGCTTTACTCTCCGATTCGCTTTACTCTCTGATTCGCTTTACTCTCCGACTCGCTTTACTCTCCGATTCGCTTTACTCTCCGATTCGCTTTACTCTCTGATTCGCTTTACTCTCCGACTCGCTTTACTCTCTGATTCGCTTTACTCTCCGACTCGCTTTACTCTCCGATTCGCTTTACTCTCCGATTCGCTTTACTCTCTGACTCGCTTTACTCTCCGATTCGCTTTACTCTCCGACTCGCTTTACTCTCTGACTCGCTTTACTCTCTGACTCGCTTTACTCTCCGACTCGCTTTACTCTCCGACTCGCTTTACTCTCCGATTCGCTTTAATCTTCGATTTGTTTTACTCTCCGATTCGCTTTACTCTCCGATTCGCTTTACTCTCTGATTCGCTTTACTCTCCGACTCGCTTTACTCTCTGATTCGCTTTACTCTCCGATTCGCTTTACTCTCCGATTCGCTTTACTCTCCGATTCGCTTTACTCTCTGATTCGCTTTACTCTCTGATTCGCTTTACTCTCCGACTCGCTTTACTCTCCGATTCGCTTTACTCTCCGACTCGCTTTACTCTCCGATTCGCTTTACTCTCTGACTCGCTTTACTCTCTGATTCGCTTTACTCTCTGATTCGCTTTACTCTCCGACTCGCTTTACTCTCCGATTCGCTTTACTCTCCGATTCGCTTTACTCTCCGATTCGCTTTACTCTCTGATTCGCTTTACTCTCCGACTCGCTTTACTCTCTGATTCGCTTTACTCTCCGACTCGCTTTACTCTCCGATTCGCTTTACTCTCCGATTCGCTTTACTCTCCGATTCGCTTTACTCTCTGATTCGCTTTACTCTCTGACTCGCTTTACTCTCCGATTCGCTTTACTCTCTGATTCGCTTTACTCTCCGACTCGCTTTACTCTCTGATTCGCTTTACTCTCCGACTCGCTTTACTCTCCGATTCGCTTTACTCTCTGATTCGCTTTACTCTCTGACTCGCTTTACTCTCCGATTCGCTTTACTCTCTGATTCGCTTTACTCTCCGACTCGCTTTACTCTCCGATTCGCTTTACTCTCCGATTCGCTTTACTCTCCGATTCGCTTTACTCTCCGATTCGCTTTAATCTTCGATTTGTTTTACTCTCCGATTCGCTTTACTCTCCGATTCGCTTTACTCTCTGACTCGCTTTACTCTCCGATTCGCTTTACTCTCCGATTCGCTTTACTCTCCGATTCGCTTTACTCTCCGATTCGCTTTACTCTCCGATTCGCTTTACTCTCCGATTCGCTTTACTCTCCGATTCGCTTTACTCTCTGACTCGCTTTACTCTCTGATTCGCTTTACTCTCCGATTCGCTTTACTCTCTGACTCGCTTTACTCTCCGATTCGCTTTACTCTCCGATTCGCTTTACTCTCCGATTCGCTTTACTCTCTGACTCGCTTTACTCTCCGATTTGCTTTACTCTCTGACTCGCTTTACTCTCCGATTCGCTTTACTCTCCGACTCGCTTTACTCTCCGACTCGCTTTACTCTCTGACTCGCTTTACTCTCTGATTCGCTTTACTCTCTGACTCGCTTTACTCTCTGACTCGCTTTACTCTCCGATTCGCTTTACTCTCCGACTCGCTTTACTCTCCGACTCGCTTTACTCTCCGACTCGCTTTACTCTCTGATTCGCTTTACTCTCTGACTCGCTTTACTCTCCGACTCGCTTTACTCTCCGACTCGCTTTACTCTCCGACTCGCTTTACTCTCCGATTCGCTTTACTCTCCGATTCGCTTTACTCTCCGATTCGCTTTACTCTCTGACTCGCTTTACTCTCCGATTCGCTTTACTCTCCGATTCGCTTTACTCTCCGATTCGCTTTACTCTCCGATTCGCTTTACTCTCCGATTCGCTTTACTCTCCGATTCGCTTTACTCTCTGACTCGCTTTACTCTCCGACTCGCTTTACTCTCCGATTCGCTTTACTCTCCGATTCGCTTTACTCTCCGATTCGCTTTACTCTCTGATTCGCTTTACTCTCCGATTCGCTTTACTCTCCGACTCGCTTTACTCTCCGACTCGCTTTACTCTCCGATTCGCTTTACTCTCTGACTCGTTTTACTCTCCGATTCGCTTTACTCTCTGACTCGCTTTACTCTCCGATTCGCTTTACTCTCCGATTCGCTTTACTCTCCGATTCGCTTTACTCTCTGACTCGCTTTACTCTCCGATTCGCTTTACTCTCCGATTCGCTTTACTCTCTGACTCGCTTTACTCTCCGACTCGCTTTACTCTCTGACTCGCTTTACTCTCTGACTCGCTTTACTCTCCGATTCGCTTTACTCTCTGACTCGCTTTACTCTCCGATTCGCTTTACTCTCCGATTCGCTTTACTCTCCGACTCGCTTTACTCTCCGACTCGCTTTACTCTCCGACTCGCTTTACTCTCCGACTCGCTTTACTCTCTGACTCGCTTTACTCTCTGACTCGCTTTACTTTCCGATTCGCTTTACTCTCTGACTCGCTTTACTCTCTGATTCGCTTTACTTTCCGACTGCTACTTCTCGCTTCCTACCTCGCCTGTGTGTGCGCGCCACACTCCCGAATCTGCACAGATCTGATTGGCTGAGGAGCCTTCGGTGATCTTATAACGCATGTGATTGGTCTGTAAGTTAACTGCACCACAAAGCCTGTATACCGTAAAGACAATAAAAGCTCTACCGCTTAAAATAAACAGTCAGACTCTGTAAATATCTCTTATCGCTTTGGGTCCACATTGGACAATGTCTCTGTCCGGACCGTGGTCCACCTATTAGTGAGCTCTGCTGTAGAGGCTGTTTGGTTGTTGACCAATCAGAGCGTGCTGTGCTCTGTGGTGGTGAGACTTACAGCTTCTCAGACAGAGGAATAATGCAGATGTACAGCATTAGCGGTGCTAGCTAATAAGACATATTACATTACCAGTTGACAGATATACACTAAAAGGACAAAAGTATTGAGTCATAAATCCATAAGTGTTGTTATGAAGTTGGAAGTTGCAGCTATAACAGCTTCTACTCCTCTGGGAAGCTTTCTACCGGATGTTGGAGTGAGTCTGTGGAAACTGTAGCCCATTCAGCCAGGAGAGCTTGTGTGAGATCAGACGCCGATGTGAAACGAGAGGGTCTGGTTTACAATCTCCATTCTAGTTCATCTATGACGTGTTTGCTGGGGTTGAGGTCAGGACTCAGTCATGGACTTCCACATCAAAACTGGGTACGCACTGGGACACAGTCAGTCATGCTGGGACAGGAAAGTTCCCCAAACTGTTCCCGCAAGGTTGAACGCTTACAACTGTCCTTTCATTGGAAATAAGGGGCTTCAGCCCACCCCTGAAAAACACCCCCATAGCATCATCCCACCACCAGACTTTACAGTCCACTCAGTGCGGTCAGGCAGGTGACGTCCTCCTGGTATTCTCCAAACCCAGACCTGTCCATCAGACTGCCGGATAGAGAGCTGTAGCAGCGGAAACGTGTTCACGGAGCGACCAGAGTCCAGCGGCGGCGCTTTACACCACCATCCAGCCGATGCTTGGCATTGTGCTCGGAGATGTAAGGCTTGCATGCAGCTGCTCAGCCATGGAGGCTCAGTCATGTAGCTCCACAGTTTGTGCTGAAGTTAATGCTGTGGCCTCTAAACGCTTCCTAAACCACTTACATTTGATCCTGGAATATCTAGGACAGAAGAAATTTCACAAACTGACTTCAACAGTCGTGTCTTATTGCAGCTCCACTCTGGAATTCAGTGAGCTCTTCAGAATAACACTAACTTCTTTCACTAATGTTTTTAAAGGAGTCTGCAGGGTTAGCTGTGTGGTTTTATACATGTGGCGATGGTTAGGAGGTGTTTCCCAACACTTCTCCATATAATATGATGTTTTGACATTCATTGTTGTGTGTTGTGGTGTGCACTGTTGATTTTTCCTGACAATTTGGGTTTTGTTTATTTATTTAGTTTAATTTTAGGAAAATGAGAACGGACTATAACTCACTGCACTACAGTCTTATAATTGTGATGTAATACAAGTATAATTCTGTAATTTAACTGTTGTCCTGTTGTTTTTTTCTTTCTTTCTTTTTTTAAGATTCTGCACTCGGCGGATTTCTCTCCGAAGGTGACGAGTTCAGGAAACCCAAAATATGTAAGTACAGCCATTTTTTTTTTTTACATAAAATTAAAATTAGCAACTGTTGACCTCCACGTTTAACCCATCTGAGCAGTAAAACACCCACATATACACACACACACACACACAAGTGAACACACACACTAGGGGGCAGTGAAACAGCCACATATACATACATACACACACACACTAGTGAACACACACTAGGGGGCAGTGAAACACCCACATATATACACACACACAAGTGAACACACACACTAGGGGGCAGTGAAACACTCACATATACATACATACATACACACACACACACACACTAGTGAACAGACACACTAGGGGGCAGTGAAACACCTACATATATACACACACACACACACACACACACACATACACACACGAGTGAACAGACACACTAGGGGGCAGTGAAACACCCACATATACACACACACACTTGTAAACAGACACACTAGGGGGCAGTGAAACACCCACATATACACACACACACACTTGTGAACAGACACACTAGGGGGCAGTGAAACGCACACATGTACACACACACAAGTGTACAGACACACTAGGGAGCAGTGTAACAAACGCATATACACACACTAGTGAACAGACACACTATGGGTCAGGAAAACACCCACATATACACACACTAGTGAACAGACACACTAAGGGGCAGTGAAACATACACACACACACTAGTGAACAGACACACTAGGGGGCAGTGAAACACCCACATACACACACTAGTGAACAGACACACTAGGGGGCAGTGAAACGCACACATATACACACACACCAGTGAACAGACACACTAGGGGGCAGTGAGCACACAGGCCTGAAGCGGTGGGCAGCCCTATCCACGGCACCCGGGGAGCAGTTCGGGGTTAAGGGCACTTCAGTCACGACCTTACCTTTAGCCCACAAATGCCCCCCTCATATCTGCCCATTAGCTGGTTACACTAATGTTACACTAATGTTCTTTATTTGATTTTATAATTTATGTCGTCTCTGTCCAAAGTAAAACAAGTTTCTCCAAAATGGGTTCAGGAGAAGTTGATGGAACCAGTAATTTTTGAGCATTTCTATTGGTCCATTCATCGTCTATTCAGATTTTTTACACAGTGTAAACGGCAGCTGTTGTAGAAAAATAAAAATAGACAGAAATGGAGATGCTTCTTTGGACAGCTAGTAGGTAAAGAGTGAATATAGTTTAGGTTTACAAGATGATGGTGAAGGTTTTGGGGGAACACTAACATTTGACAAGTGAACAGAATTTAAAGACAGATTTTTATAGTAAAAGACAGTGACGTCCAAATTTGCCATATATTGTTATTTACAGTAAGTTACTGTCAGTGAAAAGGTCAATACAGCGTTGAGCATAGCTCAGTTTTATATCCCATAATTCCTGTAAAGGTGGCAGGTCTGTCCAAGACCAGTCAGATGAGAAGATATTACCAGTTAAAAGCAGAAGAAACAGTGATTGCTCATCATTACCTTGATCTTGTAGAAGTAATGTATTACTGTCACTGTAAACGCAGGAAGGTAAGGAGAGAAAGAAGCTGAAGGAGACAGACGTGGCTGAAAGAGGAGATCTGGTGGAGGTTAGTCATCAAGAAGAAAGTGAGGACAGTTTTTCAAGCTTTCAGTTAAAATTAACACTGGATTTAATTGAACTTTACTATAAATACAGTTTTTGCCACAATGACTTTGAATGCTGTCCACTGTATTATTAAAGCATGCCTACAGCGCTAACTCACACTCATGTACAATCTGTGTATTTAAATAATATATTTAGGAGCTAGCAGCACGGTGGTGTAGTGGTTAGTACGGTGGTGTAGTGGTCAGTATGGTGGTGTAGTGGTTAGTACGGTGGTGTAGTGGTTAGTATGGTAGTGTAGTGGTTAGTACGGTGGTGTAGTGGTTAGTACGGTAGTGTAGTGGTTAGTACGGTGGTGTAGTGGTTAGTATGGTGGTGTAGTGGTTAGTATGGTGGTGTAGTGGTTAGTATGGTGGTGTAGTGGTCAGTAATGGTGGTGTAGTGGTTAGTATGGTGGTGTAGTGGTTAGTATGGTGGTGTAGTGGTTAGTATGGTGGTGTAGTGGTCAGTAATGGTGGTGTAGTGGTTAGTATGGTGGTGTAGTGGTCAGTAATGGTGGTGTAGTGGTTAGTATGGTGGTGTAGTGGTTAGTATGGTGGTGTAGTGGTTAGTATGGTGGTGTAGTGGTCAGTAATGGTGGTGTAGTGGTTAGTATGGTGGTGTAGTGGTCAGTAATGGTGGTGTAGTGGTTAGTATGGTGGTGTAGTGGTTAGTATGGTGGTGTAGTGGTTAGTATGGTGGTGTAGTGGTCAGTAATGGTGGTGTAGTGGTTAGTACGGTGGTGTAGTGGTTAGTACGGTGGTGTAGTGGTTAGTACGGTGGTGTAGTGGTTAGTACGGTGGTGTAGTGGTTAGTATGGTGGTGTAGTGGTCAGTATGGTGGTGTAGTGGTTAGTATGGTGGTGTAGTGGTCAGTACGGTGGTGTAGTGGTTAGTACGGTGGTGTAGTGGTTAGTACGGTGGTGTAGTGGTTAGTATGGTGGTGTAGTGGTTAGTATGGTGGTGTAGTGGTTAGTATGGTGGTGTAGTGGTTAGTATGGTGGTGTAGTGGTCAGTAATGGTGGTGTAGTGGTTAGTATGGTGGTGTAGTGGTTAGTATGGTGGTGTAGTGGTCAGTAATGGTGGTGTAGTGGTTAGTACGGTGGTGTAGTGGTTAGTACGGTGGTGTAGTGGTTAGTACGGTGGTGTAGTGGTTAGTACGGTGGTGTAGTGGTTAGTATGGTGGTGTAGTGGTCAGTATGGTGGTGTAGTGGTTAGTACGGTGGTGTAGTGGTCAGTACGGTGGTGTAGTGGTCAGTACGGTGGTGTAGTGGTTAGTACGGTGGTGTAGTGGTTAGTACGGTGGTGTAGTGGTTAGTACGGTGGTGTAGTGGTTAGTACGGTGGTGTAGTGGTCAGTATGGTGGTGTAGTGGTCAGTATGGTGGTGTAGTGGTTAGTATGGTGGTGTAGTGGTCAGTATGGTGGTGTAGTGGTCAGTATGGTGGTGTAGTGGTTAGTATGGTGGTGTAGTGGTTAGTATGGTGGTGTAGTGGTTAGTACGGTGGTGTAGTGGTTAGTACGGTGGTGTAGTGGTTAGTACGGTGGTGTAGTGGTTAGTATGGTGGTGTAGTGGTTAGTATGGTGGTGTAGTGGTCAGTATGGTGGTGTAGTGGTCAGTATGGTGGTGTAGTGGTCAGCACTGTCTCCTCACAGTAAGATGATCTGGGTTGGATTCCCGGTCTGGGTGGTTCTGTGTGGAGTGTGTATGTTCTCTCTGTGTTTGAGTGGGTTCCTCCGGGTTCTCCGGTTTCCTCCCACAGTCCAAACACATGTATGTTAGGATCCTCACACTAAACTGTGTGTGAGTGAGTGTGTTGGCCATGTGATGGACTGGTGACCTGACTATGGTGTACCCCGCCTTCGCCCGATGATCCAGGGATTGGTTCTGACTAGCAGGGTAAAGGTGAAGGTAATGGATGGATGGACATTTTGGAGCTGCAGATTATCTGAGAAAGAGAAGGTGGCACTGCTGGACTACTTCTTGGCCTGATCTGAGTGAACACAAAACAGGCAGACAGGTCTGCTCTGTGCATCAACATAAATTCGTTTTCTGTCTGTTTCTACTCTGAAAGTGCATGACGAACACACGTTTTGGGGCCATTAGGGGACAATGTCCTCAGACCCTGCAGGGACAGTCTTGTCCATAAACCTGTAGTGGGGCCTCTGATTTCCACGCTAATAGAAATGTCTGCAAACATGCCAGCATGACGTATAGATGCACATACACCACATGAAGATCATAGTTTCTTTTAGTTTGCTGCTCCTAAGTACACTGACTGCTTGTTTTGGGTGAAGCGCCATCTTCAGGTCTACTTTAAAGTTGCGTTCCTGTGCAGAATGTGCATCTTGCCGTAGATGGTTATTGTAAATATATGGGAAATGTTAAAGGCTGGTATAGCTGGTTAAGTTGAATACACTATATTTGCATTCAACTCTGTTCTAGTTGGTGCAACGAAAGAGCAAGTCTGCTCAGTGATGATGCTCAGTGAAACATTTGCAGTAAGAAGCTCGCACACCTCTTAAATAGTTCTGTGTAGTGGTCCTTATCCAAGTACCATCATAGGTGCTTGCTAAACCCTCTCCGGTAGCTACTTCAGGTGGGAATTTTAGCTCACTATCTAAAGTCTCTTCATTTTGTGATGAAATGTAAACATTTTCCTATTGTATCAGAGAAAAGTCTCTTCTGCACGTCGTTGGTACAGCACAGGAGCCTCTCAGGAACCACCAAAATCTGATAATTTAGCAAATTCTGTTTTTTAGTGGTCAAAGTGGGAGTAAGTGATTTGAGTGGATCTCTGTGTAGGTAAGTCTTTACTTGTGTGAAAACCAACCACTTGCGCTATGATGGATATAATGGTACATAGGAATTTGTTTGTAATGGCCTGCCAGGTTGAATTAAAGTTTAAATGTATAAATAAATAGTGATAAAAATGAGCGTATATCTGTCCCGTCAGACAGGCAGCTCTGAAAACATGATTGTTTGGAACTATTAATTATTAAAGTACTTGAAACCTGTAAATTGATGTTGGTGTCAACCTTAAAACTAAACCATTTGAAGACTCAGACATCCACAAACCTGTTTGTGTATTCAGAAGTTGGTCCACTGACGGAACTGGCGTCCCAGTGTCCAGTGCTGCTGTCGTTACAGCTTCGTTGGGGTGAAAAGATGCTAACCTTGTGACGTTCTTGAATAAAGGCACATACGTTGAGGGTGACCTCAGTCCAGAGTAACTCTGTTGTATCGTTAAAGGTTTGGTTTTTCTATGTTTTCCAGGAGGAGCTGGAAGTCACCTTATCTTCGGATGATTTTCTAAGCGATTACGAAAGTCCGGAGGAAGAGGAGACGAACAAGAAGAAGAAAGGCAAGAAGAGCAAAAAGAACAACAGCTCGGACGAGTGGGAGCCCCCCACGCAAGACGGCGCCAAGGACTCCGACTCCGAAATGTCCATGGACGAGGAGGAGTCCGACGACTCGGACGGTCTGGAGAACGACGGCAGCATGCCGGTGGTGGGCTGTGAGGAATGCGACTCCGAGGCCAAGCTGCAGTGTTCGCTGCTGCGCCACGAGAAAGTCTTCGCTTGTCCGAAGTGCGTCTCCGTCGAGTACATGGGCACTCGCTGCATCGACAAGCTGCTCGTCCGCTTCACCGATTACCAGAGCTATCAGGTCCACGTGGAGGAGGAGCACGGACTCACCACCAAGCGCGTGCTGTGTCAGGAGTGCGGCGTCTTCTACGTGAAGCCCACCGAGGAGAACGGCAAGAAGGAGCACGTGTGCGAGTACAAGACGAAGCACCTCGTCTGTCCGAACTGCGACAAAAGGTTCCGGACCGAGAAGGGCCTGAAAGCCCACACGCGGAAACTTCACGGCAACACGGTGCACCCCTGCAAGTACTGCCTGATGCCGTTCCGGAACCGGCCCGCCAAGCTGGAGCACGAGGAGACGCATCCTAAAGCGGACAAGCCGTACCTCTGCCCGGACTGCCCCGAGAAGTTCCGCAACATCGTGAAGCGCAACCGCCACATGAGGTCCCACCGAGGCCCGTGGAAGTACTTGTGCAAGACGTGCGGGAAGGGCTTCCCCCACCTGGACAGGCTGGAAAGGCACGAACTGATCCACTCCGGCATAAAGCCTTTCAGGTGCGAGGTGTGCGAGCGCTGCTTCACCCAGGAGGGCCACCTCAAGTCCCACATGCGTCTCCACACGGGGGAGAAGCCCTACAAGTGTAACTTCTGCGAGAAGTGCTTCAACCACAACGTCAGCCTCAAAAGCCATGTCCTGCGCTACCACCGCTCTGAAGCTGCTGCTGCTCCTCCCCCTCCTGCTCATTATCTGCCTCCTCCTCCTTCTGCGCCGGCTCCCGCTCCTGCTCCTGCTCCAGATGTGCAAGAAAACTCCAAGCCAAAAGCAAGAAAGAGGCCACCGGGCAGACCCAAGGGTCGGCCCAAACGAGTGGTGCCCTGTGAAGAGCAGGAAAACGGTGGAAACCACGAGTTGTCTTAATCGTGATGAAGCCGGAGAGTAAGGGTGAGCAATACGGTAGAAATACAGCATCACAGTTCTTGAAGACATGTTCACGATACGTATGTATCACAGTATTATGTTTTTTCAGGTTCGCCAAGTTGGAACAGACTTTGTACAATGAAATGTACATCACGAAATCCAGCTGAACACCACGAAGCTTGTGGTGTTTTTTAGGAACCTAAATGGAACGTCAACCGATTTTCCAACATATCTGCGTAATTCAGTCGACAGTATGTCAACAAAGTCACTTAGAGTGTTGACGAGAAACAGTAGTGGAGATACAAAGTGACTCACATGTTGTTTACAGTGGTGGTGATGGGAACCAGGGGTCTCCATGTCTACAACACAAATATATCCAGTTTATTTACCATGAAACCCACCAGAGAAACCTACACGTGTTTATCTATTGAACGTTGATGATGGTGAAGTAGTGGAAAATGTTCTCTTGACGTTTCTCTGCTGTACCTCTCCACCATGAACTGTATCTCAAAAGCATTGTCTCAGACATTGGGGATAACTTCTTTCTGTGAGGGAGCTTTTGGAGGTGGACGTCTGGTTCCATTCACCAGCACTGTGACTCATTCTCAGAGCACTTCCGCTCTGGATGACTTTTACAGCTTCACCATTTCATTGTGCAGAAACTTTTAGAACAATCAGTGGAATTGAACTTCATTGAAGTTGTTCCTGTCTTCAAGTATTGGTGATATCTGCTGTGATGTTGCTCATGAAGGGTGAGACCTTTATATCGCGGAAGTCATCGTATTGCCCATCCCTGCCTGAGGGTTGCTTTACAAAGTGGGCTTTCTCAGTGTTTACGGCTAAAAATAAGCCGAAAGTGAAGACTATCTAGTAGTAACGTCCCTAATCAGCTCTTCTCCTGCTGGAGATGCTTGGGCTTTAGGGACTAGGCTGACTAAAAGCTACTTTATACTGACTATGATGGGCTAAAGATGAAGATGCTGGAGCCCAAAATGATTCATTAGGCATTTCATCATGATACTGTAGAGACACAGCCACTTTCCCAATCGCTAAAAAAACAAGAAAATAAAAAAAATAATTAAACAACCCAGTTGAATCAGTGGAGAGGACCAATCGGCTCGATCGCCACAGTGACTCGAATCTGCATGCTACAATCTGTTAACGCTCTGAACCGATTTCAACTGTAAATCAGTTGTGGCCTTAAAACAAGAACGACTCACGGTTACGTTTGCATTCAGCGCTCGTAGTTCTCGGAGTGTTTCTCAGAGCTTCTAGTTATGTTTCCTTTTCCTCACTCTTTGCATTTTTTACTCTCTTCCATGAGTGTGAAAATCACGCACACGTGTGATCGAACATACATACGTACCGTCACCGTCGGAACAAGACCTCCGTTTCTGTGTTTCGTTATAGTTTAAAACATCAGCTGCTGTTTAGATTGTGCCAAAGCTTCACGGACCAACAGAATGGGTCCAAAAGAGTCTCCCAACGAAATCGGCACATTCATTCACATTTAAAGCTACGGCTGCTCCTGTAAAGCTGGGAGGCTTTGTTCCAGCAGTGACCGTTACATTAGGGATGCACTGATCGTGAATTAATACAGACGTACACGTATGGATTTTTATTAGCCTTTAGTATCTCACACTGTGTGGACTAATATAGAGAAGCTCATTTACTTTGTTGGCCAAAGTAAGTTTAAAAAATTCACCGCTGTCCAAAGAAAAAAGCCAATTTTCATTCGTCTACATCGTCGTCGTCCTCGTTAGTACAGTGGATAGTATCTCCGCCTGTCACGCGGAAGACTGGGGTTCGGTTACCCAACGGGGAGACTCATAACTTACCTTTTAGGATTAATAAAGTTCTTGGAAATAATTCTGGTTCCATTGACTTACATTAAAAAGCACTGAATGTTTTTGTCCTCTCCTGTGAAGCTGCCATGCTCGTTTTTCATTGGACGGCGACGTTCAAATTGAAGTTGCCTTGTTTTAAAGGAGCCAGCTGGCTCTTTAGCACATTGAGCTATGTCCAACTGTGCCACAGATTTAGATTTAGATATAGATTTAGATATAGCGCGAGCGCACTTACCCAACGTTGTGTCACTAAAACAGCACCAAAGCTCGGCCAAAGACTTGGCAAAGAAATCTGACTATTCAGATTGTGCATCTCTAATATACGCTATTATATCTTTCCTGCTTTGTTTATGCAATCATTATATGAGCTTATATATCTATCCTAGAGATGTTGTAATCTTTGTTCATAGCTGCTCTATTAACAGTGTCTGTTCTATTAAATGGGGAATGATCTTCATTGGTGCTATGAACTGTCCTGTTCTTGATTTATTTTTATTTTTTTTATATTTTTTTCCTTCATTACGATTTACATGTATTCACTTTCACTAGAGACGTTTCACTAAAGTCATTTCTTTATTTTTATTTGTTTTCGTCTTTCAGCACTTAATGCAGTTGCTGTTAAGGTGAACTGTTGCAGAAAAATAAACCAGTTTCACACCAGTTTCATTCAGGTTTTTTCTTTTATTGCTTCCAAATGGACCACACATTATAAAAGGAATATTTTTCATAAGGCAGTTGGTAAACTGGCTCGGTGTATTCGCACTTGAACTTCAAATGAGTGATATGCATGCTTCACCGCAAACTCTCAAACGCGACAGCCGCTTGGATGTGGCCACCGCGGTCAGTTAAATCAAGTATGGCTTGTTCGATAGACCACGAAGAGGCCAACTACTAAAGTTACTACACTTGAAACAAGTGCCTAAGCTTGCCAGTCTGAGAACATACTGACCTTAAAAGTGGTCAACACATACAAAATATTGTGGGTTCAAACAATACTCGGTGGCCTCAGTTGATCAAAAACGAGAGATCTTGGATCAGTTTGGTCTTTCCCGTCCTGGTGAACAAACCCCTGGATCAGATTAAGCCTAAACTCTGATATTAATGGTGATTTAACATCGAAAAGTCAAACCTGGGTCCAGGAAATCCTTAGATCTAGTCAATTTTGGAAGCAAAACACGAGCAACGTGTTCCCTTCTTTATTCAGGAGTTTGTGGAAGCAGGATGAGAATGACGTACGATTCCCTGTCACTAATATTAGAGACCACTCTTCTACCTCCACCCTTCTGTTTGACCATAAGTAGCCATTTATCTAAGCTGTCCTCTAGCCCAGTGGTCAGCAGCCCTCTGTCTGGAGATCTACTTTCCTGGCGATTCACCCACACAAGCCCTTCTGAAGAAGTTGTATAACAGGTGGACGAGTCGTGGCACATGTGGAGCTGGACCTACCAATGCTGCCTATGTAGGAGCTCAGTAGGTTTTGAGACACACCCATAATGTCCTGACTAAATACCTGGACAGCAGCATCTCTATGGTCTATGGTTCATCTTCAACCTGAAATTGGACACCTAGATTTGCTCACGAAGTGGTCAGTGGGTGGAGGTAAAAGCAGGTATCTCTAATATAGTGGACAGTGATGAGTCAGGTAGCTGCTTTGATAGCAGCTCAGCAAAAGTTTGGTCTAAAAAGAGAAAAAGAAAAGCAAAGCCCAGCTACGGCAAAAAAAGAGAAAAAAAAGTACAGAGTGCAGCAGAAGATGAGGTACTGTTCCTCTGAAGACGGGCACTGTCCAACCAAGAAGTGCTAAGGCAGAATGAACACCACACAAAGCGCAGTGCACCTGGGACGGAGGCCTGGAATACATCACGAATGCCAATCACAACATGGACCCAAATCATAAAGCTCTAACAGGAATCTGCAGGGCCTCGACACGGCCCAGTTCATCAACTGCACCCTAAAGAAATGATATTATATTAAATTTATATTAAATAAGTATATTACATTTCTATGCGTTGATGGCCAGTTGCTGGAGAGTTGGTGCACTACTCTTTAACCTGCATCTCTGACAGCAGACACAGGACTCTCTAATTCAACGACCGTCCAGCAAAACCCAATTTTAGATTTTCTTAATTATTTAAACGTATCAATTATGCATTCCACTTAAGATAAACACTTGAGAGGTTTTATGCAAATGGCCACAGCAGAGTTGGTGCCCAGTTAAATGAGAGGACTTACTGCTCTAGAGCTTTGAGGTGCTGCTGCCCTGCAGATTTGAGGGGAACGCAATGTGAAAGTGACGCAGCGTGAGCTGGTGGGTCGCGTCAGATAGTAGTTTGAGTGGTGAGGAGAGTGTACGGTATATTACTGTACATGACACTGTTTTGAAACAAAGAACAGTCCACAGTCATGCCTAGAACACATACATTCCACTAATATAATAATAATAATAATAATTATAATTATATATCTAAAGCCACCTCAACAGTCCATTGGGTTGGAGACAACTTCCGCTGTGGACGTGTTAAAAACATCTGTCCACTGAAGAGGACCCCCCGAACTGAGCTGATAAGCGAGATCTCAGCTGCGGTGGGTGGTGTGTCGTCTCTGCAGGAAACCCGAAAACAGAAGCAATACAAAAGAAGAAAATAGCGAAAGAGAGAGAGAGAGAGAGAGAGAGAGAAAGAGAGAGAGAGATGGCAGACTGAAAGTCCTCCACAGTGTAGGTGGGTGCCAGGCGCTGCCTGGGGTTGTGCCAGCCAATCCCTGTGCCAGCGCTGCCAAGGTGTTTGGACGAGGAGGGCTTAGACGGTTTTCCGGGCTGTGAGCACACGGACGATGGAGCCCACGCCGCCCGCCGAGAGAGCCTACAGACCAAGACACAGAAAGAACAGCTGGGAATCACTTCTCTAAGAGCATCACACTGATAGAGTCTTCACACTGCAGGGCAAATCAGATGGTTCTTAAATCTGAATTTTTAAACCAACTGTTCAAATGTCGAGTGACCGATTCTGTGCAGTCAGACCGTAGTAGCTTGTATATCCACATTTGTTACTATATCATTTATTTAATTTATTTATATAATTTATGCTCTGGACTAGATTCTCTCAGTCACTGCCACTCCAGTCTGCTACAGTCTCCTGTAATTTGGAGGAGTGGGCTGAAGACCTCTCCAGAGAACTACATAACGCTTTACGGCACCATCACAAAATAATAACTGAGTTTTCATCTGCCCTGCATGGATAGAACTACTGTAATAAAAGTCCAAACCTTAAACACTTAAACATCTTAAAGCAAATTCAGACTGTTCCTACTGTCCTGACTGACTGTGACTCCGTCTGAAGGAGTTGTGTTGTTTTTTCCAACCTCCTGTTTCAGGTTAGTAATAAACTAGAAATAAATTAATCTTCTCTCAACCAGTTCGGTCGACTATTGTTACTCTCTGATCAAATAAGCCATGAAAGTACGTTCTTACAGACTCTCCAGTGTATATTAAGCATAGTACAGCCTACAGCCTGCATCCCATTACACACATTCTCCACATTCATACACTCAGCAACCAGCTTGTCAACAAATGCATGTGCGTAGCTGATCAAGGGGGGCTCAATGCACAAGCTGTGTTTATGACCGTGGTAGTAATTACACTCAGCAGCGGTAGGGGGAGCCCAAGAGCAAAACATCCCAATTCTAACCCAACGCTGCTTTAAGCTGTAATGTGAAAGGGAAAAAAAAAAAAAAAAAAAAAAAAAAAAAAAAATAATATATATATATATATATATATATATATATATATATATATATATATATATATATATATATATATATATAAAATATATATAAATAAATAACTAAATAAATAATAAATAAATAACCAACTAAACAACACGTACAGAAAGCATCCATAAATGTGAGTCTGAATTTAAAACAGATTTAATGTCAATATATTGAATATCAGGATATTATGTTTGGTGATACTGTATCGATTCTCAAAAACACAGTATCGATACACAGATTTCTGGCAGACAGTGAATCATAGTGTGTTGTGTTTAAACCTCTGACCACTAGATGGCGGTGTTGTAATCCATTTTCAGCTCCACTCCAACATTAACAAGCAGCACAAGGGTGCAGTGCTATTGTAGGCATTGATAAACCTGTTCATACAGTGGTGTGTTTTAATAGTATGATATGAAAAATTGCAATATATCACTTTGCTTGCAGTATCGGATTATATTAAATCGGTACCGCTGTATCACGATACATACTGTATCGCCAGGTTCTTGCCAATACACAGCCTGGTTCTGGTTTCTGAGGTGTGATTAGGTTGCTCAGACGGGCGGCTCAGTAATCATGGACGCGCTGTTACCTACATGTAATATACTTTCGGGATTTGCCTTTTCGGTGAGCGAGGCTGTTCGGCTGTTCCTCGGTTTCTGTCTCCGCTGCAGACAAAAGGCTGCGCTCGAGCGACGACGACGGATATGAATAAAATATTACCTTTTCGTGCCACTGCAGCAGAACCGCGCTGCTGTTCTCTGAGGGCCGCTCGAAGCCTTTGTAGATGTACTTCATGAGGAGGTCCACTTTATTCTTATCCAGAGACTGCACCGCCTTCTCTATATCACTGCTCTTAAAGGCTGTGAGCACCTTCAGTACCAGACCCTCAGCACGGTCCTGCACACAAACACAGCATACAGAGTCCAGGTGGCATGAACAGGGGTGTATTTTATATATATATATAAAAAACTTTGTGGGTCCTTTAAAATTAATATAGGGCCCACAAATTACATACTATATCAAGAATATGGGAAAAAAATTAAAAAATTTCTATTTCTATATAGAGAGAGAGAGAGAGAGAGAGAGAGCTTTGTGGGTCTAAAAGAGTGCTGGGAGGCAAAATAGTATCGACATATAGGTTCACTGGTGATTTGGTGATTGAAAATAATTATAATTATTTCTTAAAATGTATATATTTGTACTGTAGAAATGGTGACCCCTGGATCCCATCACCACCACTGTAAAGAAACCTGAATCTCTACAATCATCCTTTTCACACCAAACCCCCTGTGTTTACATTTCAAGGATTTAGTTAGGCAAACAATTTTAAAATTTGGTGGAGTTTCCCTTTAAAGTAGACAATCCCATTCTTTGCAATAGCTGTGTGGGAACTTTTGCTCACATAGCTGGTCACAGCTCTACACTCCTGACTCACCTTCACGTTCTGGTTCTTGGTGTTGATCGGCGGGTTCTTAAGCACGGCCTGCAGCGCCCCCATCAGGTTTCCTGTGAGCAGCGTTCAGGAAAACAAACTCCACTTTTACAGCAACTGCAGCTTCAGAAACTCATAATTCACACCTGCAGCCCTGTCACTGCCGCACACACAGCCCAGTACAGCCCAGTACAGCCCAGTACAGCCCAGTACAGCCCAGTACAGCCCAGTACAGCCCGCACCGCTGCCTAATCCGCACACCAGCGCAGTCTAGACAGCTACACGGCCTCCACGGCGACAGGGTGATCATTTTCAATCAGGTGTCGCCATAAATACTAGACTGAGGCCGCAAGCTGACATCACAACGATAGCAGGCTGCTTTCTGGTGCTCTGCAGAACCCTGTTCAAAAAGGTTCTATTTAGAACCACATACAGCCCAATCCTCATCTCCCTGAAGAACAATTTCATAAAACAAAGAACCCGTTCATCATGCAAAGTGTTCTTTGAGTGTTCATAGTTCTATATAGAACTTTAAAGAACCCTTAAAGAACCAACCTTTCTAAATGTGTTCTGTACAATGACGTCAAAGATTAATATACCTAGACCATAAATTTATATATTATAACAAATTAATATATTAAGCTCATAAATATATATATATATATATATATATAAAGGTCATAAATTAATATATCAAGGCCCAAAACTACTGCACAGGGTAACATACTGAGGCACTGAGTTACTATATCAAAGCCACAGATTAATATAGAGACCACAAGTCACACTGAGGTCACAATTAATATATTAAAGCACTGAGTTTCTATAGCAATACCACAAATTAATATCCTGAGGCACCAAGTTTCTATATCAAGGCCTCTAGTTTCTATATCAAGGCCACTAGTTACTACATCAAAGCCACTAGTTACTACATCAAAGCCACTAGTTACTACATCAAAGCCACTAGTTAATATATCAAGGCCACTAGTTTCTATATCAAGGCCACTAGTTACTACATCAAAGCCACTAGTTACTACATCAAAGCCACTAGTTACTACATCAAAGCCACTAGTTAATATATCAAGGCCACTAGTTTCTATTTCATGGCCACTAGTTACTATATAAAGGGCACGAGTTACTTCATCAAGGCCACTAGTTTCTCTATCAAGGCCACTAGTTTCTCTATCAAGGCCACTAGTTAATATATCAAGGCCACTAGTTAATATATCAAGGCCACTAGTTTCTCTATCAAGGCACCAAGTTACTACATCAAGGCCACTAGTTACTACATCAAGGCCACTAGTTCATATATCAAGGCCACTAGTTTCTATATCAAGGCCACTAGTTTCTATATCAAGGCACCAAGTTACTACATCAAGGCCACTAGTTACTACATCAAGGCCACTAGTTCATATATCAAGGCCACTAGTTTCTATATCAAGGCCACTAGTTAATATATCAAGGCCACTAGTTACTACATCAAGGCCACTAGTTTCTATATCAAGGCCACTAGTTAATATATCAAGGCCACTAGTTACTACATCAAGGCCACTAGTTTCTATATCAAGACCACTAGTAACTATATCAAGGCCACTAGTTTCTATATCAAGGCCACTAGTTAATATATCAAGGTCACTAGTTACTATATCAAGGCCACTAGTTTCTATATCAAGACCACTAGTAACTATATCAAGGCCACTAGTTACTACATCAAGGGCACTAGTTACTTCATCAAGGCCACTAGTTTCTATATCAAGGCCACTAGTTACTTTATAAAGGCCACTAGTTTCTATATCAAGGCCACTAGTTACTACATCAAGGCCACTAGTTACTACATCAAGGCCACTAGTTTCTATATCAAGGCCACTAGTTTCTATATCAAGGCCACTAGTTACTACATCAAGGCCACTAGTTACTACATCAAGGCCACTAGTTTCTCTATCAAGGCACCAAGTTACTACATCAAGGCCACTAGTTACTACATCAAGGCCACTAGTTCATATATCAAGGCCACTAGTTTCTATATCAAGGCCACTAGTTTCTATATCAAGGCACCAAGTTACTACATCAAGGCCACTAGTTACTACATCAAGGCCACTAGTTCATATATCAAGGCCACTAGTTTCTATATCAAGGCCACTAGTTAATATATCAAGGCCACTAGTTACTACATCAAGGCCACTAGTTTCTATATCAAGGCCACTAGTTAATATATCAAGGCCACTAGTTACTACATCAAGGCCACTAGTTTCTATATCAAGACCACTAGTAACTATATCAAGGCCACTAGTTTCTATATCAAGGCCACTAGTTAATATATCAAGGTCACTAGTTACTATATCAAGGCCACTAGTTTCTATATCAAGACCACTAGTAACTATATCAAGGCCACTAGTTACTACATCAAGGGCACTAGTTACTTCATCAAGGCCACTAGTTTCTATATCAAGGCCACTAGTTACTTTATAAAGGCCACTAGTTTCTATATCAAGGCCACTAGTTACTACATCAAGGCCACTAGTTACTACATCAAGGCCACTAGTTTCTATATCAAGGCCACTAGTTTCTATATCAAGGCCACTAGTTACTACATCAAGGCCACTAGTTACTACATCAAGGCCACTAGTTCATATATCAAGGCCACTAGTTTCTATATCAAGGCACCAAGTTACTACATCAAGGCCACTAGTTACTACATCAAGGCCACTAGTTCATATATCAAGGCCACTAGTTCATATATCAAGGCCACTAGTTACTACATCAAGGGCACTAGTTAATATATCAAGGCCACTAGTTAGTATATAAAGGCCACTACTTTCTATATCAAGGCCACTAGTTTCTATATCAAGGCCACTAGTTACTACATCAAGGCCACTAGTTACTACATCAAGGCCACTAGTTTCTATATCAAGGCCACTAGTTACTACATCAAGGCCACTAGTTACTACATCAAGGCCACTAGTTACTACATCAAGGCCACTAGTTAATATATCAAGGCCACTAGTTTCTATATCAAGGCACCAAGTTACTACATCAAGGCCACTAGTTACTACATCAAGGCCACTAGTTCATATATCAAGGCCACTAGTTTCTACATCAAGGCCACTAGTTACTACATCAAGGCCACTAGTTACTACATCAAGGTCACTAGTTCATATATCAAGGCCACTAGTTTCTATATCAAGGCCACTAGTTACTACATCAAGGGCACTACTTTCTATATCAAGGCCACTAGTTTCTATATCAAGGCCACTAGTTACTACATCAAGACCACTAGTAACTATATCAAGGCCACTAGTTAATATATCAAGGCCACTAGTTACTACATCAAGGCCACTAGTTAATATATCAAGGCCACTAGTTTCTATATCAAGGCCACTAGTTACTACATCAAGGCCACTAGTTACTACATCAAGGCCACTAGTTAATATATCAAGGCCACTAGTTACTACATCAAGGCCACTAGTTAATATATCAAGGCCACTAGTTTCTATGTCAAGGCACCAAGTTACTACATCAAGACCACAAATGAATAAACTGAGGCCGCGAGTTCAGAGAACCTTCACTGGTAGCCTCAGCTCGAGGCCACGTCCAATTAAACTCACCAGCCTGTCAGTCTGAAAGTCTCTATAGACAGAAAATCAGCCGGTTCAGTTTATATTCAGACTAAGTTTATTTATTTAGACTATTTCTGCACAGTAAGAGTCTGTGTGCGTGCAGCGCGCGCGTTAAAGGAAGCTGCAGAAAATGAATGAGGGCTGCTCCACCACCTCCTCCACCACCACCACCACACCCATCACCTCCACAGACAGCCCGGGACCCTCACACCCCCCTCATCAGCACTCAAACCTCACCCTCACCCTGAAACAGCGCCAGAGAGAGTTTAGAGGAGCCGCTGAGCCGCAGACGCGATGATTTAAAGGATATTGTCTGATTAGCGAATCCACCTCCGCCTCGTCCGGACCCAGCTGGTTCTCTCCGCCCTCCTCCTCGTCCACAAACTTGTTCTCGTCATATTCGTCCACGTCGACCTTCCTGAAGCGGTCGGACACCGTGTTCTTCGACATGTTTCTGTATTTTAATAAAAATAACAAATAAAAACCTTTAAAAACTGAACGCAGACGGCGGACCTCCGGGACTTTTCACTTCTCTTCCTCTGGCCGCTTCCGCAATGACTTTCTTTTACACCGCCCTCTGCTGGCCGTCCGCGGTGTCGCTGCATGCACTACCACACTTCGGCCACTGGGTTGTGCTAAAGCGCTGTTATTCGCTTGTCCACTCTCGGTACGTGTGTTTTGGCTCATTAGAAATAACTTAATATTAATAACCTTCATTTTCTGTTTCAGACTGAAACATCTGTGTGTGTTTATGGACCCATATTCATATTTACATACCAGTTTTCTTCTCTTAATCTCTCACACCTGTGCTTATATATCAGTATCAGTACATTCTAACACCAAAGACAACCTCTGTTCACATCTGTCTAATGATGGGTTACATACCTGAGCCTCTAGTTTTAGGCCAGTGTCTACTTTTGTGTACTGGATACAGTCTAAGCCTTGTTTTAAACTCCAGACCGAGCCTAATCTGTATTGAGCACATTCATCTTTATTATTTGTGTAACAGCCATTGCCATGTTTGGGAAGAACACAAGATTTCTGATGCTTGTTTACTTTGTTTATTTAATAATCATGAAATAAAACATTAAAATAATGATTAAATCACAAACAGCCTTTAAATATATAACATACAGAACTTAACAGATGATATTAAACATGCACGATTCATAAATAAGACTGTTTTACTATTAATTCATTAATGAGCATATACACGCAACGTCATTCAGATACATTCTCCAGTATGAAAGGAGCGTTTCACCAATTTTTTAAGAATTACTGCATAATTATATTATTAAGATATGAACAAAGTCTAAATGCCTCCAGAAGCTCCATCCCAGAGTGTCAGAGAGTTTGTTTTATGATAATTTCAAGAAATTTTTCAGCTAAAACATATAATAATATATATTAATGGTGGATGGGTGTATGCAGGGTTGTTGTGAGCCAGAATAGTCCCTGAAAAAATGTGTATATGCACTTTGTTGCCAGTGCACTGCACGTGTGTGTGTGTGTGTGTGTGTGTGTGTGTGTGTGTATATATATATATATGTTTCTGTTGTAGACCCCTGGTTACCACCACCACCATTGTAAAGAAACCTGAGTCTTATGAAACACTTGAAATGACTCTGTTTACACTTAAACCACTGAACTATGCAGAAAATTGTAAAAATTTGGTGGGGCTGCTCTTTAAAGAAGAGGAACTAATGAAGAAAACAGTGATTCAATTAACAACATAACTAAATCATGATAAAACCTCACAGCCGATCCAAACTACAGAGCAGTGAGTGATCAGATAATGAAGCTGTGTGTGGAGTAACGCAGTGGCAGACAGTAAAACATGCCACATCACGCCATCGCTTTCAACCCATCCCAACCGGGGGCGGTGCCGAGTGTCCCATTGCGCTTCTTCTTACCCGTGTCATCCCTCGGGGGTGGGGAGTGGGGTAACAGGATCTTTCTTTCATTTTGCTTTTTATTTCCACAGGTTGCAAAAAATGAATCTCAGTGACTTTTCATGAAATATCAGGAGAAGTGAAACGGTGTAAACAAAAGCAGACCATGGCTGTGTTCCAAATGCACACTAAACACTAACAGAGCAGCTTACAGTCGTATGAAGAGGCTCGGGAGGCCCAGATCAAAAGTTTTGTTGAGAGTAAGTGAACACGTCCTGCACAGAGACACACTTCTGCACATCTTAATACACAAAGACTGTTCATACATACTGACTTCAGCACGAGCCGCCTTCTACGTTTAATTTCTTTTGTTTTCATTTTAAAAAATCAACAAAACATGTCGTTTGATCAGCAGCACATACGACTGTACCTGTGCTCTCTTAATATTGATTGAATTCTCACAGCAATGTTCCAACATCTACACCTTTGCAGAGAAGTGGAGGCTGCTACTGCAGCAAAGGGGGAACAAACTCCCGGTTAATGCCCCTCAATTCAGAAGAAACTGGAAGAAAGCTGCACTGGGTGGGGGGGCCGGCTTGGACATACAGCCCCCGTAGCACTAGGCTGATTGCCTCACTACAGATAGTGCTACAGACAGCGGAGGTTAGAGTGTTTAGTACACAGGTAGAACACAGCACCTGTACTGGCTGTTATGTGTGGATCCTGCAGACCTGGTGTGATGCAGTGTTTCAGGTGGGGTTTAATAAAGGAGTTAGGGGTCTGTAGAAAAGGCTGGAACTGTAGAAGGTCCGTATCACCCCGAACATTAAAAAGAAAACACCACCTCCTCCCCTCACGGAGCCTGGAGGAGGTGTATCCAGTTATGACGGTACAGGTTTAGCGTATTGTCCAGCGAGGGGCGAGACCCCCGTGCAGCTCCACTGCAGGCTCTGGGTTTCAGCGTTATCTCTTCGGCGCCTCCTTTTTTATGCTGCTGGTGTCGCGTTTCAGGAACCTCTTGTTTTCGATCTCATTCAGCGAGAGAGTAACTGAACAGCGGGACGGGTTCTCTCGTCTCTGTAGGACGCTGTCCTTGATCGCGTCTTTTATAACCTGCAGAACAATAAAGAGACATTCAGACAACATCCTTTAACCCCTTACACTCCACCTCCAGCCTCCACTCTCAACACTACAGACCCTACACTTACATACTGGAGCTGAAATACCTCGACAGAAATAACTGTAGTGATTATAATCCAGTATGAATCTGCAGTGTGTGTAGTGTTTACAGTCTGACAGTAATAACTGTGGAGTGATTATAATCCAGTATGAATCTGCAGTGTGTGTAGTGTTTACAGTCTGACAGTAATAACTGTGGAGTGATTATAATCCAGTATGAATCTGCAGTGTGTGTAGTGTTCACAGTCTGACGGTAATAACTGTGGAGTGATTATAATCCAGTATGAATCTGCAGTGTGTGTAGTGTTTACAGTCTGACTGTAATAACTGTGGAGTGATTATAATCCAGTATGAATCTGCAGTGTGTGTAGTGTTCACAGTCTGACGGTAATAACTGTGGAGTGATTATAATCCAGTATGAATCTGCAGTGTGTGTAGTGTTTACAGTCTGACAGTAATAACTGTGGAGTGATTATAATCCAGTATGAATCTGCAGTGTGTGTAGTGTTTACAGTCTGACGGTAATAACTGTGGAGTGATTATAATCCAGTATGAATCTGCAGTGTGTGTAGTGTTTACAGTCTGACGGTAATAACTGTGGAGTGATTATAATCCAGTATGAATCTGCAGTGTGTGTAGTGTTTACAGTCTGACAGTAATAACTGTGGAGTGATTATAATCCAGTATGAATTTGCAGTGTGTGTAGTGTTTACAGTCTGACGGTAATAACTGTGGAGTGATTATAATCCAGTATGAATTTGCAGTGTGTGTAGTGTTTACAGTCTGACTGTAATAACTGTGGAGTGATTATAATCCAGTATGAATTTGCAGTGTGTGTAGTGTTTACAGTCTGACAGTAATAACTGTGGAGTGATTATAATCCAGTATGAATCTGCAGTGTGTGTAGTGTTTACAGTCTGACAGTAATAACTGTGGAGTGATTATAATCCAGTATGAATTTGCAGTGTGTGTAGTGTTTACAGTCTGACGGTAATAACTGTGGAGTGATTATAATCCAGTATGAATCTGCAGTGTGTGTAGTGTTTACAGTCTGATGGTAATAACTGTGGAGTGATTATAATCCAGTATGAATCTGCAGTGTGTGTAGTGTTTACAGTCTGACAGTAATAACTGTGGAGTGATTATAATCCAGTATGAATCTGCAGTTCATAACAAAACAACCCATTAACAGACGGGTGTGTGGCGTGTTGTTATTGAGTGTGTACTGGGGACTAGTACTGATGTGTACTGATTATATTATATTATATTATATTATATTATATTATAATATATTATATTATATTAAACTGATATCTCCTCAGGCACAACTACCACAGCTTAAGTGCTTCAGTTCAATAAAAGATGCACATAAACAAGGTATATGTTTTATAGTCTAAGGTAGTTAGACTATAAAAAAAAATAAATTAATAAATAATTATTATTATAAGAAATTATCATTAATTTGTAATAACAATGTGTGTTACTACACCTTTAAGGCATGTGTAATGTGAAAATGAGCAAACCTCGATATTGTTGAGTGTGTTGAACTCCATCAGGTCGTGCAGCTGTTTGAAAGCCTGGTTGGAGTATTGGAAGTTGAAGGTGGAGTAAGGGGTCGCAGGATCATCGAATATGTCAAAGTCACCGAACTCCTTCTCCTTATCCGTCTCTCGGGGTACTCCTTAAAGAGAGAGAGACACGGACGGGAGGCAGACGTTAGCAGTCTTTATTTCTTATGGCCCTTTTCAGCTACAGCACCACAATTTTGAATTGATTTGCTTCCTCCTCGTCAAGGTTCCCGGAACTCCAGATATGGTAGTTCGCTGAAGCCTTATCAACAATGAAAAACCACTCATATACAAGTTTTGTCAAGCTGAGAGAGATGCACTGCTGTAAATCCAAAACGTGTCCTCGCATGTTGGGTTGCATGTGTTTAGTCTCTGTTTGCCTTGTTTACTGTAAAGTGTTTGGCTGCTATCGATTCAAAGCCTCTCGCATACAGACCAACGATGAGGCCGTAGAGCTGCACTGTTATACTTATGACATCAGCAGGGTTCATGTGTATATATATATATATATATATATATAAAACACCAGCTTAAAATTCACTCTGCAATGACTGAACTGTGTGGAACATCATCTTTAGACTAAATTCAAACCGAATGTAAACCAAGACTCAACACTCAACACTGTTAAACGCTATTTTCTTCGACCATCTGTTCAAACAAGAAATATAAAAGGAAATTGGAAAATATTGACAAAACATTGTACTTTGCAAATGTTTGGGGTTCAAAAATGTTTTGTTTTTAACATTATAATAAACACAATTAAACATAAACATAGTAAAATGTCAAAAATGTTATTAGGGCGGCACAATATTAGATAAAAACTGATCAAATGTGTTTTTCTTTTTGGAATTTATACTGCAATATGACCAGTTTTCACCATATGACTTTAATAGCTCTGTTTGTAAGTTGAAAACTGACTTTTAGGTGTCAAAAGACAAAACAGAAAATAAACAGGATTAAAACGTTCGGTAAAATGAAACTAAAACTGGTGAAACAGCAGGGGGCACTCTCACAATACTCAGAACCTCCAGTTAATTACCTCAGTTTTGTTTTATTATTTTGTATATGTGTAACTTTAATTACAGGTTTGTGTTCCAGCAGGTATGAGGTTGACTGTTGAGATCAAGTGATTCAGATCAACCAATCAGAGTAAATGACATCAAAGAAGTGGTGGTGTGATGTGTTTGATTTAATGTACGTTGTACAGTCCTATTCCTTATTAAGTCAGTTAAAGGAACCAGTTTGGCTTCAGAATCATTTGATTTAATTTAATTTAGACTGATTAGATAAAGGTAGTACATGGTTACTGTATTGAGCTTTCTCAACAGATGATCAGTATTTAATCTAATTAATGTTTCTGAACAAATAAATGATTACTGTCCACAGATCATTTAGTCAGATGTCCTACGAGGTTTACACCTACTGTATAAGACTTTAATCTTACCCCAGATCAGCCAAGACATATACTATATATACTTAATATACCACATCCAGGTCTTCATCAAGATCACACAGAGTTATGTGGTTGATTAAAAATATATATTTGCCACACTAGGGGGCAGTAAAACACCCACATATACACACACAAGGGGGCAGTGAAACACTCACATATACACACACTAGGGGGCAGTGAAACACCCACATATACACACACAAGGGGGCAGTGAAACACTCACATATACACACACTAGGGGGCAGTAAAACACCCACATATACACACACAAGGGGGCAGTGAAACACTCACATATACACACACTAGGGGGCAGTGAAACAGCCACATATACACACACTAGGGGGCAGTGAAACACCCACATATACACACACTAGGGGGCAGTGAAACACTCACATATACACACACTAGGGGGCAGTAAAACACCCACATATACACACACAAGGGGGCAGTGAAACACCCACATATACACACACTAGGGGCAGTGAAACAGCCACATATACACACACTAGGGGCAGTGAAACACCCACATATACACACACTAGGGGCAGTGAAACACCCACATATACACACACTAGGGGCAGTGAAACACCCACATATACACACACTAGGGGCAGAGAAACACCCACATATACACACACTAGGGGCAGAGAAACACCCACATATACACACACTAGGGGCAGTGAAACACCCACATATACACACACTAGGGGGCAGTAAAACACCCACATATACACACACTAGGGGGCAGTAAAACACCCACATATACACACACTAGGGGCAGAGAAACACCCACATATACACACACTAGGGGGCAGTAAAACACCCACATATACACACACTATGGACAGTGAAACACCCACATATACACACACTAGGGGGCACTGAAACACCCACATATACACACACTAGGGGGCAGTAAAACACCCACATATACACACACTAGGGGGCAGTGAAACACCCACATATACACACACTAGGGGGCAGTGAAACACCCACATATACACACTAGGGGGCAGTGAAACACCCACATATACACACACTAGGGGGCAGTAAAACACCCACATATACACACACTAGGGGGCAGTGAAACACCCACATATACACACTAGGGGGCAGAGAAACACCCACATATACACACTAGGGGGCAGTGAAACACCCACATATACACACACTATGGGCAGAGAAACACCCACATATACACACACTAGGGGGCAGTAAAACACCCACATATACACACACTAGGGGCAGAGAAACGCCCACATATACACACACTAGGGGGCAGTGAAACACCCACATATACACACACACACTAGGGGGCAGTGAAACACCCACATACACAAACACACACTAGGGGGCAGTGAAACACCCACATATACACACACTAGGGGGCAGTAAAACACCCACATATACACACACTAGGGGCAGTAAAACACCCACATATACACACACTAGGGGCAGTAAAACACCCACATATACACACACTAGGGGCAGTGAAACACCCACATATACACACACTAGGGGCAGTGAAACACCCACATATACACACACTAGGGGGCAGTGAAACACCCACATACACACACACACTAGGGGGCAGTGAAACACCCACATACACAAACACACACTAGGGGGCAGTGAAACACCCACATATACACACACTAGGGGGCAGTGAAACACCCACATACACACACACACTAGGGGGCAGTGAAACACCCACATACACACACACACTAGGGGGCAGTGAAACACCCACATACACAAACACACACTAGGGGCAGTGAAACACCCACATATACACACACTATGGACAGTGAAACACCCACATATACACACACTAGGGGGCAGTAAAACACCCACATATACACACACTAGGGGCAGAGAAACGCCCACATATACACACACTAGGGGGCAGTGAAACACCCACATATACACACTAGGGGGCAGAGAAACACCCACATATACACACACTATGGACAGTGAAACACCCACATATACACACACTAGGGGGCAGTGAAACACTCACATATACACACACTAGGGGGCAGTGAAACACCCACATATACACACACTAGGGGGCAGTGAAACACCCACATATACACACACTAGGGGGCAGTGAAACACCCACATATACACACACTAGGGGGCAGTAAAACACCCACATATACACACACTGGGGGGCAGTAAAACACCCACATATACACACACTAGGGGGCAGTAAAACACCCACATATACACACACTAGGGGCAATGAAACACTCACATATACACACTAGGGGCAGAGAAACACCCACATATACACACACTAGGGGCAATGAAACACTCACATATACACACTAGGGGCAGAGAAACATCCACATATACACACACTAGGGGGCAGTAAAACACCCACATATACACACACTAGGGGCAGTAAAACACCCACATATACACACACTAGGGGCAGTAAAACACCCACATATACACACACTAGGGGCAGTGAAACACCCACATATACACACACTAGGGGGCAGTGAAACACCCACATATACACACACTAGGGGGCAGTGAAACACCCACATATACACACACTAGGGGCAGTAAAACACCCACATATACACACACTAGGGGGCAGTAAAACACCCACATATACACACACTAGGGGGCAGTGTGTAGTATACTGGTAAACTGGTATAATGACAATAAATCTGAACTAAATTGAACTGAATTAAACGTCTTTCACCTAAAAAGCCACCACATCAGCAATAACATGTCAGTAAGCAGCACAAATTAAAAACCTAAGACTGATGTTAATGTTCTTTTTCATGTAAGGCATGAACAGTTTCCTCACCAGGAGCTTTGAAGTCTCTGAAGTGGATGTTGGCCAGGACGAAGTGGATGACGGTGGGGCAGTGCTTTTCCCCTTTTGTGGGTTTGAAAACGTAGCACTCCTGCAGTCCCTCTCTGTCGAACACCTTCACGTCGATCTTGGGGAACGGCAGCTTGTTCATTCGTGCCCATTTTTCCGCTAGCAGCAGCTCCTGATACACAGAACGAGTTCAATTAGGAATCAAAGTCTACAAAAATAACTGGTTGAGATGTAAACAGAGTCATTCAGAGTGGTTTGGTGTGAAATGTTCAGTTCTAGAGAAACCTGCAGAGTCAAAACAGTTCAGAGTGAAGGTGAATGGAACCAGACATCCACCTCTAAAAGCTCCCTCACAGGAAGTTACTACATGAAATCATTATAAATATCGTCGCTGTCCAATGAAAAACGTGTATCTCCATTTTTGTTCATTTTGAGTTTCTACATCAGTTGAACACGCCAATGGTCGTTTACATTGAGTGAAAACTTCATGATGAATGGACCAATAGAAGTGCTCCAACACTGCTTGGAAAAAATTCTGGTTTCATTGACTTACATTAAAAGTAAGGTATGTTTTGGTCTCTCCTGAAAAAGATTCGAGAAGGTTTTTAAATTGTTCATGGAGGTGTTTAAGTGGTCAAACTGTCTAAAAAAAAAATACATTTCCAGATTTCCATAATTTTACCATCATCAACATTACAAGTTTCAAGAGTTTTATTGTCATAACCCCAGACGTGTAGGTTCACAGGTAGTTTCGTTTGTAAATAAAATGGCTATAGTTGTGTTGTAGACCTGGAGACCCCTGGTTACCATGACCACCATTATAAAGAAATCTGAACTACAATCAACCATTTCACACTAAACCCCACCAACCATGCCCCCTCTTCGGAGGACTACTAAGACTTTATTATTTATTTTTGTTTAAAATATAAATAAATAATAATAATACAGTCATAAGTGGGGGAGGGGGACAAAAACAATCAAAGCAAAAGAAAAGAAAAAAAGGACAAAACTAATAAAGAAATGAAAGAAGGGGGAAAAAATAAGGATAGGAAAAAAATGGCAATGAAATACAACAGAAAGAGAACAAAAGAAAACAAAAGTATATATACAATATATCAAGCCCCTTTATGGGGAAAACTACACTATATACTACGATAAATATATAAAAAAATATCATGGTATTATTATAAGTCAAAACTGGCACAAATTATTACATACACAAGAAATTTTCAATCCACACTGCATGTGTGTTTGTAATGAGAATAAGATAAAGACTAATTAAGGCCTGGTCTTAGAGAGGAATCAAGTTTAAGGGGTTTAGGTCTGGATATGGTCTTGCTTGTAAAGGTCTTGGACTCAACAGAAGTTCAGTTTAGTTCAGTTCAGTTTTATTATTGTCTCTCAAAGAGAAAATTGGTTTGCAGGCAGTCACTAAGCAACCAAAACATACATACATACAGAAAGAAAAACATTATAAAAAATTTGCAAAAACTAAATAAATGAATAAAAAAAAAAAATAATAATAACTTTACCTTGACTTCTTATTTAACATCTTAATTGCACTAGGGATAAAAGAGTTAAATCTTAAATCTCTTACAATGTATTTTTGTAAGTCTGTAGCGATGGTGGTGTAGACTACAGTCTTATTAAGTTTATACAGTTACTGTCCATTGGTGGTTGTTGTATTTACAGGCTCTCTATAATCGGTCTGTCATATTAAGGATGTACCTTGCTTTAAAAATTAAATCATGTATGAATTTTATTAATTTAATTATTCCACACATTTACACTCAGTGAAACAGATCAGCAAACACAGACATTGTTACTGCAACACAACACAACACATTTGGTTTGGCTTGAATTCTCTTTGGAAAATTTGAATTTGTTATTGAATATTTTGAATTAAATTAAATCGAACAACCCTGCTGGTCAATTTTGTTTTAGTGTACTTGAAAACATGAAAAACAACTTTCTATAAGAGGTGTTTAAGAGATCTTTACTGTGATTTCTTGCTTTCTTCAGTGACCTTAGACTGACCGCAGTGAAGAACAGGCCTGTTTAGACACTGTTTCAAACATAGTGACCTCTTACTTAAATGGTAAAAACACATAAATGTAAAGATTCAACTGTGAAAAGTTAGTACAGATTACATTAGATAAAAAATATAATGTTCAATATTATATTTGCTCCCTAAACCTATTAATGTACAACAGAATGCAGTTTGATTAGAAGAGAATTAGTTCTGATCAGTCTATGTGTTGATTATGTTTTGTACTGGATGAATATCTAACATTTCTAAGTTTTACTCATAACTAGGGCTGAAACGATTCCTTGAGGAACTCGAGTATCTCGATTAAAAAAATAATCAAAGCACATTCTTTGCCTCAAAGATTCGTTTAGTCCATACTATATATATATATATATATATATATATATATATATATATATATATATATATATATATATATAAATAATCCGATTACTCGATAAATCAATAGAATACTCGATTACTAAAATAGTCGATAGCTGCATCCCTACTTATAATCATGTTAGGAGTTTTAGAACCTGGCTTGGTATTATTTAACTAACTCCGTCATATTTAGCAGGTTAAAAATTCTCCACAAGGGTGCGCACTCACAAATGGTGGCACTGTGCATCAATGACAATCAATGAGTGTCCTTGTTTTGTTATTTTGTAAAAAAAAAATAGAAAAATGGAACAAAATAAATAAAATTTTGAGATTCATTAAATGAACTGAGTCATTAACTGAACTGAACTGAGGTCAGAGATTCCCTGTGTTGATGAAATATCTCAGAACGTCTAATAAGAGGAAGTAAGGTTGGCAGGCCTTGCACTGACCTTAAATGGAGGGCTCGAGTCTCCGGGCCTGGCTGAAAAGTCGAAGGAAATGATGAGGTCGACGCCCCGCTGTGGACGCAGGATCAGTGGGTATGGGAGGTTAAAGGTCAAACCGCTGTCCACCACATGAATCTTCTTACTCCTGACGTCCAGAGGCTCATAGATGTCCTTGAATTCATTGGGATCTATGAGAAAAAGCAACTTTCATTGATTCCAGAAGGGCTCAAGCCGAAGGGATCTAGGTCCCATAAAGTGTCCCATAAACTGGAAAACACACAATCCACAGCACATTTGTGTTTAAATGTATAAGATCTTTTATTATTATTAGGGGTGTAAATATCGAAAATCAAATATAGGGAAATTATGTTTTGTGATACTGTATCTATTCTCAAAAACACAGTATCTGTACACAGATTCATTGTGTGTTGTGTTTTAACCTGTGACCACTAGATGGCGGTGTTGTAATCCATTTTTAGCTCCACTCCAACATTAACAAGCAGGACAAGGGTGCAATGTTATTGTAAACATTGCAAACCTGCCAACCTGGGAATTTTTTTTTGAGTAGCACGTCACAGCATGGCACTGCACGGCGCGAGATCTGGTACATTTGCACCCGAGCAGCAGGAAACAATGAATGCATGGTCATAAAAAACAAAACCACCCCAATTCAATACTCCAGCACAAAGTCAAGGGTGATTCACATGACGCATGAGGACAACTATCGAACTGAGAATGAAAAAAGGTGGTTTGAGCGCGACACGATGATAAACATGCACGCAGGACTTCTTTCTGTGCTCACGAGTTTCACAGTTACGCTCACAAGAGTGATAAACACACGCAAATTGCTAAAACTAAAACTAAAAAAATTGCTAGAGCACAAATTTATAGACAGTTGAACTCAAAGCCATCCATGACAAATCACAATATATCACTTAATATTTTTGGATTTACACAGCCCTAATTAATATAACTTTAATTTAATGTAAAGTTTTTATTTTAAGTCATTATAAGCTATTATGTCTTATTTTGTAATACATATATGCAGCTATCAAAGCAAAAGGTGGCTACTGTGAAAAACCTAGAATATAAGATATATTTTCAGTTGTTTCACACTTTTTTGTTAAGTATATAATTCCACATGTGTTAATTCATAGTTTTGATGCCTTCAGTGTGAATCTACAATTTTCATAGTAATGAAAATAAAGAAAACTTTTTGAATGAGAAGGTGTGTCCAAACTTTTGGTCTGTACTGTATATATACATATATATACACACACACTCACTAGCCAAATATCCCAGTAAATATATCAATTAAAACAGGTTTTGACCAGTGGTGTCCAAATGTGTCATACAGGTGCATTTGTAGATCTACAATCACAGACTGTAGTTCATTTGTCCCATAGGACAATCCATTCCCGTCCCCCATTCATCATGCCAACATGTCCATGTCACTTCAGTGCACTGTGGTGGTCCTGACTGATAAATGGGGTAAAGAAAGGCTGATCAATGATACAGAGAATCAGTGATTGTAGAACTCCAGAGTGCCCCTATATGGTAAACTGTAGACACACACATAGGTACGTCCCTAGTTTTGCTGAATGGTTCGTCTCAGATGTCAGCGGTGTTTTTCCACACAGCGCTCAAAGAGGAACCATCAAGCTGAGTCACCACGAGAGACACGCCTTCACTTACTGTCAGCTCATTGAGCTGCAAACCTAAAAACCACGACTGAAAAGTTCAATCTGTGGCCAAACCTGCAGCGGCATGCAGAGGAGCAAGTGCACCATATGCATTTCGTTCTTGTTCATAGAACTAGGCCTTTTTATTTCCCTTCTAGAGAAAATCTAACTTCACAAACAAAAGTGACACAGACACGACACAGACCCTGTTCCCGTCTCCACGAGCTTCATTCACTTACTAGTCCATATACAGAGACGGAGCAGCAAAAACACACAGAATTGGTTTTGTGTAGAGATGGACCGATCAGCGTTTTTGAGGCCGATTCCGATCGCCGATCACCTTTCAGCACGATCGGTCGATGGCCGATACCAATCGAGGGCGGGGCTATATACCACGGCAGGGCTACATGTAGTTATAAGCTCAAGCAAGACATGAAACATGGTCTAAACTGGTTTACTAACATTTTTAACAAGCTCATATGAAACAGAATAATATTTTTAACAAAATTAACAGTAAATAAACAAAGTAAATCAAACAAATATCCCCAAAACTGTAATCATTACATTTAGACCCTTAATTTAAAACTAAAAAAGCTAATAAAATAAATGCAGTAAAAACTGCAGTCATTAAACTCAGACTCTGTTATTTTAAACTAAATCTGTAATCATTAAATGTAGAATATTGAATTGTAGCTGCTGTTCTGTTCATACCGGTCAGATCTGGTCTGTACGGGTTTCTGGGTTATTAGTTTTGTGCTAGCTGTGCGTGCTAGCTCTGCTGTTACTGATACTCACTGTACTCAGCCGCTGTCTCAGATTAGTAGAGTTAAATATCTTTGGTTCCCACGAGAGACGCTGATTTTACACATTTTAAAAACATCCTGGATGAGTCTGCGTCACATGCGGTAAACACTGCCAGACGGACGAGCGGTGAACGCTGCAAACTGTTCCATTAAACTGTATATATTTCCACCTAGTGGTTCAGATAGGAACTGCAGGGAGCTGGCCGGAGGGAGTTTCAAGGAGGGTCTCCTTATCCTAGATCAGGGGTCCGGGTCTGGACCCAGACGTTGTCCAATGTGGACCCAAACTGATAATCAACTGAGAATTATTTAATTCTGACGGTGTTTATTTTAAGAGGTGGAGCTTTTCTAGTCTTTACGGTATACGGGCTTTACTGTGCAGTGAACTCAGAGACCAATCACATGCGCTGTAAGATCACCGAAGGCTCCTCAGCCAATCAGATCTGTGCAGATTGGGGCGTGCAGCGTTCACACAGGTGAGGTAGGAAGCGAGGAGCAGCAGTCGGAGACTAAAGCGAGTCAGAAAGAATAAGGAGCTCTAAAATCAGAAAAGTGAACAGAGAGAACTGAGTGTTTAACAGGAACGGTTCTGGAATGGACCTGCTCGTCTAGTTCTGGAGAACACCGCTCTGTACAACCAACATGTTCATCTGAGAAGCTGAGTTAACAAGAAGAACCACCTTTTATTTACTTTCTCTATAAATAAACACTTTAAGATGCTCTTTTTAAAAAAAGCATTCTGTTTTTTAATGTAGCTCTTGTTTTAAACATTTATTATTAGTTTATAAATAATTAATTTAGTTCAGCATTTAAACAGTAAATATACTGAAATGTACTGAACGGTATTTGTAATAAGTTTGTCTTTCAGTTGCTGATTGTACACGATGCTGATACTTCAGTAAACAGGATCTGGCACTGAATCATTACAGAAGTTAGAGATGATGACGGTCCGAACCTTGGCCTGATCTCCTCTAACTGGACCTTACTGGACTCTAATTAAATACCCCTGTGCTAGATGAAACGCTTGTTTAACCTCATTGATCAGCTTTCGGGTTCGGCTAAATTGAAGAAATATCGGCCGACCACATATTTTGGTTAAAAATCGGCCAATACCGATACATAGCTGATCGATCTCTAGTTTTGTGATAACATGAAAACTGACTCACTGTACCTGGACAGCTTGCCTGAATGAAGCAGAATACAGCGCCTTCAACAGGAACACAGTTAATTTACACTTAAAGGTACAGTCATTTCTTATTCTCGGGCATGGAAACTCAAGGGCCGTGAAAAAAGGTGAGTTTACAGAGAATAAGCCTCTTTAGGTGAGTCGGAAGGCCTCACCTGTCAGAACTTGTCACAAACCTCCACAATGGCAACCCGCTGAAATGCAGATACAGGTATTCAAACCTCAGCCGGGCGCTTGGAAACTACACAACACTAGAACAACAACTACAGTGGTAAATTACACTCAGACTGATTTTGGAGCACCAACTGTGATCAGTCGACAACTACGTGTGATACGGGCCCTTTAACCCTTCATAGGCCTGAAACTGTTACTGCTCTGCTAGAATAATGATTAAATATTTAGTTAAAGTCATGAACGTGTTACAAACTACACATATATTCTGTATCAAATCTCTCAACTACACAAAAGCATGTGTGAGCTCTGAGTGCTGTAGTTAAATACAGAAAGGAAATTTGTGCAGGGCTGCCTTCACCTCAATTTCAGCCTCCGGCTTTAGCCAAGCCCAGCTCCATTACATCAGACAGTGACACAGGTTTCATATTTCTTAAGGATAAGCACACATACCAGCTAGCTGTGAAATATCTGACGAATATTTGATGAATATTTGAATTTAATTATTCAGCTGCTCCTACATTGTCTGCATAGTTAGTCACAAACCAAAGCTAATGTGACTGAACAGTGTAGCATTACTAACTAAACATTTAAAGAAAACAATCTTCGGCTTTAATTATGTACAAGAATATTTTAAAATAATTACTTAGCTGTGCGTCTGGAGATCTCTTCTTATCCAAATGTTTTATTTTTTCTGGATTCAGGCTTAATTAGTCATATGCAATGCAATCCGTGAGAAGGGGTGCGTCCGAGATCGACTACTTGTGTACTTGTGTACTACTCGTACCTACTGACCAGTCGGCGATTTCGGACACACCCACTGAATCCGCTCTACGCTCTGTTTAGGATGTTAGCTGTGAGGCTAATCGGCGCGGTTGCTGCAGCTGGAACTTGTGTTTGTTTCAGAATACATCAGTCTGGTACAACTGCATGTAACAAAAAAAGACAATTACTTTCAACTAGTGCTGCACCTAACGATTAATTTCTTAATTGATAAATCTAACGATTATTTTTCAATTAGTCGATTAATCTAATGTTAGATTACTCTAATGTGAGTGTGTTAGGAATTAAAATTTGCATTATTTTGTTATAGATTTGTGTAACCAATTGGATGTTTTTGTGCATGTGTGTATATATATATATATATATATATATATATATATATATATATATATATATATATATATATATATATATATATTTATATATTTATATATATAAATATAAAAAGGCATGGCGATCCTAGACTTTGGGTGTGTTTCAAACCCTAGTGAGTGTCTAAGTAGGCTGTCTAGGTAGGCAGCTGTGTAAGTAGCAGCGTTCTGTTTCACAAGGTCCCAATTCAATTCGATTTCCGATTCGATTAAATTCAATACCGATTCATTTAGGGATATTTCAGTTACAATAATATGTTTGAAAATTGTTTATATGTTTATTTACCGTCCTGGTTTCTGAATCCAAAATGTAGCCAGACATCTGCTTTTAAGTTCTGGGGCGCGGTCAGGGGGGCTGGAATGCTATTTTTAAAGGTCGATCTTGGGTTTATACAAATTGATATTGAATTATGCAAATGAAGATCGATTTGAATCGAAAAATCTATTTAAAAAAAAAAAAACCCTTACTGAGATAATATAATAAACGATAACTGTGACTTTTAAGGGTCGATTAGGTTTTTGGGTGAATGCATGAACCTGTGTGGTCACATTAAACCCTGACTAACCAAACAGCACCTCAGAGTCCTCATTCTGTGATTAGAATCTGCCCCCAGGGTAGCTGGTGGATGCCCACAGGGGTCAGTAAAGTGGATCAGCATGTGTAACCGGAGCTTTCTGAGAGCTACTGTGTTTCCACTGTACAAAACAAGCTCCACGCTGCCTTTATTGTTGGACGCACTCTAATAGCTAATAGTGAGCATGTACACATCCAGCTAAACAGCCACTGGTTGTTTATCGGATGTATATATATATCTTTTAGATTTCTTTTAAAGTGAATAAAAATAAATTAAATAAAAAACTTGCTGTCCCACATTTTCGTGTCACTTCCAAAACAAAAACAGTTTTAGTCCGTAACCCCTGAAGCAGGACGTGAGGCTGTATTCCTGCTCCTCATGGCCAACTGGTAAGAAGTTAGAGTCAAGTAAATTTTATTTATATAGCGCTTTTTACAACGATGTTGTAAGGCAACAGTGGCAAGAACACCTCCCTCAGACTGGAGGAAGAAACCTTGGGAGGAACCAGACTCACAAGTGGAGACCCGTCCTCCTCTGATCAAACAGTATTTACAGTTTGAACTAAATACCAAAGAAAGGAGCCTCTGTTTGAAATCTGGATAGCAAAGCTTTAGAAGCTGCACAGATAGAGGCAGTCTCTGGCTGAGGCAGTCTATGACTGAGTCTTTATGTAAAGTGGGCGGAGCTGAAACAGTCCCATCCTATCTCAGTGCTGGTGCATCTGGATGGCACAGTGATGTAACTGAGGGTGTAGTAGTAATGGACAGGTGAGCTGGCTGGTGATGGTGGGGTGATCCCATAGTTTTATAGAAAATGTGTCCCAAAGCCTGCCAATAAGTGTGGAACCTCAAGAACTGTCATTACCGAAAGTTCAGTAAATGTCTTTGTGTTTTAATTTAAAAATGCGATGATTACATGTGAAACACATACTAAAGTCAGTCGTGTACTGGCTGCCGTTTTCAAGTTCTGCTTAAAATCAGCTTAAACCTTCACGATACAGTAACTACTAAAAAAATTTGGTATAGTTTGGTTCGTGTTCTGATTGTGTTGATAGTGTCACGATGGAACGTCCTATCATAAACATACCTAAAGGGAACCACAGCTGGTGACACATGTAAGTGTTAATATGGTGAAATGACTCTAAATTATTAGGACAGGTTGTTAAAAATCACTAAAAGTATCAGATTTATTAGATTTTGTGTAAAATCCGCTGCACGTGGGTCTCCATTGTTGTATCTACTGACGTGATCAGCGGGTAGTGACGTCAAATGGTTGCAGTAACCGGCCGTCACGCTTGAGCACAGCTAGCTACTAAACATGCTACTGTTCAGTCTTTACAGTTTGAACTAGAACTCAACATTTCTGACATCAGCGGTGACATCACACACCACGTTAGTGTAAATGGTGAACAGAGAGGGTGGAGGAGAGAGTGACACAGTGCTGGAGTTGTTGTGAAGCTGTGTGTTGGTGTTGACGGAGAAGGAGAGTGTCTGTTAAAGGAGCTCCGCTTTCTAGCAGGAAACATTCACACTCAGTAAACAGCTCGATACACTGAACGGGAGTGTCTCTGAGCTTCACACTCCTTTATTAGTGAAGTAGTATGTTCACTACTAAGACTCTACTTTCACCTTCAGGATCCACAAACGAGGAGAAGCAGCTGACGCTAATGCTAAACGTTCTCAGGAGAGAATCCAGCGCATGTTCACGTTCACGGTTCTTCTCGTGGTTCTCCATAATCTGGAGCTTCTGGACTTCCTGTGTGGAGAAACTGTGGCACTGCATTGTGTTTTAGTCTCCGCTTAAAACCAACAGCCTCCGTCAAGTCTCTCACCAGTGGTGGTCTACTGAACCACTCAGACTCATCCAGACTGAAGTGAGGAGAGCAGAGCGGGGGTCTTTGGGTAGCTGTGTTGATCCTCACGCTGCTTCACTAACTATTCTCCTTGTTTATGTTTGTGAAGCTGTTTAGACTAATATCAGTCTTCACACTGCCTTTCACTGAAACAACACCAACAACACAATGTACATGGTTTTCTTTAAGCTAGATTAGTAACTAACACTCACTCCTTCACACCACAGTCCAGTTCAGACCTGAAACCATCTGACCTCATCTACCCAGCAGGCATTGCGCGTCAGTAATAGTGGCTGCGTCCGTATGTTAAATATTTAGAATAAAAGCGTTAATTTATTAATAAATCTGATACTTTTGTGATTTTTTTGCAACGTGTCTTAACAATTTAGAGTCATTACACCATATTAGGGCTTACAAGTGTTACCAGCCGGGGTTCCCTTTAAGGTAAACTTAAAGCTCAAAGTCCAAAATCAGTTAACAGTTCCAAATGAGATTTCAGCTCCGACTTTTCCACCAATGATTCATTCACAGCTTTTTGGAACGAAGCTCTGTAAATCCGGACCCGCCCAGCAATGACACCAGAAAGTCCAACAAACAGCTCCTTAATGTCTCGGTTCCTCGAAAGCTGCATTTCAGGTTTTAACCCCTACGCATTCTTTAAGCCAGTGCGTGCGTCACTCCTCTGAATCTAGACAGTACTGAGCACACCAGTGTAGCCATGTACAGGGCTCTGGAGCAGTTCTGGAACCTCCGTAATCATACGGATTTTATTCAATCGTTTATTTTGTTTATCTATTGTGGAAATTGTGCTTTAGTGCATTTGGAATACATACTATCAGCTGTATTATGACTTATTAATCAATAGAAAGCTAGAAAACAGAAACCGAGCCTCCCGATTTACTGCACTGTACTGTTAGGACACTAAACCAAAACCTCAGACCAGAGATCTACAGGGTACCATCCAGCAATAGAGACCATCCAACAAGCCTGACTGAGCCTGAACTGCTCTAACACACAACCTTCTAACCGTGAAGATCAAACATCCCGTAGAGCTTCATCAACACAGCAGCAGGACAGCACCTGTTTACCTGTTTATCTTATCTTATAGATTATTTATAGATTATTAACACGTGTATCATGTTTCTTTCAGTAGTGTCTCTTGAAAAGTCTCATTGCTAACCGTTTCTTAATCATCCAGTGTAGAACCTAAGACTGTTCTAGATACCACAGGAGCTTTAAAACACACTGAGCTCCTTCTCAATTGACTCTCTGCAACATTATATATATATATATATATATATATATATATATATATATATATATATATATATATATATATATATATATATATACATACAGTCCACAAACTGTCAGATTTAGATTTTTTGTGTGAGGCGTGTAGGCTACGTGTCATTCGTGCCTCTAAAAGTCGAGTCAGAGCGTAGACTCTTAGTCTTTAACCATTTATAGATAACATGCGTTTTATAATATATATATATATATATATATATATATATATATATATATATATATATATATATATATATATATATATATATATATATATCATCCATTGGTTACAAAGCCATAACAAAACAATTAATAACAAAATAACAAAAAAATTATGAACATACATTAAAGTAATCTAAAAATTAGTCGTTAGATTAATCGATAAAGAAATTAATCATTAGTTGCAGCCCGAGGTCTTCCTGCATAAATTGTAGTCCAATTAAATTGTGGTGAAATATTCCTGAAAGATTTTAGGAAACACTAAATCATTTCATATAGAATTACAATTTAATAGTAGAACCAAAAATAGTATTTCTTCCTTTTATAACCTGATTTTTCAATACTTCTATACTGCTATTGCTTTTTAATATGTGTAAAAACCGGATCCAACATGATCTAGCAAGAAAACGTGACTAGGAAACACTCCACACCGGGGCTGCTGTTTAACTGAGTGTGTTTACGTGTGATTAGTAATCCGATAACTCCAGATAACTGAATCCGCGTCAGGCAGTAACCAGATTTACGTTTTGCAAGCAGCCAATAAACTCACAGAATAATATGTGACGTAAACATGAAGCACAAACCTCATGGCACACTTTTTAAAACACTTTTCACCTGAAAATATAAACATAAATGTAAAAAAGATAAAAATATGAAAATTAAGTATTTAAATATACATTTCTTCAAGCAGTTTCTTCAAGAACTTTGTTGCTGTGTTCTCGGTTTGCTCATATCTGGTACCGCAGTCTGTGTTTGCACGTACTCAGACTGAGGAACCCGAGAGAAATCAGAGTAAGAGTATACATGCACAGAGAAACCTGCGCCCTCTATATTGGATTTCATGATCAGATTTCTTCTTAGATTTCTTAATCTGATCTGAGAAATCAGACTATACTGTTAACATGAATGATAATAACACTTAGATGATTAGATATCTGCAGAAGTCTGATTAAGAGCTGGATATTCAGCGCACTGAGCATTTAATCTGATGCTGATGTGGATTTGTTGTTGTTTTAAGTCTAATTGATGTTTTTCACACCTGTGATGGCGTCCACCTCCTCCTCGATCGAGGCCTGGTGCATGAGTCCGCTGTAGGGTGTGAAGGGCGCGGTGGAGTTCAGGTTCAGACCCAGCATGAAGTTATGAACCTTCCCCGCTCGACCCTCACGCGTGTTAAAGAGAGACGAGTCGCCCACCATAGACGAGAACATACGCTGGACCCAACTGGCCTGAGCGTTACGCTGACGCTCATCCTCCACCTCCGCACTCTCTGTACCACCTGAGAGAGAGAGAGAGAGAGAGAGAGAGAGAG
>CM038716.1:43446322-43471322 GCA_021613375.1 Megaleporinus macrocephalus | reverse complement strand
TCACTCCTATCAGTCCTATCACTCCTATCACTCCTATCACTCCTATCAGTCCTATCAGTCCTATCACTCCTATCACTCCTATCAGTCCTATCACTCCTACCACTCCTATCACTCCTACCACTCCTATCACTCCTACCACTCCTATCACTCCTATCAGTCCTATCACTCCTACCACTCCTATCAGTCCTATCACTCCTATCGCTCCTATTAGTCCTATCACTCCTATCAGTCCTATCACTCCTATCACTCCTATCAGTCCTATCAGTCCTATCACTCCTATCACTCCTATCACTCCTATCAGTCCTATCACTCCTACCACTCCTATCACTCCTATTACTCCTATCAGTCCTATCACTCCTATCACTCCTATCACTCCTATCAGCCCTATCAGTCCTATCAGTCCTATCACTCCTATCAGTCCTATCACTCCTATCACTCCTATCACTCCTATTAGTCCTATCACTCCTATCAGTCCTATCAGTCCTATCACTCCTATCACTCCTATCAGTCCTATCACTCCTATTAGTCCTATCACTCCTATCAGTCCTATCAGTCCTATCACTCCTATCACTCCTAACACTCCTATCAGTCCTATCACTCCTATCACTCCTAACACTCCTACCACTCCTATCAGTCCTATCACTCCTATCAGTCCTATCACTCCTATCACTCCTATCAGTCCTATCAGTCCTATCACTCCTATCACTCCTACCACTCCTATCACTCCTATCACTCCTATCACTCCTATCAGTCCTATCACTCCTATCACTCCTATCAGTCCTATCAGTCCTATCACTCCTATCAGTCCTATCACTCCTATCACTCCTATCAGTCCTATCACTCCTATCACTCCTATCAGTCCTATCACTCCTATCAGTCCTATCACTCCTATCACTCCTATCAGTCCTATCACTCCTATCAGTCCTATCACTCCTATCAGTCCTATCACTCCTATCACTCCTATCAGTCCTATCACTCCTATCAGTCCTATCACTCCTATCACTCCTATCACTCCTATCAGTCCTATCACTCCTATCACTCCTATCACTCCTACCACTCAGCTGGAACAGTCAGCAACAACTGAAAATCATGGACGTGTGGTGGGAATCCAAGTTATTCCTAACCAATCCGTGTACAAAGGACTGCTACTGTTATTACACCAACAATTACCAGCTGTTTTTCTATACATTAATAATTACTTGTCACTGTTATTTATGTATTTCTCGTTTCCTGAGCTTATAGTTGAGCTTAAATACGTCAGTAAGTAAATATTGAAGTTTGTGTGTCTGTAGTCTTTACGTGTGGCAGTCTTTTATGACCTGCTGTGTTTGAGGAAGTTCTTAATGTGCTGATCACACAGACGCTGTTCAAAGCACTGCTTATTCAAACACGGCACTCTGTGTCAGTGAGACGTTCCTGCAGAACCAGTATGAGTGATGTATATAAACGTGAACAGAAAGCTTAGAAAGAAAGAATGGGGCTGGGGTGGGACTGAAACTGGCCTGCACTCAGGTCCGGTTCTATCAGCAAGTCACAAACTGGTTCCACACTGTATTGATTATTATAAAATGAATAGTTTAGCTCATAAAATTCTATAAAAATCATATATATGTGCACCTATGACTCACAACAACTCAACTCTGTATTACTGACGTCATAAAAAACCCTGTTCTGTTAATTGAATAATCTTTGAATCTAATGCAGCTCTATTATTATTCTGACAGGAATTAATTATAATACTTACATAACAATTTATCTCATTCTCATCACTGACTGTACATATTAGGTTATTTATGTCATGTTATGTAGGCCATCTCATGGAAAATAAATAAAGTTCTTCTTGAATGAGGCATAACAGAGGGTAGCCAATCAGAACAGAGCTCATTTACATGATTACTGTATTATTATTATTAATGCATTACTTGTATTACTGTATTATATTCATGTTTTTACACCATTTAAACACAACAGCGGTCCTTTATGTGATGTGCAAACTTACTGATGAGTGAACCAATAGAAATGCTTCAAATTCACTTTAATAGAACCTCTTTACATGAACGTACATTAAAAGCTAACTTCTTTTGTAAAGCTACTAATTTTAAAAGAATGCTTTTACTTGGAACGTTGATGGTATATCAGCCTTAAAGGTACAGAAAATATGTAAATAGGTCATGTACAAATTTACTATTTTTTATTTTTAATATTGTTTTGGTACACAAAACCTGCCAATTCAACTATCAGCTAAACAAGACGCCTGCAGCTAAAGAGGATTTAGTTTTTTCACTGTGGACACTGTTAGCAGGTTTCCCACCAGGTGCCTACAGGTAAGAAAAGCAGTGTTTTACAGATGCATCTCGTAGATAAGATTCCAGCTTAGGCGAAATGACTCCAGTGATAAGAAGCCTTGATGCTAAACTTACCGAGTTCTTCCTCCATAGTGCTGCAGTCTGTTGTCTCCTTCACCCCCAGGACCCGGTTAAACAGGATAGAGAAAGCACTGCCCCACACGCCTACAACACAACACCACAGACAACTCAGACACCAGGCCTACAGCACTGCTTTACCTCTACTGTACCCTGAGCTGCACTGAGAGGCCACAGTGTTTACAGCGCTTCACAATATCACAATACATACAGGGCTTAGTGAGTTACTTCAATGAATTAGTATCACACTACACTCTACAACAGGGGTGTTTAATTAGAGTTCAGTAGGGTCCAGTTAGAGGAGATCTCCTCAGGCCGGTCCGTATCCTGTTTACTAAGGTATCCTAGTATCAGCATCTTATACCATCAGCTACTGAAACACCAGCACATCACACATACCGTTCAGTATATTTCAGTACATTTACTGTTTAAATGCTGAACTGAATTAATTATTTATAAACTTCTAATAAATGTTTATTTATATAAACTATATTGCCAAAAGTATTCGCTCGTCTGACTTCACACGCATATGAACTTGAGTGATGTTTAATATGATGGCGGCCCAACCTTTGCAGCTATAACAGCTTCAGTTCTTCTGGGAAGTCTCTCCACACGGTTTAAGAGAGTGTTTATGGGAATGTTTGAGCGTTCTTCCAGAAGACCATTAGTGAGGTCAGATACTGATGTTGGACGAGAAGGTCTGGCTCACATTCTCCACTCTAATTTATCTCAAAGGTGTTCTATCAGGTTGAGGCCAGTCAAGTTCTTCCACACCAAACTCGCTCCTCCATGTCTTTATGGAGCTGCTTTGTGCACTGGTGGGCAGTCATGTTGGAACAGGGCAGCATGAAACTGTCTCTTGGTCTGCTGAAGCATGAAGAGTTCCATGTCTAGGTGCTGGTTTTATACATATATGGCTGTGGAAGTGATTGGAAGACCTGAATTCAGGGATTTGGATGTGTGAGTGAATACTTTTGGCAACATAGTGTATGTCTGCCTATGCAGCCTACAGCAGTTTAGATCCGCCCATTAAGTTATAAGGTCAGCCAATAAAAACAGAGTTCATTTACATGTGTCAGTTTTTAAAGACACAGTAATGAAATTTGTGCAAATGTAAAAAAAAGAATAATAATAATAATTTAAAAAATAATAATAATAATAATATTCTCGCATTGGCACTGAGACAACTAAGACTGGCTGTGCACCAGCAACTCAAACTTTTTCATAAACTTTAAAAGGAACAGAACCTTTAAAAGCAGGCTAAACAGTTTATATGTGGAAGCGCTTGAAGTTTAACCTTCTGAATGATTTGAAGAAGCTTCCCAACCTACTTTCACTTATACCAAATAGAAAGTAACCCAGAGTCGCTGTTAGTCTGCTCTGTGAGGAGCACAACAGATCATAGACCTGCTTACATTCTGAGTACACTCAGCTGCATCTCCAAAACCAGCTGTGAATGAGAACGCCCGGCGTAGACACCAGTTGCTGAAGTGGCACTAATCAGATTTTGTGCCCTAATGTGACACTGATCTCATGTTTTGGAGCCGTGTGAATATATATCAGATCTGCTCTTAGATTGGATAAATATCTGATACGTGGCTGTGTGAATGAGAATGCTCAGATCAGAATTCATGAGTGTCACTCTAAGCTTCTTTTCCCTTTCTGTGCTTTTATTTACGCTAGTGTCGTGTTCCATGTGCTTCTACTTGTTTGTGAATTTCCTCACTGTTGAACTAACGAAGGATTATCTTATCCTGTTTGGTTGTTTGCTCCTCCTTGTCTCCGCCCACTTGGCATGCCCCTCACCTGCTCCTAGTCTGTGGCTCCTCCCTGTCCCAGGTGTTCCTTGATTGGCTTGTGCTTATATACCTCTGTGTTTGTCTGGCATCGCTGTTTATGATGTTATTCTGTTGTTCCATCACTGTGATAGCTGTTCGTCTGTTAATCTGTTATTTTGTGATTCAGTTAGTTCTATGGACTTCAATAAACGGCGCTTGCGTTGGTTCCACCTCTCTCGTCTGCTTCATAACAACAAACTCTAAAAACATCTGACCTTCGTGCTCCTTCATCCTTGCTCTAATAATGACCAGTGAAAAGAATTACGTTTGTGACGAATGTCTGTTCTGCTGGTTTGCTTGTTGTTCCTGGCTCATTCCCGTGACACTGATTTCTGGTTAAGCATGACTGACCCAGGTTCGTCATAACGAATGACTGATTTACAAAAACATTCATAAACACTGCTTCCTGTATGTGTCACTTGTCATAAAGGCTGCACTTGCCAACTTTGACACCTTTGTCAGGTGATACTGATTCACAAAAAATGGTGAATAGTACACAGTATGGCTTTTTACATGAATCTTCACTCATGATTCTGTATAATATATATATATATATATATATATATATATATATATATATATATATATATATATACATACATACACACATACATACACACTACCACTCAAAAGTTTGGGATCACAGTGAAATGTTCTTGTTTTAATGGAGTATCTTCTTCCTTAACACAACAATGGACTGACGGGTCTCTAAAGAAAGTTGTTTCTTTCTGGTCATTTTGAGTCGGTCAGCAAGCCATCAACTGCTGATCTTCAGATACTAAACTAACCTAGAATGTTGTTCCCTTTTATACTCACTTATTAGTAGAATGTTTTTCAGCTGTGATCACAATTGAGCAAGAGTGTCCTAACAACCAATTAGTCCAATAACATCCTTAACTTGGATCGGCGGCCGTACCAGGAGATTTAGACAGAGGGCTGAGAATTACTGATAATAGGACTATATGCAAAATACAAACATTTTTATTCTTTAAAAATCATCTGATACACTTAAATTTATTGTGAAATGGACAATATTGTTTTTGAATTGCACGAAAATTGCATGAAATGAAATTCTAAAGTGATCCTAAACTTTTAAGCGATAGTGTATATATACAACTATCATTTCTTAACTTTTATTTACAACCTTACTGTGTTCTATGGCTTATCTCAAACCTGGAAAAACAAGTTATAATATTTTATGCACCTATTTGCAAGCAAACTGGTTTTATATTACAGTGAAACAGTGAAGTCAAACTTTTGTAGAGTGATTTTAAACTTCTGATTGGTTGTATATGTCTTTGCAGTGTCACCAGCAATCAAGATTTATTTCTAGTACACGAAACAAAAGGTGAACTGTGTGATGTAACGATGTGGCTCACTGGACCCTTACCCATGAGGAAGTGCAGTGGGTTCTCCTCGTACTTTTTCACCACGCTGCCCATGAAGAACTTGCTGCCGAACAGCTCAGGAGGCATGAAGGTGCCGTACTTGGCCATGCCGATCTCGTACGGGCTGAACTCCACCCAGTCTGTTTGGGGAAAGCGATTAAAGTTAGTACGCCGAGCGTTTCCGTCTGAAATTACATCATTTACAGGAACCTGCGGCGCTCAGATGGCACGTTTGTCGGCTTGAATGGACCTTCTATCCTTTCATTCACTTTATAACTCATCGTTTCTTTCACACAGAAATAGTTTGTCAGAAATATCTCCGCATGAATCATCGAGTTTGAATCCACTGTTTTTCAAACAATGGGCTTTGTTCAGCCGAAGGTGTCATGTGACAACCTGCGCTCTCTAAAAATAGCCTTTCTATCAATAGATGAAGATGAGTTGGCGTGATGTTGACTCAGTGGGTCAGTGGAGACCCAAGAGTCAATTATTATTCCAGCAGCCAAGAGCAGCATTTGCGTATCTGCCGCCACTTTAAACAAATCTAAACAAATGTGTTTGGCCTGCGTCTCCGTGCTGGCTGAGGAGGAGATATCTGAACAAATGCTGCCTATCTGGCGTGTGACTTTCGCTTTGGGTTGTTGTCTGTTGCGTCACACGCCTGCTGAACAACACTGGTGCTGTATTGTGTATGTCAGTGTTGTATGCAGACAATGCAAATGATGCATACCTGCCAGCAATGGTGTACACAACTATAACACACAGCACTGTAGCTGCAGATACTTACACCTGCAGTACTGCAGAACTCTACTTTCAGTCCACACAGCGTTTGTGCTTCTAAGAAGAAGCGGAGATATCTTATTAAGATTTTAACATTGCTTTAATTTTAAAAATATACTTTATCAAACATTTCCGTTCATATGCCTGCAGATGTGCTGTAGCAGAACCTGTCACAGCTTTATAATCTCCATAAACCATCCCTTTAGTTAAACCACTAGGTCCATAATTCCTTGGTTACTTAGCAGTAGCTGATCTGGGCTGCGAATGTGAATTTATATTGTGAATATGTGTGAATATGAATTTAAGTGAGGAGTTATATTGAAACTTCTGAAACTGTCATGTTTATTGCTTCTTAAAACGCTTTATAATATATTTTTTAACTAGTGCAGGGCAGGACATACTCAATGCACACAATTTAGCTCTAGACCATGAAACCTGCATGTGGAACAGATAATTCACGCTTTATTTATACTTTACACTGATCAGTATAGGTACAATGCAGGGCCCTTAAACTCATTCTAATCCCCCACCCTGCCCCTGTGTGCCAATTCAGCCAAGCTGGTCTTCAAACTGTTGAAAAGTTATGGTGGTGTGTAGGGGTGTGTTTAAAAAATCGTTTTTTCGATTCAAATCGATCTTCATTTGAATAATCTGATATCGATTCGTATAAACCCAAGATCGACCTTTAAAATTAGCATTCTAGCGCAACGAGATCTGGCTTGAAAGCATGTCTGGCTACATTTTGGATTCAGAAACGAGGACGGTATATAAACATATGAACACTAATGTTTTTAGTAATGGTAGGTTGTACATTTACCACATTAGTTCTCTGAAAATCTCTTTTCATATTCAAACAAAACATATTATTGTAACTGAATCATCCCTAAATGAATCCATATTGAATTGAATCGGAAATCGAATTGAATTGGGACCTTGTGAATCGGGATCGAATCGATCCGGGGAATCAGTGGTGATACCCAGCCCTAGTGGTGTGTTCAGTCTTGTATTATGGAAAGAAAAGCTTTCTTTGTTTGGACACTGAAACCGCAGACGTCTGTCAGCAGAGAATTACAGTATAATGAAACTGAGACCAACACAGCGAGTCTAACATCCACAGCTGTGTGACTGGTTCAAGAACAAGGAGGAAAATCTGAACTGTGGATTTGGAGAATGGTTACATCAGAGGTACAGAAGGCAAATTAAACAGATGTAATAGATTATATAACTACATAATAAATTATGTAATGATACTGAGATAGCTATACAGTGGTTTAGAATGTTTAGCTTCTACAATCAGATCTGTAATAGTGAATAGCTAAGTAGAGGCAATACAAAGACTAAAGGTTCAGTGTACACAGTGATTTGAGAAAGTTATTTCCTTACCGGCGAACATGAGCTCGGAAACTCTGGGTTTGACGTGCAGGCAGGTGAAGAGAGGCAGAGGGCACTGACCTTCATTAATCTTCTCCTGCATGCAGCTCAATGTTGTGTCCATCCGCTGTTAAAACACACACACACACACACACACCGTATTATATAAATATATATAAATATATATGTAAATACCAGGCAGTAATAATTATATTCCCCATCCGTATGATATGCATAAAGCACTACAGCATATGGTCACGGCCCAATGTAAAACCAGCATCTCCAATACAGGACCTTCACAGAAGACGACAAAACAAAAACAGTCTTCACGTATGATGGAGGTTAACGGAACCAGAATTCAGAATATTTCCCAGTTTGGAAACATCTAATTCAAACACAGTAAATAACATAGTAATCAATAGCCAAAAAATAAAAATACACACACACACACAAATAATTGTTTGTTTTTTTGTTTGTTTATTTATTTGTTTGTATGTTTTCATTCCGATTTTTTATTTGTTCCACTTTATTCATACTCTATTTATAATCTATCTATCTATCTATCTATCTATCCATCCATCTATCTATCTATCTATCTACCCTTGCACCTCCTCCTGCATTTCAGTCCCAGGTCCCTCCAATTTGGAACCCCCAAACCCTATCTGCATGGAAAAGAAAAAATTGTTGCAGTACAATGATTGTTTTTATGAAATAAATAATAAAGAACTAAATGTCCTCTGAAAATGGGGGGTGGTGGCAGGCCACATAAATAAATAAATAAATAATTAATATATATAATTTTGCTGGTCACAAAATTAGAATATCGTAGAGAACATAACTTTGAAACACTTTTTTATCCTTTTTATCTGTCTTTTGTGGCTTGACACGAGGAATGCTACAGCTGAACCCATGTCTTGCATACGTCTGTGCATGGTGGTTCTTGAAGCACTGACTCCAGCTGCCCCGCATGTTTGAAAGGGATTTGTTTCAGAGTCCTCTCCGGGGTGCGGTTATCCCTACTGCTACACTGTTTTCTACCCCGTTCTCTTCCTTCCTTTATGATATTTTTTTATGATGATTTTATGACCAGCACCTGTATATTGTCGCTGTCCAATGAAAAACATCTCCATTTTTGTCGATTTTAAGTTTTCTACATCATTTGAACACACCAGTGGGCGTTTATATTGTGTGAAGATTTTATATCTAATGGACCAATAGAAATGCTCCAAAATAGCTTGGGAAAAAATCTGGTTTCATTGACTTACATTGAAAGTAAAGCATGTTTTTGGCCTCTCCTGTAAATTGACCATTTTGGAGATTCTTGTTTTTCATTGGACAGTGTAATATATAAACAGTTGTTTGGGCACCCCTGATCACAAACAAATACACACATCCTATATAAACATACTTCTGCCTCACCTATGACCTCACCTTGAATATCCAGTTAAGTCATACGTTTACTTAGACGACAGTAATTACTACTAAGAATCATTAAGACATCCGTCAAACACGCTGCCGTGTTTAGAGGGCGGGGCCGAGTGATGTTATTGTATTTAGCTGTGCAGCTACAATAGTGTAGTGATTCACTCTGACTGTACACGCAGTATCAATTAATTAATCACACATAGCCAGCAAACACAATAGCTAGTCAGTTAATTCAGATACGTCTGGCTTGTACATTGCAATTGGCCAATTAAACTGTTACTGGTGAATATTTAATTGACTGTCAGCTAAAATATTCTTAAGTGTGACAGACCTAGTAGCTTTTGACAGAGAACATCTACGGCAGGGGTGTTTAATTAGAGCTCAGTAAGGTCCAGGTAGAGGAGAATTCCTCAGGCCAAGGTCCGGACCCTCATCATTTCTAACGTGTGTTATGTTTTAGTGACATATCCTGAAGCCTAGTATCAGAATTTTATGTCATCAACAACGGAAATACAAACATTACTAATAGTAATGTTTTAGTATAATTCAATTCAACAATATTTACTGTTATATTATAAACTTCAAGTAAATGTTTTTACTCAATTCAAGTAAAAACAAGGGCTACATTAAAAAAAACAGCATGTTTTTGAAAAAAAGTGCATCTTTTATTTATAGAAAAAGTAAATAAAACATGCACATCATATCTTAACAGTTTATTTCTGTCTTGTATTCCTCTCTCACACTTCCTCTTGTGTAGTGAGAGGAGTGAGCTCCTGGTTGTCTTTAAATCTGGGCTGAAATGGGCTCAGGGCCGTTCTCATAGACATATGAAGGAGCTCGTTGGCGAGCCTGGAACCATAATTGTTTTGAACCCTCCTATTATGTTAGGGGTCAATTTGACCCGTCTCCACACCGAGTTCTGAAAAACTGACCACTCTCTAGGGGTGTAAGAAAATATTGAATATCAGGATATTATGTTTGATGATACTGTATCGATTCTCAAAAAAAACAGTATCAATACACACAGATTCTGGCAGACAGTGAATCATTGTGTGTTGTGTTTAAACCTCTGACCACTAGATGGTGGTGTTGTAATCCATTTTCAGCTCCACTCCAACATTAACAAGCAGCACAAGGGCGCAGTGCTATTGTAAACATTGGCAAACCTGTTTATACAGTGGTGTGTTTTAATAGTAGGATTTGAAAAATCACAATATTACTTTACTTGCAATATGGTGATATACTGAATTGTGATCGCTGTATCTCAATACGTACTGTATTGCCAGGTTCTTGCCGATACACTGCTCTACTACTCTCTCTGAGGAAAAAATGTTTATTAAATAGTTATAAAAATTTTCTAATCAAGTTTCTAATCAAGTTTTATTGCCTGACTTGACCCTTTGCTTGTTTTTGAGAGCATTTAAACAGTGCGTGTCATTATGATATATACATTTACAAATGTAATTTTTTAAATATAATAGGAGGGTTAATAATGCTCATTGTGGAATAAACTGTCTGAATTAGCCTTTCTCCGACTCTCTTTACTCTCCTTCCGCTGCTTCTCGCTTCGTACCTCGCCTGTGTGCGCGCCACACTCCCTAATCTGCACAGATCTGATTGGCTGAGGACGCTTTTGGGGATCTTACAACACGCGATTGGTCTGTGAGCCTGCATACCGTAAATACAGGAAAAGTTGCGCCTCCTAAAATAAACACAGTCTAAATTAAATTATTCTCAATAGTTCATTGGTTTGGGTCCACGTTGTACAACGCCTGGGTCCGGATCCGGCCCGCCTATTAGCGACCTCTGATCTACAGGAATAAGCATTTCTAAGCATTTCTAGTTTTTACACAGTAAAGTCTACTGTCCTGACAAGCTTACGTAAGCGTCATGTAGCTTTATGAACAGCATCCTACAGCGAAGTGTCACGAGACACACAAGAAAAACAGCCAAACATCTCCGTCCCGTAATTCCAGTTTTAAATGGTCCACATTTTTTCCACAGGCTGTGAACCGGCTTTTCACTTTACAGCCTCTGCTCAATTTGTGTGCGTAGCAGCTTCCAGGAAGACCAGTCATCGCAGAGAGAAGCATGTTTTAGTTTTGTAGAAACAGGGTTTCCTTTGGTGGACAGCAGAGATAAGTGTGCTTTGAACTGTACCGGGACACGGGCTGTAAGCGCCAGGAAACAATAACACTGTGGCCAGCCGCGGCGAGAGATACGGCCTAGAAAAATACTGCTGGTATCCTCAGCCTTTTTACAGGAACGCAGAATGTTTTTCCGAACTAATTAAAAACACAGAAAGCACAACGAGTCAGGAGGTTCTATGCGCTGAGATCATGGGTGTGCCGCAGCACTATTTTCACTCCTGAGAGGAGGACGATATTTCACTTCCAATAAGAGCTTCAGGACCCAGAATTAATAATAATAACTCTGATAATATGAAGCTATAAACGACACAAACACTAATCTATGACTCTATTGTATTGTAATGTGCTCGTACTGAAAGTAAAAGGCTGAACACCAAACAGCCTTACAGTCATAGTTAGGCCAAAATGCAGCTGTCATTAAACAAGTATGCACTGAGGAGGAAGACTGACTGGTTCAATGAAAGCCACCCAGAAAAATGTTCTGAAGGTTTTTTAGGGTCAACCAGCTGAGATGACCTGCTTTAATTATATAGAGAACAAGACAGATGCTCGGACACACCTGAGGTTTTTCCCATAATCTTCAAGATGCAAGTCTTTTAAAAATAAGGCAATGTCTGTGTACAGAAACTCAAAGCATCACGTGAAAGGATGGACAAGCAGCTCTTTGCATGGTGAATCAGTTGACTCTAAACCTGGTGTATATGGCTGTGTCTCAAATCCTACTGAGCTCCTACATAGGCAGCATTTTACATCATAGTATGCGCTCCCGACATGTAGACTGTCCCAATTCTTACATACCTTTAACATGCTGTCTACTGAGGAACCTTATTTAGACCTGATTTTAAGGAAGTATTGAACTCTTCCTCAGCCACTAAAACAATCCCATGATGCAGTGCAGGCTAATCTAGGATCAGTGAAGTGGTTTTAAAATGTGAGTTATTTTGATTCTCTGGAGTTTTAATGTGTTTCTGGTCATATAATCACACAAAACAGTATTTTATTATCAACTCTGTAACGAGTCCTTCACCATTTACACTTTATACTCCAGACATTAGCATTTATGCTAGCGGATTTTTAAGCCTTGGGCTATTGTTTTAAATAGCCGGCTGGTAGCTTAGCAACTAGCTAAACCTTGTGGCGTGCTGCAGTGGGCGGGAACAAGCCGTGACGCAGTCTCTCTCTAACTAGAGCGTCTCAGTAATCTGTTTTATGAGGAGAGAACACTGATACTTACACACTCACTACCTAGACAGCCTACTTACACACTCACTACCTAGACAGCCTACTTACACACTCACTACCTAGACAGCCTACTTACACACTCACTACCTAGACAGCCTACTTACACACTCACTACCTAGACAGCCTACTTACACACTCACTACCTAGACAGCCTACTTACACACTCACTAGGGTTTGAGACAGGCCCTGTAATTCTGTTTAAACAATGGCTCTACACACGTTATATGGTCAGAAGTATGTGGACACCTGACCTTCATTACACTAGGGCTGCACGTAATGATAATTCATTCCTTAATCGACTAATCTAACGATTAGTTTTTTGATAAGTCACTTAATCTTGATGACCCTGTGCTGTGGGAGACTCAGAAACACGAGGAAAACACATGGGCGTTCTAGACTTACTGTATTAAAGGGTATCTATAACATGTGATCTATAAATGATTGAAGACTAAGAGTCTACGCTCTGACTCGACTTTTAGAGGCACAAATGCCATGTAACTACACGCCTCATGCACAAGAACTCAGACAGTTTGTGGACTATATATTTTGTCAGAGAGTCGTTTGAGAAGCAGCTACGTATGTTTAAAGCTCCCGCGGTATCTAGAACAGTCTTAGGTTCTACACTGGATGATTAAGAAACAGTTAGCAATGAGACTTTTCAAGAGACACTACTAAAAGAAACATGATACACGTGTTAATAATCTATAAATAATCTATAAGATCAGATAAACAGGTAAACAGGTGCTGTCCTGCTGCTGTGTTGATGAAGCTCTACGGGTTGTTTGATCTTCAAGGTCTCAGGTGTAGCAGTTGTACTGTTGTGATCATCTCCACTGTGCAGAGCTGACAGAGCACCACACTGTTGTGTTTCTGTGTGAAACACTCCCACAACGTTAGATGAACGTGAGTGATTGTTTGTAGCTGCAGCTTCCGCTCTGCTTTCAGTAGACGCGAACATCTTTGCGACGCATTGACACCTATTTGACCTTGTTGGACGTCCCATTCCAAAAACATGTACCTTAATATAAAACGGCTCGCTTTCGTGGCTGTATCAGCGTCCATTCTTCTGAAAAGACTCTCCACCAGATTTTGGAGTGTGTCGGTTCAGTCAACAGAGCATTGGTGAGGTCAGGCACTGATGTTGGACGAGAAGGTCTGGCTCACAATCGACGTTCCAATTCATCCCAATGGTGTTCAGTGCGTTTGAGCTCTTTATGGATCTGGCTTTGTGGACAGGGACACAATCACACTGGGACATTGCAGCGTTCATCTCTAAATTCCGGTAGTCAATGTTCTCCTAAATTCATCCGCCAGACCTAGATTCCTCCATCAGTCTGCCAGATAGTGACGCGTGATTCGCCACGCCCAAGAACACATTTGCAGTGGCGGTGGGCTTGGTACCACTCCAGCCAACACTTGGCACTGCACATCGCTCCCAGAGTCAGTTTGGAACTGAGTCAAGCAACAGAGAATAGGAGGTTTTCATGCGCTACCTCACCTCACCCTGTTCTGTGAATCTGTTCTTCTAGATGTTTCCATCTCACTTCACAACAGCGCTGAACGGTTCACTGTGGCAGATCTAGCAGGGCACAAAGGCACCGTAACACTGGGAGGTGTGGAGGCACGAAGCTCTTCAGTATGCTCCATTCTACTGCCAGTGTTTGTATATAGAGATTGCAAAGCTTTTAGCAACAGGTGTGGCTGAAATACCTAGTGGGGGTGTCCACATACTTTTGGCTGTGTAGTGTAGCAACAATCTTTTGTTTGAACTGTGAACTTCTCAGTCTCTATTAACTGCTGTCAAAACAATACAAATGTAAACAATAAAACACCCTCAAGTCGGTGATCATTTAGCATCTCTGCCTACAGGAAATGGTCAAAATGGCAAAGTACCACACACAAAATCTGCTACCGCAAACAATTAAAATCAAAATGAACCTCATTTAGTTCTTACCACAGATCACACTAAGCACGAGTCATCATATTTCATTTAATAGACAATAAATCTGATTAATTGGTTAATATTAACCAATAATGCCTTGTTTCACTTCTTCCTCAGCCAACGCTTTAGGCCAGGGGTATTAAATTAGAATTCAGGTCCAATCAGAGGGAATTCCCTCCGGCCAAGGTCTGGACCGTGTTTGTGTTATGACTGTAACTTGTGTTATGATACAGTGTCATAACTTGTATACTGAAGTAGCTTAGTAGTTCTATTAGCATTTTATGTCATCAGCAACTGAAAGATAAACCAAATTACAAATACCGTTTAGCATATTTCAACTATATTTACTGTTTTAAATGAGAAACTGAATTAATTATTTATAGAACTTCAAATAAAAAGGTCTCCATTAGAGATGGAAGGATGGATCGGCTATGTATCGGTATCGACTGATTTTTAATCAAAATATGTGATCGGCCAATGTTTCTCCAGTTTATTCGATCCCGAGAGCCGATTGGTGGCGTTAAACAAATGAGCCTCATTTCTGTATTTCCAGCTAGTGTTTCATCCAGTAAGAGGAGCCATCTGTGAAACTACCTCCAGCCTGCAATTCCTATCTGAACCACTAGGTGGAAAGAAACACCCTTTAATTTTCCATAGACTGGTCATGTAGTTGGTCTGGCAGTTTGTTACCGTATGTGGCGCAGACTCATCCAGGACGTTTTGTAACATCCGTAAAATCAACGTGTTTCGTGGAAGAACAAAGACACTAAACACTACTAATCTGATACGACACTTAAGAGTACACCACAAAGGGTCTGTCTCAAATCCTAGTGAGTGTGTAAGTAGGCTGTCTAGGTAGTGAGTGTGTAAGTAGGCTGTCTAGGTAGTGAGTGTGTAAGTAGGCTGTCTAGGTAGTGAGTGTGTAAGTAGGCTGTCTAGGTAGTGAGTGTGTAAGTAGGCTGTCTAGGTAGTGAGTGTGTAAGTAGGCTGTCTAGGTAGTGAGTGTGTAAGTAGCCTGTCTAGGTAGTGAGTGTGTAAGTAGGCTGTCTAGGTAGTGAGTGTGTAAGTAGGCTGTCTAGGTAGTGAGTGTGTAAGTAGGCTGTCTAGGTAGTGAGTGTGTAAGTAGGCTGTCTAGGTAGTGAGTGTGTAAACAGATTACTGAGACGCTCTAGTTAGAGAGAGACTGCGTCACGGCTTGTTCCCGCCCACTGCAGCACGACACCGGTGGTTTATTATATGACAAGAAACACACTGAACACATTAAAACTCCAGAGAGAATCAAAATAACTTTAAAACAATTTAAAAACACTTCACTGCTCATAGATTTGCCTGTGTTGCATCATGGGATTGTCTTAGTGGCTGAGGAAGTGCTTGATGCTTCCTTAAAATCAGGTCTAAATAAGGCTCCTCAGTAGACAGCATGTTTAAGGTATGTAAGAATTGGGACTAGGGGTGGGCGATATGGCCCTATAATAATATTATGATATTTCATGGTATTTTTGTGATAACGATACTCTTGGCGATATGACAAAACATTGATTTAAAAAAAATATTTCAAGAATACACTACTGCAACAAAATGAAAATTAAACTGTATTATTGCATATGATATGATATGGCACACCCCTAACTGAGATATTAAAAAATACAAGAATTTTCATCAGACTGTAACAGAAGTCAATGATCCAGAATATCACGATACTAAATAATGCACTCCAAATATCTCCATATATCCAGAACTGAAGTAAAGTGAATGATACTGGAGATAAAATCTGTCTCTAGTAGATTATAATGGGAAATGAGAAAAGAGTGAATTTATCTTTTTCTAAAAACAGTAAAAGTAGTACCTGGTGTGATAATTAGTGATGGGTGATATGGCACCATATTTCAGGGTATAATATCGTTCACCATATTCAAATATGTTGGTGATATTATTGTGTACGATACAATATGGCACACCCCTAGTTGGGACAGTCTACATGTCGGGAGCGCATACTATGATGTAAAATGCTGCCTATGTAGAAGCTCACTAGGTTTAGAGACACACCAATAGTGAATTATTCAAACAGTTTTTTTAATAATGCAGTTTTCAAGTATTAAGGATCCCATCATCTAAAATTCATATCCTTTCTATTTGTTAGTGTCACAATCATTTTCGAATTGCAAACAATAGGAATACTCCTCAGACTTAAACAAATCAATGATAAGCGCTTTCTTATTGTTTTCAGAGGGTTAAACACCTTCTTCAACTTCAAAGACCTTACAATAATAAACAAAGCCAAAGAACCACAAGGAAGACCTGCACAGTTCAGCGCAGACGTCAGCGGAGCTGCGGGCGGGATCCTGGCTCCTGGACGGTCACCTCCCACCCTCTGTATAACTCCACACAGCTGGTACAGATTTACTTCAGTTCGAACCTCCAAGGTCTATAAATCCTGTTTTAAACGTTCATTCCAGCTGCGTAAACTAAATCCCAGAATACTCCACAACCTGCAGCACCTAATGATCACTGTCTGTGCTCTACGTGATTTATGAATCATCTGGAAGCACAACCCAAACGCAAAACCAACCAAATTTCAACATTTAAACTGAATTTAACCCCTTAAATGGCCTGGACCCACCGGCAGGTCCCAAGTACACACTACACACTTCTGTAACCTAAGAATAACTTTATGTACTCCAAGTTACTGAATAATATGCCTTAGTATGTAATGGGGGGTTAATCCAGGGGTCACTAATAGGCGGCCTGTGATCCAGATTCGGACCCAGACGTTGTCCAATGCGGACCCAAACTGATAAACTATTGAGAATAATTTAATTTAATCTGTGTTTATTTTAAGAGGCGGAGCTTTTCTAGTCTTTACGGTATATGGGCTTTAACTGTGCAGTGAACTTAGAGACCAATCACATGCGCTGTAAGATCACTGAAGGCTCCTCAGCCAATCAGATCTGTGCAGATTGGGGCGTGCGGCATGCACACAGGTGAGGTAGGAAGCGAGGAGCAGCAGTCGGAGACTAAAGCGAGTCAGAAAGAATAAGGAGCTCTAAAATCAGAAAAGTGAACAGAGAGAACTGAGTGTTTATCAGGAACGGTTCTGGAATGGACCTGCTCGTCTAGTTCTGGAGAACACCGCTCTGTACAACCAACATGTTCATCTGAGAAGCTGAGTTAACAAGAAGAACCACCTTTTATTTACTTTCTCTATAAATAAACACTTTAAGATGCTCTTTTTTCAGAAGCATTCTGTTTTTTAATGTAGCTCTTGTTTTTATTGAAGTGAGTAAAAACATTTGTTAGAAGTTTATAAATAATTAATTCAGTTCAGTATTTAAACAGTAAATATACTGAACGGTATGTGTGATGTGTTTGTCTTTCAGTTGCTGATGGTATAAGATAGAGATCGATCGGCTATGTATCGGTATCGGATGATTTTTAATCGAAATACTTGATCAGTGATCGGCTGATATTTTAGCCGATCCCGAGGGCCGATTGATGACGTTAAACAAATGAGCCTAATTTCTGTATTTCCAGCTAGTGCTTCGTTGAAACCCCTCCGACCAGCTCCCTGCAATACCTACCTGAACCACTAGGTGTAAATACATACTGTTTCATTTTCCACAGACTGACTAAAGCAGCGGCCTCGCCAGAACAGTTTATGGCGTTCAAGGCATGTGCTGTCCGTCTGGCAGTGTTTACCGTATGTGACTCATCCAGGACGTTTTGTAAAAAATATAAAATCAATGTCTCTCGTGGAAACCAAGACAAAGATATTTAACACAATTAATCTAGCACAAAACAAACAACCCAGAAACCCGTGTAGACCAGATCTGACCGGTACGAACAGAACAGCAGCAACAATTCAATATTCTACATTTAATGATTACAGATTTAGTTTAAAATAACAGAGTCTGAATTTAATGACTGCAGTTTTTACTGCATTTATTTAATTAGATTTTTTTGTTTTAAATTAAGGGTCTAAATTGAATGATTACAGTATTGGTGAAAGTTTGATTTACTTTGTTTATGTACTGTTAATTTAGTTAAAAATATTATGCTGTTTCATATGAGCTCTTAAAAAGGCAATAAACCAGTTTAGATCATGTTTCATGACTTGCTTGCGCTACTGACTACATGTAGCCCTGCTGTGGCGTATAGCCCCGCCCTCTATCAGTATCAGCTATCAGCCGATCGCGCTGAAAGGTGATCGGCGATCGGAATCGGCCTCAAAAACGCTGATCGGTCCATCTTTGGTATAAGATGCTGTTTGTTACTAGACTACTCAGTAAACAGAAATCGGTCCATAATGCCAACGATGCAGACAGACCTGCCCAGTTATCTCTCCAAACTAAGAGAATGGACTGCAGCAGGAAACAGAGGTCAGCACCTTCTTTCTAATGATAGCTTTCATATTCACATGAATGGTTTCCAGGTACCAGCGCAAGGTCATTTGCATTTTGTGAGTACAAAGCAGCCTTTGTATTTAAAAAGCCTCCACACATACACCGTCCACAGACCTGTGGTACATCATCCAGGTCCAAAGAATAACATGTACCTTAACAGTAGAAGTCAAAGACATACTTACTTTTGCATTTATATTAATATATATTAATAAAGTGATCTGGGAGTATACCTATGTGTTCATCCATCCTCACAATGTATGGGTTGTGTTTAAATAATTGCAAAAATTATATGTTTATGCATAAATTATGTATAAAAACAAAAACATACATCTACAAAAATAGAGAAAAAGCACGCAGTGACATGTACCCTAGACACGTAATCTATCAATGCACAGCTAGTCTTCCTCCGGGGTCATCCTCCCTCCAGTACTATTTTATATTTATTCTAATTTATTTGAACTATTTTAATCTTGATTTTTTTTAACATTTCAGATCCAAACGCAGTTAGTGCTGAGCAGAAGGCTGAGGTCCAAGCTGCTGGAGGTGTGTATATGTGTACAAGCTTGTGCACTCGTCTCACCCCTGGAATGAGCGTTTCTCCGATTAGCATGCCGAATATGTCGGTGAAGGTGACGGGCTGTCCACCTGCTTTCTTCTTCCACAACGCTTTGATGTAGCGTTTGATGTGCAGCGGCATGAGGAGTTTGAGAGGACTGCTGCTCACGCTCTTCATCAGCTCCTCGTTTATCTCTCGGGGGCCTTTAGCCGGGAACTCGGGGTGGGAGTACAGAGTGGACATGTACCTGCAAACACAGCCACGACCATTCAGACAACACATAATAACAACAATAACAATAACAACAACAACAACAACAATAGTAATAATAATAATAATAATAATAAGAGGAAGAAGAAGATGAAGACAATATAGGCTGAAACATTATAAACTAGATGCAAAAGCACTTTCATGTTAAAGCTGTATTTAATATGTATTTAATATATTTTAAGGAATAATAAGAAGTTATTAAGTAATATGTGATTTACTCATAACTAGTTTTGCGAGTTTTCTGAAAGAAGAGCGGACAAAAATTTAAAATATGAAGCCAAAAACAACAATGTCCCAGTAAGAAAGAAGGAAGAGAAAGAGTAAAAGAGAAAAGATCAAAGAAAGAACAAAAAAGAAAAAGAGTGAAGAAGTATAGAAAGGATAGTAAGAAAAATGAGAGAGAAGAAGAATGTAAAAGGATGAAGGTATAATGAAGAATAAATAAGTAATGAAAGAAGGAAGAAAGGTCAAGAAAAGAAGGAACAAAATGAGAACAGAAAGAAACAAAGATAAAAGGGAAGAAGTAGTAAGAAAAAAGAGAGAGAATGGAAGGATGGAGGAGGATGAAGTAAAAATGGAAAAAGAGTAAAAAAGACGATAGCTCAAGAAAGAAAGGAGGGAACAAAATGAGAATGGAAAGAAAGAGTGAAGAAGTAAACAAAGCATGGTAAAAAAGAGAAAGTGAGGAAGGATGAAAGAGTGTAAAGGAAAGATGGAAGAAAAAAGAAAAAAAAAGGTCAAGAAAGAAGGGAAACAAAATGAGAACAGAAAGAAAGAGTGAAGAAGTGAAGAAAGCATAGTAAGAACAAAAAGACAGAGAATTGAAGGATGGAGGAGGATGGAAGAAAAAGAAATAAAAGAAAGGAGAAATAGAGTAAAAAATGAAGACAGGTCAAGGAAGAAAGGAGGGAACAAAATGAGTGAAGTAGGGAAAGCATGGAAAAAAGAGAGAGAGCAGAAGGATGGAAAAGTGTGAAGGAAAGATGAAAAAAAGAAAAAGAAAGAGTAAAAATAAGAGTAAAAAGAAAGAAAAGTCAAGAAAGAAGGGAACAAAATGAGAACAGAAAGAGGGAAAGAGTGAAGAAGTTAAGAACGTATAGTATGAACAAAGAGACAGGATTAAGTAAAGATGGAAGAAAAAGAAATAAAAGAAAGGATAAATAGAGTAAAAAAATGAAGAGAGGTCAAGGAAGAAAGGAGGGAGCAAAATGAGAAGTGAAAGAAAGAAAGAGTGAAGTAGGGAAAGCATGAAAAAAAGAGAGAGAGCAGAAGGATGGAAAAGTGTGAAGGAAAGATGAAAAAAAGAAAAAGAAAGAGTAAAAATAAGAGTAAAAAGAAAGCAAGGTCAAGAAAGAAGGGAAGGAACAAAATGAGAACAGGAAGAGAGAAAGAAGGAAAGAAAGAGTAAGAAAAGTAAAAAAAAGAAGGTAATAAAGAAAGAAAAACGTTCTGTTGAAAAGCAGCTTCAGACGAGCTCTTATTTCCAGCCCACTGAGACGGCTGTTACTTCTCATTAACTAATTTAATCCAGGACGCTGAGGAGCCCGGCGGCGTATTAGACTGAGTTTCTATCACTGCAGGCTCTGAACTGCAGTGTACGCGGTCTGTCAGTTTAACATGTCCTAACAGAGGATTAGGCAACGTCACTGTGTGATCTCGAGAGCCGTGGTGGGAAAGAGGAAGTGAGCTGCAGGGCTACATTCAGTAATAACACTGATAGCATTATCTGCATCAGCTCAGAACTCGGCATGGAAACTTCTCACACTCGCGTTTGGCTGAGCATCAGTGGCCGTTCCCTTTAAGCCGGTTTAGTTTTCGGCTAAACTGCAGCACAAGTAGCTCTTTTAGCTCTTTTTAATCCAGGCTCAGTCCTGGTTAGTCTTTATATTGATATTTCTCTTTGTGGTGTAGTTCTTTATCGTACGCTCTAGAGCTGAAACGATTCCTCGAGGAATTCGAGTCCCCCGATTACAAAAAATCCTCGAAACAAATTCTCGAAGATTCGTTTGACTCATACAACCACATACAGCGCTCCGCACTGCCCCCCTTCAGCTGTCCGCATGGGCGTAACAAGGGTGTTCCCTGCGTCGTCCAACGGAATCAGGTATATTCGTTTCCAGGGGTGACGGGGCAGCTGGTGTTCAACATCGACTATTTTATATAATATTTACATCATTTTATAGATTTGAATCAGATGTAAATATAAACATTTTTTATTTAGTTCTGAATATGGAACTAATATTTCATACATTGAGGACACACCACCCGCCCTCTTCTCATTGGATAGACGTATTGCGTTTGCCAGATTCATTTGCATAAAGTTGATCTCGGTTAAACTTTTCGCCGCATCGTACTCGACGCGCCGGACCCATGATGCACCGCGCGACCGCGTCTCACGCAACCAACGCTCCCCATTGAAAATGAATGGGATACATCGCAGTGCGTTGACGCGATGGAGCAGCGTTACTGTTGCACAGCGAGGGCTTACGGTGTTGCCAGGTGACATGAAGAAGACGTGATTTGATGGCGCGGATTGTAAAATAGAGAAAGAGAGAGAGAGAATAAGGAGAGGAGAACAGAAGAGACGGGTCAGAGAAAACCAGACACAGTGTCTTAAGTCTACAGTAAACCGAACTAGCCGAGAGAGCCGTTACTGAGTAAGCCTGAAGAAAGACGTGACTGAAGTTAGCTTCTTATGTGAATTCCACCGTTCCACCTTAAAAGATGCAGCAGTTACAGGCAGCAGAATGTAACTTCTATACCATTTAAGGTGGAACGAGGAATTCAAATAAGAAGCTAACTTTAGAAAACAGGTAACTGAGCTTTCCCAGCAAACTGATAGAGAGTCTGAGTTTTACGATAACTCCTAGCCGAGCACGACACCAGTGTCTAAGCATCTGAGCAGAAACAATCAGTCTACACGTCCAGTCCACAGAGCGGAGCGACACACAGTAACCATAACATTTAGCCTAAATCAGTGTGATGGAGAGTTACGTCCATAAATGATCTGAGCTTTGCTTAAGTACATAACCACAAAAAATAAAAGCCTGAGCTTCATTCACATTAGTGTTTTGATCATAGTCACAAACAAACACACCCCTCACACACCCTCTTCCCTCACAGTGATGCATAAAATACTCAGTAATCTAAATATCAGGTGGTGTTTGTAGCAATTTGGAGCCTAAAATGCACCAAATCTAATACAGAGAGAATATTCAGTTTAGTTAGTTTACAGTAAGCGGGTCAGCAAGTGTAGGACAAGCTTCAGTTTAGTAACTGAGTGTACAGTAGCCAGTCTTGTGAACTTGTAGTATGAGATATAGGTCTAGTAAAAAATTTCAATAATAATAATTATTAAAATGTTTTCTTTAAACTGTATTATATGCAATTTAAGCAATTTAATGTTAAGAAACCTGTCTTATTTTATCTAATATATTTACTATTCCTCTTTATTTAAAAAAAATTTTTTGTCTGATTACTAGATTAATTTTATTAGTCAATATAATACTCGGATTACTAAAATAATTGATAGCTGCAGCCCTAGTACCCTCAGTAGAGTATTTTATACAAACCCCTTGTTTTCTCTCATTTTTATTGCACAAATAAATAAAAAAAATCACTGAAAAAACAGTAATAAACAAACCATGTAGATCCAGACAGTCCAGCTACGTAGGTGGCACAGTCCAGCACTCCAGACTCGTACAAAGCCTTCATGACCCCAGAAAAGCCGACCATGGCGCGGAACCCACCTCCCGAGCCCACAATGGCTATGGTTGGCACCTGAGGACATACACAGCTACAATAAGACAAGATCCAGACAACTGCAAATATACACTCTTTCTGTGATAAGAATTAATTCAACATCATACACGGCGGCAGAGCATAACTCATGAAGAAAGTCAGATGTTCTGGTCTGGGGAATGTTTTTTCGTGGCATTCTCTGGACCCACTCATCCATAAGGAAGACACTCTCAACCCATTAGGGTCTAAATCCATCCTTGCAGATCACGTACACCATACATGCTGATGGTCTTCTCTGGGGTGGATGGGATCTTCCAGCAAGACACTGACACACGTCACACAACTAGAAATGTCCCACACTGGTTGGAAGAGCTGACCAAGACTTCCAAGTACTACCCTGGACCCCTAATTCCCCAGACTTGAACCCAACTGAGCATCTGTGGGACCACCTGGACGGTGGTGTTGGCTCTATGGATCCTCCTCCACGCTCCCTCCAGCAGCTATGGGATGCTCTGAAGTCAGCATGATACCTCCAGATACCTGTGACCACCAACCAGGACCTTACTGAGTCTCCCAGTCCGTCTAGCTGCTGTCCGTGCTGCATCAGGCATCATTCACTCAACAGTTTTCAGATGAAGTTAACATCAGGAGCTTGCTCCAGGTACAGAGACGCTCCTGCTCGATTCCAGCTCACCTCTTTTTGCGAGCTGGGCAGAAAGCGAGGGTTCTCCATGTTCAGCAGCTTCTTGATGCCCAGCATGACCCGGTCTCTGCGCGTCTGCCTGAAGAGTTTCTCCTTGTCGCACAAGGCCATGCTGAAGCGCAGGTCCGTGGATGAACTACAGAAGCACCAGGCAAACATGAATAACATTAATAGTACGATAACAGTAATAGATACTGAATTAACTAAGCTTTAATACAGGTTCTTACCACACTTCCAGCAACATCTCCAGGTACACTTTAGTGGTCTGGAGGGAAATAACAGAATATTGAAAATGAGAGAACAAGATACGGAAATATATTGATATACAGTATATATTACATATTAAAACATAAACTACACTACAGTAGATATTATAGGCATTACAATAGCCAGGGTTGGGTAGTAATGGTCAAGCCACACACATGCAGACTCATGTCACTGATATTTTAATGAAAAACATGTTCAGCTGGCAGGAGTAATTTCTGAAGAACTTGAGCAGCAGGTCTTTTATTCAACCAGCTTATTGTCAGATCTAAGAATATGCATTTACAGTCCTGTGCAAAAATGTTATGTACTTGGGGTCATTATTATATGAGCTTTTTATATTGTATTTTTTAAACACTTATTTTTTTTTTATATTAATCAGTATTAATAGAGTAAGTAGAGCTTTTCCATACGTCAGTGTGTTTATTTAACCCTTTCCAAGCTTCTCCTAAACAACCCAGTATTATTATCAGTTCTCATCTAATACCTGCTTTGACTGCTCAGTAC
>CM038716.1:43346322-43441322 GCA_021613375.1 Megaleporinus macrocephalus | reverse complement strand
GGAAACACTATGTATCTTCATTGTAGGGGTGTGTGATATATATCATCTACAATAATACCGGAATTACCGTGTTAATGATGCACGAGCTGACGTATATATACACAGTGGACTATATACACACACACTTACAGAAAATAGATTTTTTTCAGTGTAACAATGTGCAGTTATGTATAAACAGAGTATGAACAGAGTATGAGGAGTATGAACAGAGTATGAGGAGTATGAACAGAGTATGAGGAGTATGAACAGAGTATGAACAGAGTATGAGGAGTATGAACAGAGTATGAACAGAGTATGAGGAGTATGAACAGAGTATGAGGAGTATGAACAGAGTGTGAGGAGTATGAACAGAGTATGAACAGAGTATGAGGAGTATGAACAGAGTATGAACAGAGTATGAGGAGTATGAACAGAGTATGAACAGAGTGTGAGGAGTATGAACAGAGTATGAACAGAGTGTGAGGAGTATGAACAGAGTATGAGGAGTATGAACAGAGTATGAACAGAGTATGAGGAGTATGAACAGAGTATGAACAGAGTGTGAGGAGTATGAACAGAGTATGAACAGAGTGTGAGGAGTATGAACAGAGTATGAACAGAGTATGAGGAGTATGAACAGAGTATGAACAGAGTATGAGGAGTATGAACAGAGTATGAGGAGTATGAACAGAGTGTGAGGAGTATGAACAGAGTATGAACAGAGTATGAGGAGTATGAACAGAGTATGAACAGAGTATGAGGAGTATGAACAGAGTATGAACAGAGTGTGAGGAGTATGAACAGAGTATGAACAGAGTATGAGGAGTATGAACAGAGTATGAACAGAGTGTGAGGAGTATGAACAGAGTATGAACAGAGTGTGAGGAGTATGAACAGAGTATGAACAGAGTATGAGGAGTATGAACAGAGTATGAGGAGTATGAACAGAGTGTGAGGAGTATGAACAGAGTATGAACAGAGTATGAGGAGTATGAACAGAGTATGAACAGAGTATGAGGAGTATGAACAGAGTATGAACAGAGTGTGAGGAGTATGAACAGAGTATGAACAGAGTATGAGGAGTATGAACAGAGTATGAGGAGTATGAACAGAGTATGAGGAGTATGAACAGAGTATGAACAGAGTATGAGGAGTATGAACAGAGTATGAGGAGTATGAACAGAGTATGAGGAGTATGAACAGAGTATGAACAGAGTATGAGGAGTATGAACAGAGTGTGAGGAGTATGAACAGAGTATGAACAGAGTATGAGGAGTATGAACAGAGTATGAGGAGTATGAACAGGGTATGAGGAGTATGAACAGAGTATGAGGAGTATGAACAGAGTATGAACAGAGTATGAGGAGTATGAACAGAGTATGAGGAGTATGAACAGAGTGTGAGGAGTATGAACAGAGTATGAGGAGTATGAACAGAGTATGAGGAGTATGAACAGAGTATGAGGAGTATGTACAGAGTGTGAGGAGTATGAACAGAGTATGAGGAGTATGAACAGAGTATGAGGAGTATGAACAGAGTGTGAGGAGTATGAACAGAGTATGAACAGAGTATGAGGAGTATGAACAGAGTATGAGGAGTATGAACAGAGTATGAGGAGTATGAACAGAGTATGAACAGAGTATGAGGAGTATGTACAGAGTGTGAGGAGTATGAACAGAGTGTGAGGAGTATGAACAGAATATGAGGAGTATGAACAGAGTATGAGGAGTATGAACAGAGTATGAGGAGTATGAACAGAGTATGAGGAGTATGAACAGAGTGTGAGGAGTATGAACAGAGTATGAACAGAGTATGAGGAGTATGAACAGAGTATGAGGAGTATGAACAGAGTATGAGGAGTATGAACAGAGTATGAGGAGTATGAACAGAGTATGAACAGAGTATGAGGAGTATGAACAGAGTATGAGGAGTATGAACAGAGTATGAACAGAGTATGAGGAGTATGAACAGGGTATGAGGAGTATGAACAGAGTATGAACAGAGTATGAGGAGTATGAACAGAGTATGAGGAGTATGAACAGAGTATGAGGAGTATGAACAGAGTATGAGGAGTATGAACAGAGTATGAACAGAGTATGAGGAGTATGAACAGAGTATGAGGAGTATGAACAGAGTATGAGGAGTATGAACAGAGTATGAGGAGTATGAACAGAGTATGAACAGAGTATGAGGAGTATGAACAGAGTATGAGGAGTATGAACAGAGTATGAGGAGTATGAACAGAGTGTGAGGAGTATGAACAGAGTGTGAGGAGTATGAACAGAGTATGAGGAGTATGAACAGAGTATGAGGAGTATGAACAGAGTATGAGGAGTATGAACAGAGTGTGAGGAGTATGAACAGAGTGTGAGGAGTATGAACAGAGTATGAGGAGTATGAACAGAGTATGAGGAGTATGAACAGAGTATGAGGAGTATGAACAGAGTATGAGGAGTATGAACAGAGTATTAGGAGTATGAACAGAGTATGAGGAGTATGAACAGAGTGTGAGGAGTATGAACAGAGTGTGAGGAGTATGAACAGAGTATGAGGAGTATGAACAGAGTGTGAGGAGTATGAACAGAGTGTGAGGAGTATGAACAGAGTGTGAGGAGTATGAAGAGCTTTGAGAGCGTGCCGTCCAAGACAGACCTAAACCAGCTAAAACACACACTCAGCAAACTTCAAAAGAGCCTTCACCTGATGATGCTGGGATTGGCTCCAGAAGCCCTGTGGCCCCAAATAGTGGGATAAAGCGGAAGATGATGGATGGATATTAATATCCTTCAGAAGTGCAAGCTAGTAAAATATAAGACTTTTACAAACACATTTTTAAATAATGCCAAATATCGTTTATCATCATTATTTATTTACAGGAAATATCGAGATATAATTTTTTGTCAATATCGCACAACCCTACTCCATTGTTGTCAATGTTCATTATTCTATGATAAATGATAAATGGAGAAACAGAAAAGCTCTAAAATCACTTTCAATAAAACTTCTTCACCTTAACTAACTTTAAAAGTAAAGAGTTTTTAGCCTTGCCTGTATAGTTGTTGCCATGAGACACACACACACATATATATATATATATATATATATAACGTACATCACCCTGAACAGTATTCTGATAGAAACATTTAAAGACAATGGCTCCGGTCTGTGAAGTGCTCAGTGACTGGTTTAGAAACTCTCCCCAGCAAATCACACCTCTGCGAGTGTGCAGGTTTCTTTACACTTCTCTGATACACACTAGACGTGGGTGATATGGCAAAAAAAACCTAACACTGCGACATGTGACATGTGATGATATCTGAACAGTCTGATCTGAAAAACACAAACGAGCAGTGCTACATATTATAAACTCTATCAAAAACTATGAACGCAATGATGTTTAACCAATATTTGTAAAAACTGTGCTGCACAGCATCCAGTTAAACAGGGCTAATACTGCTCTCTTCATTCTAACCATATCGTCGCTGTCCAATGAAAAATGTGTATGTCCATTTTTGTCCAATTTTCATTTTTCTACATCATTTGAACACGACAGCTGCCATTAACGTTGTATACAAATGCTATGATAAGTGGACCAATAGAAATGCTTCAAAATCACATAGAAAAAATTCTGGTTCCATTGACTTGCATTGCAAGTAAAGACTGTTTTCGGCCTCTCCTCTAAAGTTACTATTTTACTCAGAAATTAGCTCATGTGACTGGATGTTGTCAAAGAAAGGAGACAAACAACTAAAGAATGCAGGCTGAGAGTGAAACTACAGAAGCTTTCAATGCACTTACAACCATTTTGAAAGGAATGTTTCACCAGAAACACAGCTGCTCTGCCAGAACATGTTTGTTGTCATGCAAATTTTTTGGTTTCACAGACTTACTATATACGTCACATACTCCTATCATATCATGCTATCATACACTGCTGTAGACCTCTAGCAGAAGCAGTTGAAACGATAAGTTCTGAATGCTCTTCAGCTCACCTTGCCAATAGACATCGTTACAGTCTCTGGCTGCCCTATTTTGAGTTTGTTGATGGAATACGTAGCCGTGCCCAGAGTTTCGTCCATCACATAGTTAGCATCCATTAAGGTCATCTGAAAGGAAAAAAGTAGGCATGTGTTAAAGGCTACAGAGGACGTGTTTTCAATCATCGTGTATTAAATCTGGTCCAGTTTCACAGATAATTAATTAGCCAAAAAAATTATATTATGGTTCCATGGATGTTACAGTTCCACAAATAAACCACTGATGATGTTGTTAAAAGTTATAAGGAAAAACATCAGGCAGTGTATCCAAAACCACCGCATGCCATGACTTTTGGAGCTGGACGTCTGGTTCCATTCACCACCACTGTGAACCATTTCTATAGAATGTAGCATTTCACATTAAATCACTCTGAATGACTTTGTTTACTCTCCTTGGGTCTGTCTCAAACCCTAGTGAGTGTGTAAGTAGGCTGTCTAGGTAGTGAGTGTGTAAGTAGGCTGTCTAGGTAGTGAGTGTGTAAGTAGGCTGTCTAGGTAGTGAGTGTGTAAGTAGGCTGTCTAGGTAGTGAGTGTGTAAGTAGGCTGTCTAGGTAGTGAGTGTGTAAGGAGCAGCGTTCTCTCCTCATCTCTCCTCATAAAACAGATTACTGAGACGCTCTAGTTAGAGAGAGACTGCGTCACGGCTTGTTCCCGCCCACTGCAGCACGCCACCGGTGGTCTAGCTTGTTGCTAAGATACCAACCGGCTATCCAAAACAAATGCCCGAGGCTTAAAAAACCATTAGCATAAATGCTAATGTCTGGAGTATAAAGTGTAAATGGTGAAGGACTCGTTACAGAGTTGATAATAAAATACTGTTTTGTGTGATTATATGACCAGAAACACATTAAAACTCCAGAGAATCAAAATAATCACATTTTAAAACCACTTCACTGCTCCTAGATTAGCCTGCACTGCATCATGGGATTGTTTTAGTGGCTGAGGAAGCGTTCGATACTTCCTTAAAATCAGGTCTAAATAAGGTTCCTCAGTAGCAGTATGTTTAAGGTATGTAAGAATTGGGACAGTCTACATGTCAGGAGTGCATACTATGATGTAAAATGCTGCCTATGTAGGAGCTCAGTAGGATTTGAGACACACCCTTTATTTTTCTAAACTATTTAATTATGGTGGAATTTCCATCTTACAGTGGTTATAAGACTTAACAGCTCCTTAAAATCATTATTAGTGATGACACGTTCATGAAAGTTGGCCCTGCTAACATACTGGATGACATGTGAAGTCACTGCTGCTGAGCTGTATGAGTGTGAACTGCCCACCTCCAGCACATTGTCCTGCTGGGGGTCCAGCAGGAAGTCGAACGTCTCGTTCCACTTTGGGTTGATGTCGTTGTCTATGTGGCGTGTTCGTTTTCTCGACTCTGGAGCTGTCTGAATCGAGAGCTCCACGTACGGGTCTGGCGTGTCCACTGCGCACAGACAAACACACATTTAAAAACAAGCAATTTTATTTTTTATTATTTTTTTTTAAACTAGAATTAGCGGAATTTGACATATACACATATACACACTTTAATAAACATACACACTAGGGGGCAGTAAAACACCCACATATACACACACACACTAGGGGGGAGGTGAAACACTCACATATACACACACACTATTGAACATACACACTAGGGGGCAGTGAAACACCCACATATACACACACACTATTGAACATACACACTAGGGGGCAGTGAAAAACCCACATATACACACTCTAGTGAACACACACACTAGGGGACAGTGAAAAAACCCACATATATACACTCTAGTGAACACACACACTAGGGGGCAGTGAAAAACCCACATATACACACACTATTGAACATACACACTAGGGGGCAGTGAAAAACCCACATATACACACACACTATTGAACATACACACTAGGGGGCAGTGAAAAACCCACATATACACACTCTAGTGAACACACACACTAGGGGGCAGTGAAAAACCCACATATACACACTCTAGTGAACACACACACTAGGGGGCAGTGAAAAAACCCACATATACACACTCTAGTGAACACACACACTAGGGGGCAGTGAAAAACCCACATATACACACACTATTGAACATACACACTAGGGGGCAGTGAAAAACCCACATATACACACACACTATTGAACATACACACTAGGGGGCAGTGAAAAACCCACATATACACACTCTAGTGAACACACACACTAGGGGGCAGTGAAAAAACCCACATATACACACTCTAGTGAACACACACACTAGGGGGCAGTGAAAAACCCACATATACACACACTATTGAACATACACACTAGGGGGCAGTGAAAAACCCACATATACACACACACTAGGGGGCAGTGAAAAACCCACATATACACACTCTAGTGAACACACACACTAGGGGGCAGTGAGTACACATGCCCTAAGCACAGTGCCCAGACAGCAGTTGGGGGTTGGGTGCCTTGCTCAAGGGCACTTCAGTCGTAGTTTGCTGGTCCCGGGGATCGAACCGGCATCCTTTCGGTCATAAGACCAGAACCCTAACCTTCTGGCCACGACTGCTCCAACTGTCATTAGACGTCTCTAAAACACGAACATAACACAAAACAGGAGTGTGCACTCACGCAAGTCCCCAAGAGCTCCTTTAGTGACATTCTCCGCTCTCACCACAGTCACTTTGTACTTGTGGGAATACTGGTGCTCTACCTGGCAACACAAATCAATCACACTGGTGAGAAAAAGACGGTAGTAAGATATTAACGCTGTAACAACAGAAACCTGATGTTCCTATAGGCTACAGAATAGAACAGGACTATTGAGGGTTTACATGGAGAGCGCTTGCTGGAAAAACAGATAAAAAACATGAACAAAACAGGAAAACAACAACAACAACAACAACAAACATGTCATTTGTCAACTGGAAGAGTAAACCAATGAGTGTGTCTGAAATGCACCCTAGTGACCGTTTAGTGTTCTGTTCAGGATGTTGGCCATTCTGTAGTGTTGTCCGAATTCTCAGTGGACAGTTAGATTCCCTGTATAGTTCACTACATCCTTACCCACAATGCACCGTAAAACTAGTGGACAACCGATGTACACTACTTACACTGACGCCCCACAATGCATAGCAGTTTCTTTGGAAAGTGTCCTCACTGCCCCCTATATAGTGTTCTACATAGAGCAGTCTACGTAGTGAACAGGAAACGAGTTAACGAGTGGACCATTTCAGACACACCCAAAGACTTAAGTCCCTGGATTTCAAATTAAGATTACTTAAGACTTAAAAACACACATAACATTAAACCCACCTCCCTGTATCTCCACTCACTGTCCACTGTATCAGCTCCACTGACCATACAGGACCTCCACTCACTGTCCACTGTATCAGCTCCACTGACCATACAGCACCTCCACTCACTGACCACTGTATCAGCTCCACTGACCATACAGCACCTCCACTCACTGACCACTGTATCAGCTCCACTGACCATACAGGACCTCCACTCACTGTCCACTGTATCAGCTCCACTGACCATACAGGACCTCCACTCACTGTCCACTGTATCAGCTCCACTGACCATACAGGACCTCCACTCACTGTCCACTGTATCAGCTCCACTGACCATACAGGACCTCCACTCACTGTCCACTGTATCAGCTCCACTGACCATACAGGACCTACACTCACTGTCCGCTGTATCAGCTCCACTCTCAGCACTGTAGTGACACTGGTGACGTGGTGGTGGTGTGTTAGTTGGTGTGTGTTGTGCTGGTGTGAGTGGATCAGACACGGCAGTGCTGCTGCTGGACTGAGAATCGTCCACCAACCAAAACTATCCGGACAGCAGTGTCCTGTGGGCGGCGTCCTGTGTCCACTGATGAAAGACTAGAGAACACAAACTGTGCAGCAGCAGATGAGCTACTGTCTCTGACTTTACATCTACAAGGTGGACCAGCAAGTAGTAGGAGTGTCTAATAGAGTGGACAGTGAGTGGACACAGTGTTTACCACCATGTCAGTGTCACTGCAGTGCTGGGAATGATTCATGTAATGTACGAACACATGTTCTCACGCTGTATAAAAATAATAAAAATCATGCTGAAGTAACTAGCTCATCCAAAGAAATAAGAGACTATGACTATGACCATCAGGGTCATGCAAACCATTCCCAGGAAACTGACTCCAAGTTCACAGGGAGCTGTGGCTCTACGTAGGATCTATCGCTGCTGGGTGATATTAATGCACTCCAAAGAAATAAAGCAGATAGGATGCAAATAAGTATTGCACCTCTGAGTCAGGCTGGACGCCCATTAATGTCAAATAAACCTTTCCAGTGAAATAAGCCACAGTGAGACTCAGCGAGCCGGTTAGCACCGTGACAAGACCACAAGAAAGAGATCAGGACTTACTATAATGTACTGATAGGGGTCTATGGCAGACATTCTGTCAGCAATGAATTAATCACAGTGAGGAAACGTATTCAGGGGTCAGAAAAGCCCCCGCGGTCTGTCCAGCGATGCATCTGCCAGCTCTATAAGGGGAGAAAAAGAAAATAAAAATCAAATAGCATCAGCACTGAAGCACAGTCATGCTTAGAAATACTTTATTCTAAGGTGCAGATTAAAATTAATTAAATATACGTACATCGTATATATACGTTCATATCCTATAATTACTCCTATTACTGCAACTTATTAATAATTTTTTTTAATGGCAGTTTTTAAATGTGTCAATAATACTTGTGTTGATGTGTGAAAATGTTGTTAAACATATCATTTTTTGATATGTTGAGATCATTTTGTCGTATGACCCACCTGAATAAGACACAATTTTCAATTTGGCACCATCATGAGTCATGAGTAATTAAGCCATTGTCATTGCTATATCTTATATATATCTTGTGTATGTTTTGTTTAGTCCTTTATATATTTCAGTTATTACTAAATGTATATTTTCTAGCCTATTTTTACTTTAATATTGACTATTTATTGCATGTTTGCACTGTTTTACATTTATACTGCCCTGCTGTAGAGTTGTATCTGAGCCTCACCTCAAACATTTCAATGCATGTTATGTCCTGACATGATGTGCAAATGACAAATAAACTTGAAACTTAAACTGAACTACTAAACTATGAAACTATGGCATTGTGGTTCAGCTCGAGCACACGCATGCTCCTACCTGCCTCACGTTATTTACCACATAAAACTGCAATACAGATCAAATCGAAACTGTTTGGAGCAAACAGTGCAATAAGTCATGAGGATGTTATGCTGAGACAAGTATACTGAATATCACAATAATCAAAAAATAAATATCGATATATCGTCCAACTCTAGCCTCTTACTGTCCTTGTAACATTTTATTTAATTTCATGTTATTTAAACAGATAACAGGCTCTTTAAATCCAGAATGGCAGTTTGATCTACAATATAAAATATAGAAATATCAAATATCTGGATATTTAGTGATACTGTATTGATTCTCAAAAACACAGTATCGACACACAGATTTCTGGCAGACAGTGAATCATTGTGTGTTGTGTTTAAACCTCTGACCACTAAAAATCCATTTGTAATCTATTTTCAGCTCCACTCCAACATAAACAAGTAGCACAAGGCTGTTGTAAGCATTGGCCAATGTGTGAATATAGTGGTGTGTTTTTATGGTAGGATCACATGTCGGAGTATATCCCAATATAATGAAACGTGACGTGAAGGTTCCTGCTAATACAATACACAGCCCTAGGTGTGGTAAATAGCCATCAACCTATACAGCTTTACAAATTTAAAGATCAGTGCATCCCTTATTAGAATATATAACTGGAGCTGGGCGGGGGACCAAAATATAACAATACTTTAAGAATTTTTTACAATGCACAACATGTCATGAGATATACTTTATCTGATGTTTGATCACTTGGACAAGACAAAGTAGCACCACATTTACAAAATACTATCCAAAACTATCTATACAGTTATTTGTTTTTAACATTTCACTCACTGAGCTGCACTGGATCCAATTAATTTACATTTGTTGGACTCAAACACTGATGTTACTGATAGTACTGATGAGATCCTTGATATACTGATAATAGCTTTCATGGTAGGGATAAATACTGTCATATTTGTAAGTAAATGCAATCTAATCTTGTCCTTGTTATATGCGCAGTGAATGTACACTACAAAGTAATTGTACACTACACAGTGAATGTGCACTACACTGTGTAAGTAAACTGCACAGTGAATGTACACTACAATGTAATTGTACACTATGCAGCAAAGGTACACCACACAGTAATTGTACACTACACAGTGAATGTACACTGCAAAGTGAATGTACACAACACAGTGTAAGTACACTACACAGTGAATGTACACTGCAAAGTGAATGTACACAACACAGTGTAAGTACACTACACAGTGAATGTACACTGCAAAGTGAATGTACACAACACAGTGTAAGTACACTACACAATGAATGTACACTACACAGTGTAAGTACACCACACAGTGAATGTACACTACAATGTAATTGTACACTATGCAGTAAAGGTACACTACACAGTGAATGAACACTACACAGTGAATGTACACTGCAAAGTGAATGTACACAACACAGTGTAAGTACACTACACAGTGAATGTACACTGCAAAGTGAATGTACACAACACAGTGTAAGTACACTACACAGTGAATGTACACTGCAAAGTGAATGTACACAACACAGTGTAAGTACACTACACAGTGAATGTACACTACAATGTAATTTTACACTATGCAGTAAAGGTACACTACACAGTGAATGTACAAACAACACAGTAAAAGTACAATACACAATGAATGTACACTACACAGTGAATGTACACTACAATGTAATTGCACACTATGCAGTAAAGGTACACTACACAGTGAATGTACAAACAACACAGTAAAAGTACACTACACAGTAAAAGTACACAACACAGTTAATGTACACTACACAGTGAATGTACACTACACAGTGAATGTACACTACAAAGTGAATGCACACTACAGAGTGAATGTACACTACGCAATGAATGCACATTACACAGTAAAAGTACACAACAAAGTGAATGTACACTACACAGTGTAAGTAAACTACATAGTGAATGTACACTACACAGTAAAAGTAAACTACATAGTGAATGTACACTACACAGTAAAAGTAAACTACATAGTGAATGCACACTACACAGAGTAAGTAAACTACATAGTGAATGTACACTGCATAGTGTAAGTACAGTACGAAGTAATTGTACACTACACAGTAAAAGTACACTACATAGTGAATGTACACTACACAGTGTAAGTACACAACAAAGTGAATGTACACTACACAGAGTAAGTAAACTACATAGTGAATGTACACTACATAGTGTAAGTAAACTACACAGTAAAAGTACACTACACAGTGTAAGTACAGTACGGAGTAATTGTACACTACACAGTAAAAGTACACTAAGCAGTTAATCTATACAGCACTAATTAAACATTGTGCTTCTATAGCTACAGGCTTGACCTCAGTATACTGTCAGAACAGCAGAACCCTTTTAATACTACCTAGAACCAAGAACACTTCATCATCATCATCATCATCATTAATCTGAAGAACAATTCCACCATGCCAAGATCCCTTTAGGTGTGAAATAGCTCTGCATAGAACTTCTGGTTCAGATCTCTGATCATAAAACTAAATAAATCAAAGTTATAGGTAGATTAGGGAAACTTGTTTTAAGGTGATTAGCGACGTTATTGGAATTATAATGACATTTTATTTAAACTTCACTTTCTACTTGTTTTTTTTACCTATTTTTATTTCTTCTTCTTTTGTATACATTTGGAATATACATAGAGTGTGTTTTTCTTTTCTTTTTTGTTGTATATGCATAATGTATATGTGTTGTATGTCTGATGGAGCCCAGGAAGAATAGCTGCTATCATAATAGGAGCTAATGGGGATCCAAATAAAATAAACAAATAAACAAATAAACAATGAAACCAATGTTTTTACTACAAAAATACATTGAAGAATCATCTAAAGAAGCAAAGTGTGCACTCTGGGCAATAATAACACATTTATTTATGTGAACACGACACAGATATCTGAAGAGCTCCTGTTGGTGTTTCAGTGCAGCTGTGAATAAATTAAGTTTGACAAACTGCTGCATGTTCAGCTTCCAGTGCGGAACTCAGAGAGCCTGGAGCTCAGCAGCTCTCCGAGCAGAAACATCTACCCAAACCTCATTAATCATCCCTTCTCCAACACAGGGGCGCCTCACACGTCACCAGCAGCTCTGTACCGTCATTCTCTCATTAATCCAGGTGGATTTCCGAGCGCGACTGACTGAAACTGGCTTCTCGTTCGACTCTACGGTTCCACCTTAAACGCTGCAGCTCTTTAGCCGCTGTTAAGGTGGAACGGAAACCCAGACGCCGACTGCCCCCTCACACTGATGTTAAAGTCATTTACTGAGATACCAACCAACTTAAAACAGTGTTTGCAGCTCCTAGAGGTTCTAGGTGGTCGTTTTGACAGACTTTATCCCAGTTTCGATGCTAAAAAAGCTCTAAATCGTTTGCTAACTTACCTTTAAGTCGGAAGGATAGAAACATGACCAACGGCTGAACGCATTCCTCAGCTAACTCTCTGACAAATTGAAGAAAGACTGAGACGAAAAAATCTCTTCTGACTCAAACTCCTCCCTCGTCCCGCCTCCATTAACCACAGACACTCCTGTTAAAGGAATAGCCCCACAAAAAACACCATTTAATCCGCTTTTCAGAGCGTTTTGGAAAGAAATTGATCGTTTACGAAGAATTCAAATTGAGATGTGGCGCAAAACTGTAAACTTCCGCGGCACAAAGTTGTAGACAGCAGACTTTGATGTAATGTGTCGCTAACAAAGCGTAAAAATTCTCAAATAGTTGTGTTTTTATTTATATTGTATGACAAGGGATGATAAATGGATAAAAATGTATACAATTGTAAAACTCGGTTGGGACTATTTTACCGCTCAGGTGTAGGAACACAGCTAACCGAAGCTAGTCCGGCTAGAATCCAAGTTATTAAGCATATATCACAATGTTTATATAAAATTATTCACATTACTGTTTTTTATATAATAAAACACACAAAGTAGTTGGACTACATTCTGCTTCTTCTCCTTTAAATGTATAAATAAACTCAATATAGTTTTGTGTTCCTATAAAAACAGAAAATAAATAAATAAATTACACAACACAGATATGTATTTTGCATTATAAGAGCATGGACTGCGTCCAAATCCACATACTATACATTTTAAACTATGACACTACAGTATCAATATTACACTAAGTATATTTTACTATCCAGAATACACTACCATACTATACTACACATAGGACACTAGTATATTACACAGTACACTATACATACTGCACTAGTACTTCACACTATTCATATTTCTCTACAAATACTACACTATGCATATTACACTACACATATGGCACTTCTATGCAACACTACTACACTATATGTACTATACACTGCTAAACAACACATACTATGCTAATATAGTACACTATATATACTATACTAATTATACTAATGTACTCCTTTAGCATGCTATTTAGTGTGAAAACACTGTAGGAAGGCGTATTCGTGTAATTGTGTATTTATTTATTTTTTGCTTCTTTGGGATATGACAGTAAGTCAGAGATGTTGCTTTAATGATAAAGTTCTGACAGGAATCTGGAAAAATGTTATATTATTATTGTTGTTGTTGTTGGCACAGCACTTATATTGCCCCCTTATAAGATAAGATAAGATAAGATAAGATAATCCTTTATCAGTCCCACAATTGGGGGAAATTCACAGCAGCAGAGTTACAGCAGCAAAGGGAGAGCAAGACACTCAGTACAAAAATAGATAAATAAACAGTATATACAATATAAATAATAAAAACTCTTAAGATTGTATGTCCAAATAATTGCACATTGCTTCCTAATTGCACTGGACTAATGAAAAAAATATTGCACATTATGTTACACTGAAAAAATTATATTTTCTGTAAGTGTGTAGAGTTTAAGTGTGTGTGTATGTAATCCGTTTTGTATATGTGGTCAGCTGGGAGCAGTGCTGATTATATTATATTATATTATATTATATTATATTATATTATATTATATTATATTATATTATATTATATTATATTATACTATCTAAATAAGTCCATATCAGATAAGTATGTAACTTTTAACTTCACTAGTTGCACTTCTCGTTTTTACCACAGGGTGGCGCACATTGGCCGACATAGTGCTCAGGTGTCGAGCTTTGTCCTATATACCTGTGAAAACCTTGTAAAGACACTGTTAACTTTTAGCCCCTATATTTCACCTTATTATTATTATTATTATTATTATTATTAATGATAGTGGTTGATGAATGATTGATAAATTGTTAATGACTGATTAATGAGAATCAATATTAGTAATCATCACCATCATTACACTGCACACCATCATCATCATCATCATCATCATCATTATCGATTGAAAATAAGTCCTGCTGAACTGTAATGATCTGCTTTGCTGGTGGAAGAGAGAGGGAGCTGTTAAGTAAACACAGACAGATTGGAGGAGGAAGAAAGAGGGAAAGGAGGGAAAAAAAGGTGTGACGTGTTGATCGTTGTAGACATACGAGAAATTTCAGTGAGGTCATCACGCCGGGGTGGCGTCAGCACTTTCTCTCGATCCTCGGTGAATAAAAGCCCGCCAGACGCGCTGAGAGGAGAAACCAGAGCTCAGAGCTCCAGAAAGCAGCAGCAGCAGCAGCAGCACTGCGATCTAAAGCCAAAGGGATGAATAAGACCACCTGCCTCTGCCTGCTCGCCATCCTGAACGTCTTCTCCTGCCACGGACGTAAGTTTATCCCTCCAGTGCTTAAAACTACTGGAAATAAAGTTTTGAATTCTCAGTTCCACCTTAAATGCTGCAGTGGTCCCATTCTGGCGCTGGAGAAATTTAAGGTGGAACAGAGAATTCAAACTCAGTAAGCTTAGAAATGAAATAGACACTGTACACTAATGCTTATGTACTGTTTAAGTATCAGTTCCACCTTAAATGCTGCAGCAGTTCCAGTCTGGTGCTGACAACATTTAAGGTGGAACTGAGAATTTGAAATCACAGTTAGTTTTAGAATGAAATAGAATCTGTCTCTGGGGTCCAAGCACTTAAACTTTCCATATATTTAGTAATAATGCATCATATTTCATATTACAGTGCAAAAACGATGTCCCCCTTATTTTCTTCTTCCTTTATTGTGCTTTATGTGTTATTATATGCAGAAATAACTCATTTCCTCCGTGTTTGTCTGTTTTTTCCAGTGGACCCCTGCTGCGCCCAGCCATGCCAGAACCGGGGTCTGTGCGTGTCCAAAGGTTCAGACTCCTATGAGTGCGACTGCACCAGAACAGGGTTCTATGGAGAAAACTGCACCACTCGTAAGTCGCCCTCCAAGTTCTGTGTCCACTAACGGTCAGCAGACCTCTCCACTATACAGATTCTGACCCTCGCTTTTGTCTTCAGCTGAACTGTCCACGAGGATCGCGTCCATCCTGAAGCCAAGTCCGAACACGGTGCATTACTTCTTGACCCATCACAAATGGATGTGGGACATCATCAACAACATCTCCTTCCTGAGGGACGCGATCATGCGCTACGTCCTCACATGTACGTTAAATTATACGCTAAATTATTACGAAGTCCATGAGCACGTCATCACTGTCGTATGAAAACCTGATATTTCTCAATTAGAAAATATATAATAATGTAGCTCAAAAGACTTCTATTCATCTGTTAATGTTACTAAAACTTTTAGAACTTTTTCTATTCCTCTGTTAATGTAACTTACTAAAACTTTTAGAACTTTTTCTATTCCTCTGTTAATGTAACTTACTAAAACTTTTAGAACTTTTTCTATTAATCTGTTAATGTAACTTACTAAAACTTTTAGAACTTTTTCTATTCTTCTGTTAATGTAACTTACTAAAACTTTTAGAACTTTTTCTATGAATCTGTTAATGTTACATACTAAAACTTTTAGAACTTTTTCTATTAATCTGTTAATGTAACTTACTAAAACTTTTAGAACTTTTTTTATTAATCTTTTAATTTAACTTACTAAAACTTTTAGAACTTTTTCTATTAATCTGTTAATTTAACTTACTAAAACTTTTAGAACTTTTTCTATTCTTCTGTTAATGTAACTTACTAAAACTTTTAGAACTTTTTCTATTAATCTGTTAATGTTACATACTAAAACTTTTAGAACTTTTTCTATTAATCTGTTAATTTAACTTACTAAAACTTTTAGAACTTTTTCAATTAATCTGTTAATTTAACTTACTAAAACTTTTTGAACTTTTTCTATTAATCTGTTAATGTAACTTAGTAAAACTTTTAGAACTTTTTCTATTAATTTGTTAATGTAACTTACTAAAACTTTTAGAACTTTTTCTATTAATCTGCTAATGTAACTTACTAAAACTTTTAGAACTTTCTATGAATCTGTTAATGTAACTTACTAAAACTTTTAGAACTTTCTATGAATCTGTTAATGTAACTTACTAAAACTTTTAGAACTTTTTCTGTTAATCTGTTAATGTAACTTAGTAAAACTTTTAGAACTTTTTCTATTCTTCTGTTAATGTAACTTACTAAAACTTTTAGAACTTTTTCTATTAATCTGCTAATGTAATTTACTAAAACTTTTAGAACTTTTTCTATTCTTCTGTTAATGTAACTTACTAAAACTTTTAGAACTTTTTCTATTAATCTGTTAATGTTACATACTAAAACTTTTAGAACTTTTTCTATTAATCTGTTAATTTAACTTACTAAAACTTTTAGAACTTTTTCAATTAATCTGTTAATTTAACTTACTAAAACTTTTTGAACTTTTTCTATTAATCTGTTAATGTAACTTAGTAAAACTTTTAGAACTTTTTCTATTAATTTGTTAATGTAACTTACTAAAACTTTTAGAACTTTTTCTATTAATCTGTTAATGTTACATACTAAAACTTTTAGAACTTTTTCTATTAATCTGTTAATTTAATTTACTAAAACTTTTAGAACTTTTTCAATTAATCTGTTAATTTAACTTACTAAAACTTTTTGAACTTTTTCTATTAATCTGTTAATGTAACTTAGTAAAACTTTTAGAACTTTTTCTATTAATTTGTTAATGTAACTTACTAAAACTTTTAGAACTTTTTCTATTAATCTGCTAATGTAACTTACTAAAACTTTTAGAACTTTCTATGAATCTGTTAATGTAACTTACTAAAACTTTTAGAACTTTCTATGAATCTGTTAATGTAACTTACTAAAACTTTTAGAACTTTTTCTGTTAATCTGTTAATGTAACTTAGTAAAACTTTTAGAACTTTTTCTGTTAATCTGTTAATGTAACTTACTAAAACTTTTAGAACTTTTTCTGTTAATCTGTTAATGTAACTTACAAAACCTTTTAGAACTTACTTTCTATTCCGCTGTTAATGTAACTTACAAAAACTTTTAGAACTTTTTCTATTAATCTGTTAATGTAACTTAGTAAAACTTTTAGAACTTTTTCTGTTAATCTGTTAATGTAACTTACTAAAACTTTTAGAACTTTTTCTGTTAATCTGTTAATGTAACTTACTAAAACTTTTAGAACTTTCAGCTTATGTTGATTTAAAGAAAAATATTAGTTAATGTAGTTAGTTGATGTAGAAGTACTGCAGCTTAAAATAACTAGATATTCAAGTTTTCAAGGTTTCTTTAGTGATGACTTTGACTTGCTCCTCATGTTTCATTCATTTCTTATAATTGTTCTGGTGGTCTCTGTCTTTACAGCGAGGTCCTATTTGATCGACAGCCCTCCGACTTACAACGCCGATTACGGCTACAAGAGTTGGGAAGCTTATTCCAACCTGTCCTACTACACCAGGACTCTGCCCCCACTGCCCACCCACTGCCCCGGAGCAAAAACTGCCCTTCCGGACGCCAAGCAGGTGGTGGAGAAGGTTCTCCTGAGAAGGCGATTCATTCCGGACCCTCAGGGATCGAGCCTGATGTTCGCTTTCTTCGCCCAGCATTTCACCCACCAGTTCTTCAAATCCGACCTAAAGAAAGGAGGAGCCTTCACCAGATCTCTGGGTCATGGAGTGAGTTCTGTTCACATCTACAGGGCGTATAAACCTGGATAACGTTAGAACACTGACATTTACATCCTTTTCAGGAACTAATCTGATTGCTGTGTTGCGTTTCAGGTGGATTTGAGTCATGTTTACGGCGAGACTCTGGAGAAGCAGCACAAGCTGAGACTTTTTAAAGACGGAAAGATGAAATATCAGGTATAACACTTCGTATGTTTCTCAGCTGGCGAAAGAAAACCTTGTCTTTTTATCAGAAAACGGGGGAAAGTGTGGCTAATGTTAATCTACATTCATACTCTGAGATTTTGTTAAGTCGTTTTTGATGCTTCACCATAAAAGATAGTCGTTTTATACATTTTCAAAAAACTGTAAAAAGAAACAGCATTACATTAAGACTTGATAAAGAGTTGGTGAATGATTGAGAATGAGGTCAGTAATGGTTAGCAATTGGGTTATAAACACCTGAAAACCATAAATAATAAGAATATAATGCATAGCTGACAAGGACACCACACAAATATTTAACCCACATTGATCTACACTGTTAAACCTCAGATCTTGCTGGTTACATACATCAGCGTATTTAAGGTGGAACTGAAAATTCAAGAGAAACTTTAGGATTATATCGTAGCTGTCCAGTAAAACAAGTATCTCCAAACTCCAAAGGCTAATTCACAGTAGAGGCCAAAAACTGTCATTACTGTTAGTGTAAGTCAACGGAACCAGATTTTTTCCAAACCATTTTAAAACATTTTATTGATCAAGTCAACATGAAAGCTGCTGCGTTTAAATAATGTATAAAAATAAAAGTGGATCAAAATGGGAATGCACAATTTTCTCTGGAATCTAACTTAAGCTGCATGTTGGACCCTCAGGTTGTGGACGGTGAGGTGTACCCCCCTCTGGTCAGAGACGTTCAGGTGGAGATGCATTACCCGCCTCACATCCCCGAGGAGCACCGCTTCGCTGTGGGTCACGAAGCGTTCGGCCTCGTCCCCGGCCTCATGATGTACGCCACGCTCTGGCTGAGGGAGCACAACCGCGTCTGCGACGTGATGAAGCAGGAGCACCCAGACTGGGATGACGAGCGCATCTTCCAGACCACACGGCTCATCCTGATCGGTGAGTGAATCACCAGACTGACCACTCGTGGACAGACGCGATAAACTCTTCAACCCATTTTTTTAAAGGGTGTCGTATCTCCAGCACTGTATTTACAGCTAAGGTTAAGTTTGATTGGAAAAAACTAAACATCTCCTGGAACTTTCTAGAATGAGGAATGACTCAGAGGGAAAAATGCTCGTTCATGATGTGGCTAGGAATAAGAATATCAAGATGATTAAAAGAATGGCTCCACCAGAAATCACTTCTACACAGTTTTCCATGTACCTCAGATGTAGGTGAGCAGCCGAGACACATTTGGAGTCTAAATATCTTTGTTCTAGAGCTTGAGTTACGAGCTAACAATAGAGCTCAGTAGTCACCCAAATTGCCTAGTAAGTTATATTGAGTCTTAAACAACACTAATGACTCACAAGACCTGCATTGCCGTTAGCTTTGGGTTATTTGGGTGACTATTGAGATCTATTATCTGTTAGAAATGTCTTCTCCAGCGCTTTCTCCAATAAACAACATCAACATCTGGACTCCAAACATTTTCCTGGTCTTTCCATGGTCTTTCCTGATCAGCTACATCTTATTTCCACCAAACCATTCCTTTAAAGTCAATACAGCAACAGTGATCACGTGACTGATGTCCTCCTTCTTGCTCCTCCAGGCGAGACCATCAAAATCGTGATCGAGGATTACGTCCAGCACCTGAGCGGCTACCACTTCAAGCTGAAGTTCGATCCGGAGCTTCTCTTCAACCAGAGGTTCCAGTATCAGAACCGTATCGCCTCTGAGTTTAACACGCTGTACCACTGGCACCCGCTAATGCCCGACGCCTTTCACATCCAGCATCAGGTCTACTCCTACCCTCAGTTCTTCTTCAACAACTCCATAGTGACCGAGCACGGCATCAGCAACCTGGTGGACTCCTTCACCAAGCAGACGTCCGGCAGGGTGGGTACCTCCTCCTGTCCATTGTCGCTACAGACAGGAATATATACCACCTGGAATCTGTGTTCTGATCTCAATTGATCTCATTTGTCTCCAGATATCCGGTGGATGGAACCTGCCTCCTCCAGTGCAGGGCATGGCTGCTAAGGTTCTGGAGCAGAGCAGACAGATGCGTTACCAGTCCTTCAATGCTTACAGGAAGCGTTTCAATCTGAGAGCGTACACGTCCTTCGAAGACTTGACAGGTGAGGCTTAGCCATTGTTTTGGTGCCTAACCACTTGAATCTTAGGGTTTAGGCAGTCGTGGGTTAAAGGTTAGGGATCCAGCCTAGTGACCAGGAGGTCGCTGTTTCAATCCCCTGAACTAACAGGACACAACTGAAGTGCCCTTGAGCAAGACACCTAACCCCAGCCTGCTCCCCGGGTACTGTGGATAGGGCTGCCCCCATTGTGGTGGGCAATAGAACCCCAGTTTACAGCATGGAGGGCAGCAGTTTAACCCACTACACTGTACCAACTAAAGGTTAAGGGGTTAATAGATAAGGCGAAATTAGTGCAATAATTAAAAAAACCCTCAGATCTTAATCTGATTTGTTTTATTTTTAGGTGATAAGGAGCTCGCAGCGGAGATGGAGAAACTCTATGGAGATATAGACTCTGTGGAGCTCTACTCTGGTCTGCTGGTGGAAAAGCCCAGGCCCAACGCCGTGTTTGGAGAGACCATGGTAGAAATGGGTGCCCCCTATTCCCTGAAAGGCCTGATGGGAAATCCCATCTGCTCCCCTGAGTACTGGATGCCCAGCACCTTCGGCGGCAAGGTGGGGTTCGACATCGTCAACAGCGCCTCCCTGAAGAAGCTGGTGTGCCTCAATGTTAACGGACCCTGCCCAATGGCGTCCTTCAAAGTGCCCGCTGCAGGGTTTCCCAGCATGTCGAACGTTAACTCCAGTTCCGAGACCTCCGCACGCAGCACGCTCAACCCGACTGTGCTGCTGAAGGAAAGATCTTCTGAACTCTAACAACAACAGCAAACACTGCACTGCTCTCAGTCTCGTTATAGTGTCGGTATTGACCTCAAAGTGTATTTTTAACATTATTTATTAGATTATTTATTTGTGTATTTATTTATTTATTTATTGAAACAGGACGTCTTCTAAATTATTATTGTTAATTATTGTTTTGTGTTCCTGTAAATAGAAGTTCGGAATGTTTGAAGTATGTACTTGGAAGGCAAGTGATTGTAATTTGTTTGTTGTTGTTTTTGTGTCTGAAACCTCTCGATTCTTGAATCTTATGGGATTCTTAATAAAACATTTGCTTTTATATAAATAACTGTTTTATTGTCCATTGTTTTGTACACAACAAATCTGACATGGGCCTTTTAGTACCTTTCAAAGGGCCACGTTTTCAGGTATACCAACAAATAGAAGCCACTGTCAAGTACAATCCCCAATTCCAAATATTAGGACAGCATGTAAAATTCTAATTACAGCAGAAAACACTGAATAGTAAATCCACTTTCAGCTGTAAACAGACACAAAAGCAGTACATGTGAAGATATTTACCTGATCAACTCATTCTGAAACAGATGCTCAGAGGATCTAGGATTAAAAATGTTGTACAATGTTTAAAAACCCAAGCACCCAAGAGTTGAGGCTCGCCACCGTGCCAAAAACAAATATGTCACCAATCGTAGGGTTGTAATTGTAATTATAATCAACTCTGAAAGGTTATACAGTACCGTGTAAGATTTTAGGTGCAATGTTTCCAGACAGGAAGCTTTATTTACTCAGTAAACACTTTATTATTAAATATTAAACAGTATTAATAGAGTAAGTAGAGCTTTTACACTTTATTATTAAATATTAAACAGTATTAATAGAGTAAGTAGAGCTTTTATACTTTATTATTAAATATTAAACAGTATTAATAGAGTAAGTAGAGCTTTTACACTTTATTATTAAATATTAAACAGTATTAATAGAGAAAGTAGAGCTTTTAGACTTTATTATTAAATATTAATCAGTATTAATAGAGTAAGTAGTGTTTTCCATACATCAGTGTTTATTTAACCCTTTCCAAGCTTCTCCTAAACAACCCAGTATTATTATCAGTTCTCATCTAATACCTGCTTTGACTGCTCAGTACTTCATTAAGATAAATCAAGATTTGCTGCTGAAGGAACTGAACACATTCATACAATGTCTGGGGCGTCCAGGAGAAATCTGGAACCTAACTTTGTTCTTCAAACTGGATCAAGATCTGATCTACTTCTCTCACAATAACACATTCATGTTACTTTGTATTGTATGTCTGATTATTTACATCTGTTCTAATCAGATCTGCTGTTCTTACCGGTGATCACACACTTATTGATAAGACAAACATTTACACAGTTCATTACACACTTCAACTGGACAATTTTATAGGCTGCCTCTGTGGTTCATCTGGCCCATATGACCCGTCAAGCCAAGCCGTTATTTCTTGGTGGTGGTTCCCACCGTATAATTTGCTGAGCCATAAACTTCTCGTAACCTCTGTAGCATTTGGTGTGGCGGCCATCTGTATAAACAAGCTTTCTAACAGCCGGTATAGTACGTAAGAAATATTTACTACAATGTCAAATTCTGCATGTGCAGCCTGGCTGTGTAATCAGAGAGTGTGGGGGTGAGATTGGTCTCTCACTGAAAACATTAGAAACCTTATGAGGCCAACATACAACAAATGGCCCATACAGCAGTTTTAACAAACAACACATATCCACTTTCCTGGATGTCTGTTTGCTAAGACTGCTGCTGGTTTTGAGGCAGAACCCCTAAACAAGCTTTTGAGACACTGGTTTTACAAGGTAGTAGCCAGTAGCTGTTTGAGTGGTTGAATTTCCAATACCTCTGTCCATTACCAGGAGTGGAACTTCCACAAAGCTTTAGTACATTGAGTCCTGAATTTTAACAATTAAAACATGACTGTAGGGTAATTTGTCATTAGCAACTTCTGATAATCAATCATTTCAGGCCCAAAAGTGGTGCTGAAGTACGTATATATGAGTCCCCAGCTGCAGATCACTATGTGCAATGCCAAGTGTCTGCTGGAGCGGTATCAAACCACGTCCCTGGCAGTCTGATGGATGCATCTTGGTGTCAAGAGAACACTGAATAATGGTCAGGGGCTTTTCACAGTTTGGGCCCCTTAGTTCCAGTGAAGGGTGATGTTAATGCTACAGCATGTAAGACTTTTATATATTTTTTTTATTTTTTAAAATTATTTTATATGCTTCCAGCTTAGTGGCAGCGGTTTGAGGAAGAACCTTTCCTGTTGAAGCGTGATAGTACCCCTTTCCACAAAGCAGCTCCATAAAGACCTGGTTTGAGGAGTCTGGTGTGGAGCAGCCCAGAGCCCTGACTTCAACCCCACTGAAACAGACTTTGTCGTCCAACATCAGCGCCTGACCTTAGAAATGCTCTTTTAACTGAATGGGCAGAAATTCCCACAGAGACGCTCTATGAATGTTGTGTTCAGTCTTCCCAGAACAGTAGAGGCTGTTCATCTTAATGTTTATGGTTTTGAAATTAAAGGTCAGGTGTCCAGATACTTTTGAAGATCTGTAGAAATCTGCTGTAACATGCAGGCTGTAAGATGCAGTATTTGCAGCATGCATTGTTTCACCCACTTAGAATAATGCCACTGTTTATTGTTTTGGTGGGAAATCATTTATTCGTGTATTTGATTTATTAAATTTGGTTTGATGTATTTACACCGCTGTCTTGCTTTCACGGCCCTCTATTTGCACAATAACGTCGTTTTGCTTTCTTTTGGAAACTCCAGACTTTCACTGGGAAGTCCTATTGCAACACAGCCCTGTGGTATTGTGGTATAAACAATGAGGAACCGCACCAAATCATAATCACGGCCGTGAAAACAACCTCCAAGAACAATAAACCACAAGTAGAAACAGGTGATTTTCCAGATTTGACTGGCTACGTCCTACGCCTGCTGGAAATAGCCACGCTGTCACAGTCCCAACAGATTTGCACCGGAATGGGCTGCGGGTAAAGTGGCCTACATGCCGTATCACTCACGTCGTCTTTAAACTGGTTTCAGAGCGAATTTCTCATGTGGTTTATGGAGTCAAGACTACTGTACTCAGGAACGGCTGAAACAGTGCCACCACCAGGCCAATGTACACTGTCCCAGTTTTAGAAACGCCTCAGTTCTCCCTAAATTAATTAACCAATTCATGAGAAACACCTCTCTTTTATTCACTGAATTTGGCCACACCCACTTTCAAGCGTGTGCTTCTTCCACATTTGTGTTAGAACTTCCGCTCAGATAACCAAAATGAATACAGTTACATGGGAGGAGACCAGAGAGACAGTAAGAAGTTCTAATGGGACAACACTGTCTCCTCCGAGGTTAATACCACAGAGGGTGGGTGATATGAGAAGGTGGTCTGAGGTTAATAACAGTGGGTGGGTGATATGAGAAGGTGGTCTGAGGTTAATAACAGTGGGTGGGTGATATGAGAAGGTAGTCTGAGGTTAATAACAGTGTGTGGGTGATATGAGAAGGTGGTCTGAGGTTAATAACTCAGTGGGTGGGTGATATGAGAAGGAGGTCTGAGGTTAATAACACAGTGAGTGGGTGATATGAGAAGGTGGTCTGAGGTTAATAACACAGTGGGTGGATGATATGAGAAGGTGGTCTGAGGTTACTTATGGAGACATGTTTAATTACTCTGTACCCTCGGAAGGTGTAGACGGTTCAGTAATGAAAAACTATAAAAGTACTGAAGCGTATCAGTACCTGCACAGTGGGAAGGTGGGCGTGTCCTCCTACACACAGACGGTGAGTTTATATTTCTGAAAGCCGGTTAAACCCAAGTCCAGCAGCTGCCCGAGCCGCTCTGCGTGGGTGTTAGTTACAGTCCAGATAGCCTAGCGCGGTGGACACTGATCAGAAAACAGTTACTGAACTGATAGACTCACCAGCACCGACACGTCTGCTTCCTCGGAGCTTCATAAGTGAGACGTTTCTCTGGATAAGGAAGCTCTGGTGCTGGTTCTCCTCCACAGAATGGTAGGAGCAGACATACGGAGGTTTGGGTGGAGGTTTTAAATTTAGGGTCTTCAGTCATAGACGCAGGTGGTCTTCTTTGGAAGGCGGCCCCCCAACACTCTGATCTTTATGTGCTGTGTTTGTAACTCTGTTGTTCAAGCCAAGTTTTCCTCTTCTTCTAATTACTGACTCCCTCTAACTGAACATGTTATGCTAGTTATTTTATATGTTTGTTGTCGTTTTGCTTGTAATTATTATCAACGTATCCGCGGAATCACCGGAAGTTCTAACACAAAGTAAACAAAGATGCCCCCCAGTGTTGTGATGGAAAATAGAATGAATAATCATATGCAAAGCTTGAACACCTCCCGGTGAATGACGTTTTTTGTAATCCTTCACAGAGGACACTCTAATGCACCGTGCTGGAAAATAGAATCTGAAGAAAATCTCATTTTCTCTTTTTTGTTTTTGTTAGGATCCGTGCTGCTGCCGTCTGTACGAGTTGTGGAGACTGAATTGTTTCCTCCAGTAATTCACTCTACACGACTGTCTGAGTGGGCGGGTCTTTGTTTCGTTCACACTATGTGACTTTCAGTTGTCGTGGTTTTCACACTACATGACTGATCGGCGACACGGGGTCACCAATTACACGACTTTCACCCTGGAGAACCGCCCACTCACCTGGCTGCTGTCCAAAAACAGGAGAACTAAACTCTGGTGAGAACTGAACTCTGGTGAGAACTAAACTCTGGTGAGAACTGCACTCTGGTGAGAACTAAACTCTGGTGAGAACTGAACTCTGGTGAGAACTAAACTCTGGTGAGAGTTAAACTCTGGTAAGAACTGAACTCTGGTGAGAACTAAACGTGTGTGAGAACTAAACTCTGGTGAGAACTGAACTCTGGTAAGAACTAAACTCTGGTGAGAACTAAACTCTGGTGAGAACTGAACTCTGATAAGAACTGAACTCTGGTAAGAACTAAACTCTGGTGAGAACTGAACTCTGGTGAGAACTGAACTCTGGTGAGAACTGAACTCTGGTGAGAGTTGAACTCTGATAAGAACTGAACTCTGGTGAGAACTGAACTCTGGTGAGAGTTGAACTCTGGTGAGAACTGAACTCTGGTGAGAGTTGAACTCTGATAAGAACTGAACTCTGGTGAGAACTGAACTCTGGTGAGAGTTGAACTCTGGTAAGAACTGAACTCTGGTGAGAACTGAACTCTGGTGAGAGTTGAACTCTGGTAAGAACTGAACTCTGGTGAGAACTAAACTCTGGTGAGAACTGAACTCTGGTGAGAACTTAACTCTGGTGAGAACTAAACTCTGGTGAGAACTAAACTCTGGTGAGAACTAAACTCTGGTGAGAGTTGAACTCTGGTAAGAACTGAACTCTGGTGAGAACTAAACTCTGGTGAGAACTGAACTCTGGTGAGAACTTAACTCTGATAAGAACTGAACTCTGGTGAGAACTAAACTCTGGTGAGAACTGAACTCTGGTGAGAACTGAACTCTGGTGAGAACTGAACTCTGGTGTGAACTAAACTCTGGTGAAAACTAATCTCTGGTGAGAACTGAACTCTGGTGAGAGTTGAACTCCGGTAAGAACTGAACTCTGGTGAGAACTAAACTCTGGTGTGAACTAAACTCTGGTGAGAACTGAACTCTGGTGAGAGTTGAACTCTGGTAAGAACTGAACTCTGGTGAGAACTAAACTCTGGTGTGAACTAAACTCTGGTGAGAACTAAACTCTGGTGAGAACTGAACTATGATAAGAACTGAACTCTGGTGAGAACTAAACTCTGGTGAGAACTGAACTCTGATAAGAATTGAACTCTGGTGAGAACTAAACTCTGGTGAGAACTGAACTCTGATAAGAACTGAACTCTGGTGAGAACTAAACTCTGGTGAGAACTGAACTCTGGTGAAAACTAAACTCTGGTGAGAACTGAACTCTGGTGAGAACTAAACTCTGGTGAGAACTGAACTCTGGTGAAAACTAAACTCTGGTGAGAACTGAACTCTGATAAGAATTGAACTCTGGTGAGAACTGAACTCTGATAAGAATTGAACTCTGGTGAGAACTAAACTCTGGTGAGAACTGAACTCTGGTGAGAACTGAACTCTGGTAAGAACTAAACTCTTGTGAGAACTAAACTCTGGTGAGAACTGAACTCTGATAAGAATTGAACTCTGGTGAGAACTAAACTCTGGTGAGAACTGAACTCTGGTGAGAACTGAACTCTGGTAAGAACTAAACTCTTGTGAGAACTAAACTCTGGTGAGAACTGAACTCTGATAAGAACTGAACTCTGGTGAGAACTAAACTCTGGTGAGAACTAAACTCTGATGAGAGTTAAACTCTGGTGAGAACTAAACTCTGGTGAGAGTTGAACTCTGGTGAGAACTGAACTCTGGTGAGAGTTGAACTCTGATAAGAACTGAACTCTGATGAGAACTGAACTCTGATAAGAACTGAACTCTGGTGAGAACTAAACTCTGGTGAGAACTGAACTCTGGTGAGAACTAAACTCTGGTAAGAACTAAACTCTGGTGAGAACTAAACTCTGGTGAGAGCTAAAGTCTGGTGAGAACTAAACGTGTGTGAGAACTAAACTCAGGTGAGAACTAAACTCTGGTGAGAACTAAACTCTGGTGAGAACTAAACTCTGGTAAGAACTGAACTCTGGTGAGAACTAAACTCTGGTGACTAGTCCGATTGAGGTCATTCGGATTACAGTTTCTATCTGATTGAAGGAGGTGGTAATCCTATAAATAATCAGTTTAATAGAAGAATAATAGTCGTGTAAACACCTGTATCTGATTACATTCCCAATCAGAAAGTTTAAGTTTTGTGCAGTAGCGTCATAGAGGACGTTTCAACATGGTGGGAGGTAGAGACTGGTCTTAAAGAGACAAAGTTCATCATTTAAACTTTAAAAGATTTAAAAACAGTGAGCAGGAAAGACGGCTGTTAAGCAATAACGAGCTGTTCATATCAGTATATGAGTAAAGGAACGACGGTGGGTTTACACGAACTATAGAGCAAATTAAAAACAGGAAGTTTCTCAGATCAGCGTTTACAAAGATAAAAATCAGAACGGTGAAATCCGATCTACTGTCCCATTTTACTAAATTATGGATGAAGTCGTGGGAGATGGACTCCTCGCTAACACGGATGTAAACGGTGTTGCAGGACGGACGTCCTCTTCTTTAATAAGTGTGTGAAATGTGTTTTTCTGAGTCTGAATCATTTAAAGCAGTTAAAAACACGAGCGCGCTACCTGAAACTCAGGTAACCATACTTCTGCTGGTCTCACTCTGACTGAACTCGCTCCATGCTCGTTGTCATGGTAACGTTACACCAAGTTGTACTCTACGCACGCGTGTAATGTTGGCTCTGATTGCTTGTAGTGTGATGTAAACAGAGATTTTTATCAGAGTGTTGAACAGAGTGAGCACATAAACACCTCAGTTTTAATCTACAGTAGAATCAGAATGAATTCAATTCAATCTCTGCTATAAACGTTGCCAGTGTTCACTGTTAGTGTACTCCTCCTCGAGTGTCGCATTGCCCGCAGCCGCAGAGAGATTGGGTCAACGGTGACGCGGTTCTCTCTCTATCTGATGCCATTGGCTGTAGCTAGAAGCTGCTGTTGACTCATAGTCTGGCCTTAAACGTGCTAGATCAGGGGTCACTAATAGGTGGACCCAGACGTTGTCCAATGTGGACCCAAACCGATAATCTACTGAGAATGATTTAATTCTGACAGTGTTTATTTTAAGAGGTGGAGCTTTTCTAGTCTTTACGGTATACGGGCTTTACTGTGCAGTGAACTCAGAGACCAATCACGTGCGCTGTAAAATCACCGAAGGCTCCTCAGCCAATCAGATCTGTGCAGATTGGGGCGTGCGGCGTTCACACAGGTGAGGTAGGAAGTGAGGAGCAGCAGTCGGAGACTCAAGCGAGTCAGAAAGAATAAGGAGCTCTAAAATCAGAAAAGTGAACAGAGAGAACTGAGTGTTTAACAGGAACGGTTCTGGAATGGACCTGCTCGTCTAGTTCTGGAGAACACCGCTCTGTACAACCAACATGTTCATCTGAGAAGCTGAGTTAACAAGAAGAACCACCTTTTATTTACTTTCTCTATAAATAAACACTTTAAGATCCACTTATTTTAAAAAACCATTCTGTTTTTTTAAATGTGGCCCTTGTTTGTACTTGAAGTGAGTAAAAAACATTTATTATTAGTTTATAAATAATTAATTTAGTTCAGCATTTAAACAATAAATATACTGAAATATACTGAACGGTATTTGTAATAAGTTTGTGTTTCAGTTGCTGATTGTACACGATGCTGATACTTCAGTAAACAGGATCTGGCACTGAATCATAACACAAGTTAGAGATGATGACGGTCTGGACCTTGGTCTGAGGAGATCTCCTCTAACTGGACCTTACTGAACTCTAATTAAATACCCCTGTGCTAGACGTTTGCCGGGCGTCTGCGATTAGTCAGCAAGCACTCGGCGACAGCTCGATCACCGATTCGCTCCAAGCAGAGGTTTTTGTTGGCGATCTACAAAAACAGTTGTCGACTAAACATCAGGCTAAACTTGTTAAGCGTGAACTAGACATAAGAGGACCATTACAGTGATCAACTCTGCTGAGACTAATGTATGAACGAGTTTCTCTGCATCACTTTCAGCACAGCAGTGACAGTGACATGGTTTTCATGCAGTAACTACTGTGAACGTTACTATGGAGATCGTTCTGTGGACAAGGGTAACCCATTGTCAAGGCTAGGTTGAGCATGGTCCAAAGACTTCCAGCCAAGAGTGACTCTGTGGTCTGAAACTGGCCTCTAATGTGGGGTTGAAGGACGACTAACATCAGTTACAGATGGTCTACAGTCTCAAACTCCATTAAAGTGGCCACAGTATGTTAAAATCCCACCAGCGCAGCATGCCTGAAACTCATACCAGCATTCTTTTAAAAAATCTATTGTCGTTTCTGATTACAGCTCAGCCTCGTGGTATAAACAGCCACAGTCAAAATGATGCATCATGAGAAAAATGAGCTGAGGTTAAGAGAAAGGAACTTTCAGAAAGTCTATTCTAAAAGATACTGGTAGCCAGTACAGATCTTCTCTAGAGGCTGGATTGTTCTCTCCAGTAAGAGGACCATTACAGTGATCAACTCAGCTGTAACCAATCGCTCTGAGATAGAAACGGCTGGACTAGCAGCATTTCTTAAATAATAAAATCTACTTTAGTGTCTGTGTTTACATGCAGAATTAAATCAGCTTAGAGTCTAAGAGTCTAAGTTTTGGTATATGAAGTTAGAGAACTGAGCTTCTCATAACGTAGGGTTCTCTGAGTTTTAGTACTAAGAATCAGTACTTCCTTTTTCCTAAAAGAGCGGGAAAGATATAAGAACTTTATACATCAAAGGAAAGACCTAATAGTCCAAACAGAACTTTACAGGAAGACTGAAAATACTAGAGTCTGACTTTCTTCCTCTAGTCTTTCACTAAACATTAACCTTGATGCTAATCATTTTCCTGACTAAATCGGAAGACCACCACGGTTTGGGTTTGAGAATGATCTCAAAATCAACAATATACTGATGCAGAAATGAATATAATAGTAGATCATTCACTCACCACCTCGAATTCATCCAGTCAGGGAAGGGGTCCGAAGTAGAGGTCTCCACCACAATATCTCGTGGCACGGGACTAAATTTCAGTGTTATGTGCCGGAGCAGAAGGTTAACCAATCCTGCACGTGCGGGAGTGGGACTATATATACATTAGTAATTTTACAGGAGAGACCAAAAACTGTCTTGACTTTTAATGTAAGTCAACCAGAATTCATTCAAAGCTATTTTGGAGCATTCATTCATCTATTTGTTCATTCATCTATTTGTTCATTCATCTATTTGTTCATTCATTTGTTCATGAAACTTTCACACAATGTGAACAATGGCTGTCGTTTTCATAAGGATGTTAAAAAATAAAAACGGTCAAAACAATAAATATTATTACTAAATATTATGATTGCAATAAATAATAACAAAATATTATTAAAATTTTTTATAATACAAAATGAACCTGTTAGCAAATATTTCTACATATTCATTGATACTGTAGAGCTCACTGTCACGCCTACCCGTCCACCTGCCTCTGTTTACATCCTGTCCATGTGGTTCTGTTTTGTCACGTGCTTCTGTGTCTCCGCCCTTGTCCCGCCATGCACACCTGTTCCCCATTGATGTTTAGTCTCGTCACCTGTTCCTTCTTGTTACCCAGTGTTACTTATACCCTGTGTTTGCAGTCTGTCTTTGTTGGTCATTGTCTTGGTATGTGTCGTAGTATCTCGTAGTTTGCCTTTCGTTTGTGTTTGGTTATTAAAAGTATCGTTTATCTAAAAAGCTCGCGAGTGTGTCCGACCTCATCTCTCCACTACTCAGCCGTGACACTCACGTAAGCGCCAAGTTCTAAAGATTTTTATAAATAGATGTCCATGTGTCACGACATTGCATCAAGTATAAACAGTTAGAAGGCCTCACCTGCAGAAAGTGCTGCAAAGAAAGACAAATACATCACAGTTTAGCTGATAAAATGCAAGTCTGACATCCACTGTGGTCATTTCTCCAAAAATTCATACATAGAGAGTCTAGTTTTTCCATACATTGTGTGTAATTACACCTTCTCGCCTGAGGGGTCTCCAAATCCCCAAAACATACATAGTGCAGCTTAAAGATTTGGAACTTTGGAGCCCTCTTTGGTGGAAATGTGTAATTGCATGCAGTGCTGCACTGTTGTTGCTGGGCAATATAACTAAATCCTTATGTTAAAATCCTATATGTTGAAAGTTAGTTCCACAATTATTTTTTTCTTGATAAATGAAATCAGAGCAGAATTCATGAGAAATACTGATTTTCCTCAAAACCCTGAACAAGCCTGACTCATGAGATTCTGTTCCCCTTCCATATAATTGAAGGTGAATAAATATACATCCTGAATAGACCTGTAGGCGTGTGTGTGCGTGTGTCTGGGGTGCCGGGGCAGACGGGCTGCTACTTTCTGGGAAGGAGTTTAGTGTGTATGAATTACTGGAAGCGAGACGGAATGAAAGAGAAACTGGTACTTTGTTCTTGTGCCAGAAATAGCAGAAAGCAGGAGGGGATTGGAAGCTTGTAGACATAAGCTCACCAGTACCGGCTTCCAAACAGCGCACACAGTTATCCTAGTATGGATTACAAACCAGACGCCCTTTAACCTCGCTTCGCTGAAGCTGGAGCTAATGTAACCTGGGCCTATAGCCCGACTCGGAGAGTGATGATATTAGACAGAGACGGGACCACCCATGCTGAATCAGCATCCATTTGATCTGCTTAAGAAGACATTGGAATGCAATCGAGACCCTACAAGTCCTGTTAGGGCTTCAGACGATATTTAATGATTTCTTTAAAAACCCTGTCTGTATGTTTTAGTCCATTTTTATTTAATATTTAATATTTTTCAGTAGTCAGTATAGAAAGTGACTTTGGTCGGGCTGGAAATGATCCAGATGTGGTTTTACACTCCCACTATGACTGCCCTGCAGTCCCTTTTTTGGTGAATTCATAAATAATCTGATCAGCTCAGCTCTGATTGGCTGGTTTAAATAAAACAAAGCTCCATGTAAATAAGCTCCACCCACATACTATTTAGTTAGCAATGCTAGTTACTCTGAGCTTGCTAGTATCTAACGTTACCTGTACTAGCTACTCTCTTTGATCTGGACATCAAACACAAAGTAGATGAAAGGTGTCTCTGTGAAACTTTCAGTTGAAGATGATCTGCTTCAACCAGCACACAGTGATCCACTCACACAGCATGGCTGCTACTTCCAGTCACTGTTGGAGGTTGTGGTGCTAATAAAGGTGGAGCTGCTCGTCTCTTCAGTCTCTTCAGTGTTGAACGCTGAGCTGAAGCTGCTCCATGGTGTCCGAGTGTTGGAGAAACTGTCCGGAGTGAAACGTACAGACTGCAGAGTTAAAGTTGTTCAGGATTCTGTTAAAGATGTTGGAAGTTCAGCAGCTCGCTTCTTCCCAGAAATATATATATATATAACAGTGTTATTACAGGTTTACAGTCTGAGTACTGAACTCTCACTGTTACACTATATAACAGTGTTATTACAGGTTTACAGTTCTGAGTACTGAACTCTCACTATTACACTATATAACAGTGTTATTACAGGTTTACAGTTCTGAGTACTGAACTCTCACTATTACACTATATAACAGTGTTATTACAGGTTTACAGTCTGAGTGCTGAACTCTCACTATTACACTATATAACAGTGTTATTACAGGTTTACAGTCTGAGTGCTGAACTCTCACTATTACACTATATAACAGTGTTATTACAGGTTTACAGTCTGAGTACTGAACTCTCACTGTTACACTATATAACAGTGTTATTACAGGTTTACAGTTCTGAGTACTGAACTCTCACTATTACACTATATAACAGTGTTATTACAGGTTTACAGTTCTGAGTACTGAACTCTCACTATTACACTATATAACAGTGTTATTACAGGTTTACAGTCTGAGTGCTGAACTCTCACTATTACACTATATAACAGTTTTATTACAGGTTTACAGTCTGAGTGCTGAACTCTCACTATTACACTATATAACAGTGTTATTACAGGTTTACAGTGTGAGTACTAAACTCTCACTATTACACTATATAACAGTGTTATTACAGGTTTACAGTGTGAGTACTAAACTCTCACTATTACACTATATAACAGTGTTATTACAGGTTTACAGTCTGAGTGCTGAACTCTCACTGTTACACTATATAACAGTGTTATTACAGGTTTACAGTGTGAGTGCTGAACTCTCACTATTACACTATATAACAGTGTTATTACAGGTTTACAGTCTGAGTGCTGAACTATCACTATTACACTATATAACAGTGTTATTACAGGTTTACAGTCTGAGTACTGAACTCTAACTGTTGCACTATATAACAGTGTTATTACAGGTTTACAGTCTGAGTACTGAACTCTTACTATTACACTATATAACAGTGTTATTACAGGTTTACAGTCTGAGTACTGAACTCTCACTATTACACTATATAACAGTGTTATTACAGTTTTACAGTTCTGAGTACTGAACTCTCACTATTACACGATATAACAGTGTTATTACAGGTTTACAGAGTACTGAACTCTCACTGCTACACTATATAACAGTGTTATTACAGGTTTACAGTCTGAGTACTGAACTCTCACTATTACACTATATAACAGTGTTATTACAGGTTTACAGTCTGAGTACTGAACTCTCACTATTACACTACATAACAGTGTTATTACAGGTTTACAGTCTGAGTGCTGAACTCTCACTATTACACTATATAACAGTGTTATTACAGGTTTACAGTCTGAGTACTGAACTCTCACTATTACACTATATAACAGTGTTATTACAGGTTTACAATTCTGAGTACTGAACTCTCACTATTACACTACATAATGGCATTATTACAGGTTTACAGTTCTGAGTACTGAACTCTCACTATTACACTATATAACAGTGTTATTACAGGTTTACAGTCTGAGTGCTGAACTCTCACTATTACACTATATAACAGTGTTATTACAGGTTTACAGTCTGAGTACTGAACTCTCACTATTACACTATATAACAGTGCTATTACAGGTTTACAGTCTGAGTACTGAACTCTCACTATTACACTATATAACAGTGTTATTACAGGTTTACAGTTCTGAGTACAGAACTCTCACTATTACACTATATAACAGTGTTATTACAGGTTTACAGAGTACTGAACTCTCACTGTTACACTATATAACAGTGTTATTACAGGTTTACAGTCTGAGTACTGAACTCTCACTATTACACTATATAACAGTGTTATTACAGGTTTACAGAGTACTGAACTCTCACTGTTACACTATATAACAGTGTTATTACAGGTTTACAGAGTACTGAACTCTCACTGTTACACTATATAACAGTGTTATTACAGGTTTACAGTCTGAGTACTGAACTCTCACTGTTACACTATATAACAGTGTTATTACAGGTTTACAGTTCTGAGTACTGAACTCTCACTGTTACACTATATAACAGTGTTATTACAGGTTTACTGTTCTGAGTACTGAGCTCTCACTATTACACGATATAACAGTGTTATTACAGGTTTACAGAGTACTGAACTCTCACTAGTACACTATATAACAGTGTTATTACAGGTTTACAGAGTACTGAACTCTCATTGCTACACTATATAACAGTGTTATTACAGGTTTACAGTCTATGGCCCCTTTAATAGAATCATTACTCCGTGTTACATGATTTTAAAATGAGGATTTTGGTTTAGAATCAAGAACATTATCCAATCCTGATCCAATCAGTATATGTGTGCCATAGATGTCCATGATGGAGGAGAGAGAGACCCCGATGATCTTCTCAGCTGTCCTCACTATTTCCTGTAGGGTCTTGAGGTGCAATTCCCAAACCAGGCGATGGTGTAGCTGCTTAAGATGCTCTCTACTCACAGACTGCTGAACAAATAAGGAAAAAATATATATATTAATGTCTATAAGGAGCTTTAGATAATCCTCACAGTTAAATATGTGTATTGTACACATTATAAATTCTCTATTAGGACCTGTTTTTACATATAGTTAATCATAACTGCGTAAGATTTGAATTTATTCCAGTTTTAAGAAGCGAGCCCACAGAACCAGTTAATTCAAGGCCACATTCCCAGAAGCACATTTGCTGAACTGGAGGTGTGTTCAGTGAAAGTTGGAAGTCAACTGTTATTACAGGGCTGTTTTCCAGGGTTGGGTTGGCCTGCTATCAAGCCTTCTCACATTTACATAAGCAGGTCTGTCGCAACCGGGCAGCTCCTGGCTGGGCTATTACTCCACTTTCCAGTCTGAATAACGTACAGTCTTGCCATTCTGTGGTTTAACAGTGCATCACTGCTCATAATGCGTTACACATTTACCGCACAGCCACTAAAGTATGCTGTGCTTCCTATACATACTAATCCAGTAGACGCTGCACCGTTCAAACCCTGGAACTGTTGGTTTATACTGGAAAAAATAATGCACTGAATTTCCACATAAGGTCAATACAGGACAAGACAAGTCTGACTGTTTAAAAGTGCTTATCTGATCTGAAGTGTGTTTACCAGTAAGAAGAGCAGATCTGATTAGAACAGATGTAAATAATCAGACATACAATACAAAGTAACATGAATATGTTATTGTGAGAGAAGTAGATCAGATCTTGATCCAGTTTGAAGAACAAAGTTAGGTTCCAGATTTCTCCTGGACGCCCCAGACATTGTATGAATGTGTTCAGTTCCTTCAGCAGCAAATCTTGATTTAGCTTAATGAAGTACTGAGCAGTCAAAGCAGGTATTAGATCAGAACTGATAATAATACTGGATTGTTTAGGAGAAGCTTGGAAAGAGTTAAATAAACACACTGATGTATGAATAAGCTCTACTTACTCTATTAATACTGATTAATATTTAATAATAAAGTGTAAAAGCTCTACTTACTCTATTAATACTGATTAATATTTAATAATAAAGTGTAAAAGCTCTACTTACTCTATTAATACTGATTAATATTTAATAATAAAGTGTAAAAGCTCTACTTACTCTATTAATACTGATTAATATTTAATAATAAAGTGTAAAAGCACTACTTACTCTATTAATACTGATTAATATTTAATAATAAAGTGTAAAAGCTCTACTTACTCTATTAATACTGATTAATATTTAATAATAAAGTGTAAAAGCACTACTTACTCTATTAATACTGATTAATATTTAATAATAAAGTGTAAAAGCTCTACTTACTCTATTAATACTGTTTAATATTTATTAATAAAGTGTAAAAGCTCTACTTACTCTATTAATACTGATTAATATATAATAATAAAGTGTAAAAGCACTACTTACTCTATTAATACTGATTAATATTTAATAATAAAGTGTACAAGCACTACTTACTCTATTAATACTGATTAATATTTAATAATAAAGTGTAAAATCACTACTTACTCTATTAATACTGATTAATATTTAATAATAAAGTGTGAAAGCACTACTTACTCTATTAATACTGTTTAATATTTAATAATAAAGTGTACAAGCTCTACTTACTCTATTAATACTGATTAATATTTAATAATAAAGTGTAAAATCTCTACTTACTCTATTAATACTGATTAATATTTAATAATAAAGTGTAAAAGCACTACTTACTCTATTAATACTGATTAATATTTAATAATAAAGTGTAAAAGCTCTACTTACTCTATTAATACTGATTAATATTTAATAATAAAGTGTAAAAGCACTACTTACTCTATTAATACTGATTAATATTTAATAATAAAGTGTAAAAGCACTACTTACTCTATTAATACTGATTAATATTTAATAATAAAGTGTAAAAGCACTGCTTACTCTATTAATACTGATTAATATTTAATAATAAAGTGTAAAGGCACTGCTTACTCTATTAATACTGATTAATATTTAATAATAAAGTGTAAAAGCACTACTTACTCTATTAATACTGATTAATATTTAATAATAAAGTGTAAAAGCACTACTTACTCTATTAATACTGATTAATATTTAATAATAAAGTGTAAAAGCACTACTTACTCTATTAATACTGATTAATATTTAATAATAAAGTGTAAAAGCTCTACTTACTCTATTAATACTGATTAATATTTAATAATAAAGTGTAAAAGCACTACTTACTCTATTAATACTGATTAATATTTAATAATAAAGTGTAAAAGCTCTACTTACTCTATTAATACTGATTAATATTTAATAATAAAGTATAAAAGCACTACTTACTCTATTAATACTGATTAATATTTAATAATAAAGTGTAAAAGCACTACTTACTCTATTAATACTGATTAATATTTAATAATAAAGTGTAAAAGCACTGCTTACTCTATTAATACTGTATCTACACTCAATCTCATCAGCTCCACTGACCATACAGGAGCTCCACTTACAGACTGGAGTTCATCTGATTCTCTGTATACTTTATTACTCCGTTCTTTAATGATCAGGACCCCCACAGGACCACCACAGAGCAGATACTATTTGGGTGAGGATTTAATTGTTAATGAGGTCAGGTATTGATGTTGAACATTGCTGTGAGGATTTGATTGAGTGTTAGTGAGGTCAGGTACTGATGTTGAACATTGCTGTGAGGATTAGTGAGGTCAATCAAATCCTCACAGCTATGTTCAGCACTATCTGTGTTAAATAAACATGATGATGTATGTAAAAGCACTACTTACTGAGTTTTTCTGAGTAAATAAAAGCTTTCTAAATATAATCATGTCCCCAACTGAACTGAACTCTCCATCATTCTGAGCCGCTCATCTCCCCTCATCTGAGCCAAGAGAAGAAATGACCACAGCGGAAACGTGTCTCCTGACTGACCAGAAGGTAAACAGATAAACAAGGAAATGAAAGACAGAGTCTGGAGTTCCCCAAAACCAAACAGTTTCTTGCCCTCGGCTGACGGAAGCACCCAAACCCAGTTCGTCAACTGATTTATGATTTATAAAACAGTGACTTTGTGTTGGACTTTTGTGTCCAGATGCAATCCAGATGTGAGACACAGGCTCTGTGAGACCTGATCCAGTACCAAAGGTGTCAGGAGTATTTCCATTCATTACTCAGGTACAGATACTGGAGTTTAAACATACAACGGAAGCTTTTTACTCCAGTAAAAGTGTAAAAATACTGCTTTCAGAACTACTCAAAGTATTAAAGTAAAAGTAATGTAAGGAAAAAATGGCATTAAGGACAAAAGCTTAGGTCTACAGTGCACTAGCCCACCTCCCCAAAACCCCCATTCTTCTAAAAGCCATAATGATTATAATGTTATATTAAAATGTTAATGTTGATAAATTTGGGATGCGCTAGGCTTCCTGTTTCAGCTCATATACACCCATTGAACATGAATGTAGTTTAGTACAATGTAAATATATTAAAGAAGCATATCTGTTACTACTGAACATTAACATGTGTTTCATGGAGCAGAAGATATGATGACTAGTCGTCTATAAGTATTATAATGAAGTCAAACTTCAAAGACATGTTATCAATAATCTTTACTGGAATGTACATGTACATGAATGAAAACAAACTGAAATGAAATAAGAGTAACAAGACTATGTTTAAAATGTAAGGAGTAGAAAGTACTGATAATGGAGTGTTAATGTAAGGAGTAGAAAGTACAGATAATGGAGTGTTAATGTAAGTAGTAGAAAGTACTGATAATGGAGTGTTAATGTAAGGAGTAGAAAGTACTGATAATGGAGTGTAAATGTAAGGAGTAGAAAGTACTGATAATGGAGTGTTAATGTAAGTAGTAGAAAGTACTGATAATGGAGTGTAAATGTAAGGAGTAGAAAGTACTGATAATGGAGTGTAAATGTAAGGAGTAGAAAGTACTGCTAATGGAGTGTAAATGTAAGGAGTAGAAAGTACTGATAATGGAGTGTTAATGTAAGGAGTAGAAAGTACAGATAATGGAGTGTTAATGTAAGTAGTAGAAAGTACTGATAATGGAGTGTAAATGTAAGGAGTAGAAAGTACAGACAATGGAGTGTTAATGTAAGTAGTAGAAAGTACTGATAATGGAGTGTAAATGTAAGGAGTAGAAAGTACTGATAATGGAGTGTAAATGTAAGGAGTAGAAAGTACTGATAATGGAGTGTAAATGTAAGGAGGAGAAAGTACTGATAATGGAGTGTAAATGTAAGGAGTAGAAAGTACTGATAATGGAGTGTAAATGTAAGGAGTAGAAAGTACTGATAATGGAGTGTAAATGAAAGGAGTAGAAAGTACTGATAATGGAGTGTAAATGTAAGGAGTAGAAAGTACTGATAATGGAGTGTAAATGTAAGGAGTAGAAAGTACTGATAATGGAGTGTAAATGAAAGGAGTAGAAAGTACTGATAATGGAGTGTTAATGTAAGTAGTAGAAAGTACTGATAATGGAGTGTAAATGTAAGGAGTAGAAAGTACAGACAATGGAGTGTTAATGTAAGTAGTAGAAAGTACTGATAATGGAGTGTAAATGTAAGGAGTAGAAAGTACTGATAATGGAGTGTAAATGTAAGGAGTAGAAAGTACTGATAATGGAGTGTAAATGTAAGGAGTAGAAAGTACTGATAATGGAGTGTAAATGTAAGGAGTAGAAAGTATTGATAATGGAGTGTAAATGAAAGGAGTAGAAAGTACTGATAATGGAGTGTAAATGTAAGGAGTAGAAAGTACTGATAATGGAGTGTTAATGTAAGGAGTAGAAAGTACTGATAATGGAGTGTAAATGTAAGGAGTAGAAAGTACTGATAATGGAGTGTTAATGTAAGGAGTAGAAAGTATTGATAATGGAGTGTAAATGTAAGGAGTAGAAAGTACTGATAATGGAGTGTAAATGTAAGGAGTAGAAAGTACTGCTAATGGAGTGTTAATGTAAGGAGTAGAAAGTATTGATAATGGGGTGTAAATGTAAGGAGTAGAAAGTACTGATAATGGAGTGTAAATGTAAGGAGTAGAAAGTACTGATAATGGAGTGTAAATGTAAGGAGTAGAAAGTACTGATAATGGAGTGTAAATGTAAGGAGTAGAAAGTACTGATAATGGAGTGTAAATGTAAGGAGTAGAAAGTACTGATAATGGAGTGTTAATGTAAGGAGTAGAAAGTACTGATAATGGAGTGTAAATGTAAGGAGTAGAAAGTACTGATAATGGAGTGTTAATGTAAGGAGTAGAAAGTACTGATAATGGAGTGTTAATGTAAGGAGTAGAAAGTACTGATAATGGAGTGTAAATGTAAGGAGTAGAAAGTACTGATAATGGAGTGTTAATGTAAGGAGTAGAAAGTATTGATAATGGAGTGTAAATGTAAGGAGTAGAAAGTACTGATAATGGAGTGTAAATGTAAGGAGTAGAAAGTACTGATAATGGAGTGTAAATGTAAGGAGTAGAAAGTATTGATAATGGAGTGTTAATGTAAGGAGTAGAAAGTATTGATAATGGAGTGTAAATGTAAGGAGTAGAAAGTACTGATAATGGAGTGTAAATGTAAGGAGTAGAAAGTACTGATAATGGAGTGTTAATGTAAGGAGTAGAAAGTACTGATAATGGAGTGTAAATGTAAGGAGTAGAAAGTACTGATAATGGAGTGTTAATGTAAGGAGTAGAAAGTATTGATAATGGAGTGTAAATGTAAGGAGTAGAAAGTACTGATAATGGAGTGTAAATGTAAGGAGTAGAAAGTACTGATAATGGAGTGTAAATGTAAGGAGTAGAAAGTATTGATAATGGAGTGTTAATGTAAGGAGTAGAAAGTATTGATAATGGAGTGTAAATGTAAGGAGTAGAAAGTACTGATAATGGAGTGTAAATGTAAGGAGTAGAAAGTACTGATAATGGAGTGTTAATGTAAGGAGTAGAAAGTACAGATAATGGAGTGTAAATGTAAGGACATGTTATAAAATCACTAAAAGTATCAGATTTATTAGATTTTGTGTAAAATCAGCTGCATGTTGGTCTCCATTGTTGTATCTACTGACGTGATCAGCGGGTAGTGACGTCAAATGGTTGCAGTAACCGGCCGTCACGCTCGAGCACAGCTAGCTACTAAACATGCTACTGTTCAGTCTTTACAGTTTGAGCTAGAACTCAACATTTCTGACATCAGCGGTGACATCACACACCACGTTAGTGTAAATGGTGAACAGAGAGTGTGGAGGAGAGAGTGACACAGTGCTGGAGTTGTTGTGAAGCTGTTCACCTTCAGGATCCACAAACGAGGAGAAGCAGCTGACGCTAATGCTAAACGTTCTCAGGAGAGAATCCAGCGCATGTTCACGTTCACGGTTCTTCTCGCGGTTCTCCATAATCTGGAGCTTCTGGACTTCCTGTGTGGAGAAACTGTGACACTGCATTGTGTTTTAGTCTACGCTTAAAACCAACAGCCTCCGTCAAGTCTCTCACCAGTGGTGGTCTACTGAACCACTCAAACTCATCCAGACTGAAGTGAGGAGAGCAGAGCGGGGGTCTTTGGGTAGCTGTGTTGGTCCACACGCTGCTTCACTAACTATTCTCCTTGTTTATGTTTGTGAAGCTGTTTAGACTAATATCAGTCTTCACACTGCCTTTCACTGAAACTACATCAACAACACAATGTACATGGTTTTCTTTAAGCTAGGTTAGTAACTAACACTCACTCCTTCACACCACAGTCCAGTTCAGACCTGAAACCATCTGACCTCATCTACCCAGCAGGCATTGCACATCAGTAATAATAGCTGCGTCCGTATGTTACATATTTAGAATAAAAGTGTTAATTTATAAATAAATTTGATACTTTTATGATTTTTACAGCATGTCTTAACAGTTTAGAGTCGCTACACCTTAAGGCTTACAAGTGTTACCAGTCGGGGTTCCTTTAAATGCTTCACTTTCAACATCTGACATGTCTTCTATGTTCTATTGTGAATATACTGTGGGTCTATGAGATCATACAAATCATTACATCACGTTTTTATATACATTAATTTATATTTTAGACATCTTTTTGGAATTGGGGTTGTACAAGTAACCTCACTGCCCCAGTGTGTAGAACCCGGATGGAGAACCTCAGTATGCCTGAAGTGTTTTTTCAATGCTTGTCAGTTTGGTGCTCATCAAAGCCTCAGAGCATAATGAGTGATGAAGAGCTTCTCTAACTCTGTGTTATGCTCTCCACAGTCCTGTTTGTGGGAGACCTAATCAGAGCTTTGTGAGCGCTGGATTCGGCTTAACGACGGTCAAACAAATAGATCAGCCAGAATAACAAACGTCAAGGCCTGAGTGTTTGAACGGATGAGCGTTCAGGAACCTTCTCTGAGCAGAACCAGCAGATAGACACGCTCCTTTAAAGCCGAGGCATGCCCGGCTGTTCCGGTAGCTGAAAGAGATTAAACAGAAAGTGGCTCAGAGGCTGCTCAATTCACAGGGCACGGCTCAGTTTGCTCTCCAAAAGACTCACCGCAAGAAGCATGCACTGGCACGTCTGCCATACTTCAGGCTTTTAGCACTTTTTGGGATGCTTATAAAAAAGAGGTGCAGCGGAAAAACCCATAATCATATAATAGAAAGGCTGCATGTAGTAGCCGGCTCGGGGAGGGAGGGAGGGAGGGAGGGACTGTGAGGGAAAAGAAAGAAAAGTGTGAGTCACTAATAGCTCGACTTAAGCTGAGGAGTGGCTCTGGTTCTACTGACCCTCCGTCACTCACGTGCTGAGGCTCTGCCAGCCATGTGTATTACATAAACAACCCCCACACACACACCAGCAGATCAGGCCTGACGTTCAGTTGGGGGAGTAAGAGCCTCCAAACTTGTCAGGACCCGACTTGTTTGTGTCAGATGCTGATGTATTTGCCAAGAACAGTCAGGTCCATAAATATTTGGACGCCAACAGTGTTGCTGGTATTATGGTCGTGTAGCAATACGTGCAAGAGCTGCAATTAAACAATAATCAATTTCAGCTTTAATTTACAGGTATTTACATGCAAACTGGGCAAAAGGTATACTGGGTGGTTTACTTTAGTAGCTAAAGTATAGAAGTGTATTCATTAGTGTAGTAGGTGAAGTATAGTAGTGTATTCATTAGTGTAGTAGGTGAAGTATAGAAGTGTATTCATTAGTGTAGTAGGTGAAGTATAGAAGTGTATTCATTAGTAGGTGAAGTATAGAAGTGTACTCATTAGTGTAGTAGGTGAAGTATAGAAGTGTATTTATTAGTGTAGTAGGTGAAGTATAGAAGTGTACTCATTAGTGTAGTAGGCGAAGTATAGAAGTGTATTCATTAGTGTAGTAGGTGAAGTATAGAAGTGTATTTATTAGTGTAGTAGGTGAAGTATAGAAGTGTACTCATTAGTGTAGTAGGCGAAGTATAGAAGTGTATTCATTAGTGTAGTAGGTGAAGTATAGAAGTGTATTTATTAGTGTAGTAGGTGAAGTATAGTAGTGTATTCATTAGTGTAGTAGGTGAAGTATAGAAGTGTATTTATTAGTGTAGTAGGTGAAGTATAGGAGTGTATTCATTAGTGTAGTAGGTGAAGTATAGTAGTGTATTCATTAGTAGGTGAAGTATAGAAGTGTACTCATTAGTGTAGTAGGTGAAGTATAGAAGTGTATTTATTAGTGTAGTAGGTGAAGTATAGAAGTGTACTCATTAGTGTAGTAGGCGAAGTATAGAAGTGTATTCATTAGTGTAGTAGGTGAAGTATAGAAGTGTATTTATTAGTGTAGTAGGTGAAGTATAGAAGTGTACTCATTAGTGTAGTAGGCGAAGTATAGAAGTGTATTCATTAGTGTAGTAGGTGAAGTATAGAAGTGTATTTATTAGTGTAGTAGGTGAAGTATAGTAGTGTATTCATTAGTGTAGTAGGTGAAGTATAGAAGTGTATTTATTAGTGTAGTAGGTGAAGTATAGAAGTGTATTCATTAGTGTAGTAGGTGAAGTATAGAAGTGTATTTATTAGTGTAGTAGGTGAAGTATAGAAGTGTACTCATTAGTGTAGTAGGTGAAGTATAGAAGTGTATTTATTAGTGTAGTAGGTGAAGTATAGTAGTGTATTCATTAGTGTAGTAGGTGAAGTATAGAAGTGTATTTATTAGTGTAGTAGGTGAAGTATAGAAGTGTATTTATTAGTGTAGTAGGTGTAGTATAGAAGTGTACTCATTAGTGTAGTAGGTGAAGTATAGAAGTGTATTTATTAGTGTAGTAGGTGAAGTATAGAAGTGTACTCATTAGTGTAGTATGTGAAGTATAGTAGTGTATTATTAGTGTAGTAGGTGAAGTATAGAAGTGTATTTATTAGTGTAGTAGGTGAAGTATAGAAGTGTACTCATTAGTGTAGTAGGTGAAGTATAGAAGTGTACTCATTAGTGTAGTAGGTGAAGTATAGAAGTGTATTTATTAGTGTAGTAGGTGAAGTATAGAAGTGTACTCATTAGTGTAGTAGGTGAAGTATAGAAGTGTATTCATTAGTGTAGTAGGTGAAGTATAGAAGTGTATTTATTAGTGTAGTAGGTAAAGTATAGAAGTGTATTCATTAGTGTAGTAGGTGAAGTATAGAAGTGTATTTATTAGTGTAGTAGGTAAAGTATAGAAGTGTATTCATTAGTGTAGTAGGTGAAGTGTAGAAGTGTATTCATTAGTGTAGTAGGTGAAGTATAGAAGTGTATTTATTAGTGTAGTAGGTGAAGTATAGTAGTGTATTCATTAGTGTAGTAGGTGAAGTATAGAAGTGTATTTATTAGTGTAGTAGGTGAAGTATATAAGTGTATTCATTAGTGTAGTAGGTGAAGTATAGAAGTGTATTTATTAGTGTAGTAGGTGAAGTATAGAAGTGTATTTATTAGTGTAGTAGGTGAAGTATAGAAGTGTACTCATTAGTGTAGTAGGTGAAGTATAGAAGTGTATTTATTAGTGTAGTAGGTGAAGTATAGAAGTGTATTCATTAGTGTAGTAGGTGAAGTATAGAAGTGTACTCATTAGTGTAGTAGGTGAAGTATAGAAGTGTACTCATTAGTGTAGTAGGTGAAGTATAGAAGTGTATTTATTAGTGTAGTAGGTGAAGTATAGAAGTGTATTCATTAGTGTAGTAGGTGAAGTATAGAAGTGTATTTATTAGTGTAGTAGGTGAAGTATAGTAGTGTATTCATTAGTAGGTGAAGTATAGTAGTGTATTTATTAGTGTAGTAGGTAAAGTATAGAAGTGTATTCATTAGTGTAGTAGGTGAAGTATAGTAGTGTATTATTAGTGTAGTAGGTGAGAGTATAGTAGTGTATTTATTAGTGTAGTAGGTAAAGTATAGAAGTGTATTCATTAGTGTAGTAGGTGAAGTATAGAAGTGTATTCATTAGTGTAGTAGGTGAGAGTATAGTAGTGTATTCATTAGTGTAGTAGGTGAAGTATAGAAGTGTATTTATTAGTGTAGTAGGTGAAGTATAGAAGTGTATTCATTAGTGTAGTAGGTGAAGTATAGAAGTGTACTCATTAGTGTAGTAGGTGAAGTATAGAAGTGTATCATTAGTGTAGTAGGTGAAGTATAGAAGTGTATCATTAATGTAGTAGGTGGAGTATAGAAGTGTATTATTAGTGTAGTAGGTGAAGTATAGAAGTGTATTCATTAGTGTAGTAGGTAAAGTATAGAAGTGTATTCATTAGTGTAGTAGGTGAAGTATAGAAGTGTATTCATTAGTGTAGTAGGTAAAGTATAGAAGTGTATTCATTAGTGTAGTAGGTGAAGTATAGAAGTGTATTCATTAGTGTAGTAGGTGAAGTATAGAAGTGTATCATTAATGTAGTAGGTGAAGTATAGAAGTGTATTCATTAGTGTAGTAGGTGGAGTATAGTAGTGTATTCATTAGTGTAGTAGGTGAAGTATAGAAGTGTATTCATTAGTGTAGTAGGTGAGAGTATAGTAGTGTATTCATTAGTGTAGTAGGTGAAGTATAGAAGTGTATTTATTAGTGTAGTAGGTAAAGTATAGAAGTGTATTCATTAGTGTAGTAGGTGAAGTATAGAAGTGTACTCATTAGTGTAGTAGGTGAAGTATAGAAGTGTACTCATTAGTGTAGTAGGTGAAGTATAGAAGTGTATTTATTAGTGTAGTAGGTAAAGTATAGAAGTGTATTCATTAGTGTAGTAGGTGAAGTATAGAAGTGTATTCATTAGTGTAGTAGGTGAAGTATAGAAGTGTACTCATTAGTGTAGTAGGTGAAGTATAGAAGTGTATTCATTAGTGTAGTAGGTGGAGTATAGAAGTGTATTTATTAGTGTAGTAGGTAAAGTATAGAAGTGTATTTATTAGTGTAGTAGGTAAAGTATAGAAGTGTACTCATTAGTGTAGTAGGTGGAGTATAGAAGTGTATTTATTAGTGTAGTAGGTAAAGTATAGAAGTGTATTCATTAGTGTAGTAGGTGAAGTATAGAAGTGTATTCATTAGTGTAGTAGGTGAAGTATAGAAGTGTATTTATTAGTGTAGTAGGTAAAGTATAGAAGTGTACTCATTAGTGTAGTAGGTGAGAGTATAGAAGTGTACTCATTAGTGTAGTAGGTGAGAGTATAGAAGTGTAATCATTAGTGTAGTAGGTGAAGTATAGAAGTGTATTCATTAGTGTAGTAGGTGAAGTATAGAAGTGTATTCATTAGTGTAGTAGGTGAAGTATAGAAGTATAGTCAACAAGGCCAAACATGACTGGCCTTGTTGACTATATCTGGGGTTTAGTGGATGTATATCATATTATGACCCCTGTATAATCATAGGGGGGTGGGTGGGGGGTACCACAACACTGACGCCAGCCACACCTGCTCATGAATGCCCTGACTCAGCCACGAGCCATCTTTTCACATTCATTTGTTTCTGGTTTGCATCAGAGACGACTCCAGAAAACAATTCAGTTTGACTGCTTGTTTTAAGCTCCATTGTGTGGATCTAACTGTACATTAGATAATGACACAAGATTATGGACCCTGAGGAAGACTAGCTATGACTCATTCTGTTCACATTCCACTCTTGCCCATGAAGCAGCTCCATCCAGAGATAAGGAAAGCTTGATTTTCTGATACAGCGCTGAGCAGCTTAAATATTGCCCCACCTTTCCACCTTTGATTTAGTGATGGCTGTGCTCACTGAGCGCTGTGTACCTAAACGCCCTCAGGTAAACCACTATCCAGAAATAGCTGGGTGCAGCTCACTGTGAATGTATACTGTGTAATCTTTATCTGCCAGTGGTACTTGTATTACTTAGAACTTGTTCAGACTGCCAGCCAAAATCTGATTTTTGTCATATCCAGATTGTATCCAGAAGGTTGAAAGAATCTGGGCTCAGAAACACTTCCCGACACCATCAACACAGTTCTCTGGGCCCAAGTTCAGTTAAGATGGACTGAGTAGACGTGGAAGAGTGTCCCATGGAATCACAATCTGAACATTATGTATATATATATATATATATATATATATATATATATATATATATATATATATATATATATATATATATATATATATATATATAAACTTAGCGTAGGCGTAGGAACCAGGGGGATGTTTAAAAAAAATTAAACCACAGAAAAGCAGAAACTATTCACACACTGTTTGTTGTTAGCAACTGGCTTTGGTTGTTAGGTTGTGGGCAATAAAATCATATATACTGCAGTAAAACAGCTTTAGTATAATGTGTTGTTATGGTAACAGACTATGAGGGTTTGGGTTAGCTAACGTTTATATTAACTTTAGTCAGAAAGCATTCTAAAACGTAAAGTTACATTACTCTCTGGCCACGCCCCCAAACTGCAGACTGATACTACACTAAATGCATAAACAAATAAAATATAATTAATAAAATAAATAAATGAATAAATAAATAAAAGGACACTATAGTTAGAAGTGCTGTCAGTAGTGCAGTATATAATGTTCCAGAGGGTGCTGTTTGGGACACAGCCTTACTGTCTTGCATTAATGTTAGTCTAGTCTAGTCAGGAAACCTCAACATACATTTATTTATCATTTCATTTCAGCATCATTCTCCAAATAAAATAATATATTTTTAGTTATATGTGTTTATAACCCAGACATTGCATGTATAGTTTAAAAGTTTTCTGACAGCAGTACTATGTAATATGGAGTATGTAGTTTAGTTGATCTTTAATTGTATTTATCTAATAATAAACCGACATACAGATAATGTTGTATTTTGTTTATTTATTTTTAATTTACTGTAATTCCATAAATGTTGTTCTCTGTCACTATACATACAGTGATTTACTACCTTACCTACAATGGAATCAGGTTATAGTAATATTTAGAGGATAGGGTGGGCTTTGTTTCTATGCCCTTGTATATATATATATATATATGTGTGTGTGTGTGTGTGTGTGTGTATGGTTATGGTAAACATAAATCTGTGCCAACGCTTTTAAACCTGTTGCTGGCATCAACTTCTAAACTTCAAATATTAAAAAAAATAAATAAATAAAATGTCTGTTTCAACATTTCTCATGTTGTCTTTGTGCTACTTTAGAATTGTTAGAATACCACCGGACTGGTTGATATAGCAACTCACACACATATACACATTCCCACACTCCCACTGAGATGGTTATCAGGCAGCTTCATTGTTAAGTCACCTCACAGTCACGTTCAGTGCAGGATGAGTAACTGATAACTCGGCACACCTTTCAAACCTAACTTCATGACTTCTAGATGATGCACTCGTCCGTGAACTAAAACGATGTTCTGCTGCATGTTCTGCTACAGAGAGAAAACATCGTCCAGGACTCCCAGACCTCCCCTCAGGCTGCTGTGAGAGTCTGAAACCATCAAGGTCATAGATCTGCATCCAGAAATATGTGCACTAAGAATTAGGACACTTTTCCTACATTGTAGATTTGAAGGATATTTAAAATATAAAAATATAAAAGTGTTCTAAAATATGTTTGAAGCTGTTGTGAAATACTCTGTGTACACATAGACGACTATTCACATATACTTTGGTTAAAGCCAAATAGAAATATTGAGGTGGGTGTTGGACAACCTGAAAAACTAACCTAAAAGCAGACTGGACAAAAACTAAACACAGCAAAATCACATTCTGGTTAAATTAATAAAAAAATAAAACTTTTATTGGTTTAGACTTTTTTATTGGTTTAGTATTTTTTATAATAGAAGTGACCCAATTCTCATTACTGCAACACATAGATCAATCTGTAAATGAGTTAAGCATTTTAAAGCAATATATTAATAAATATTTTGCATAATATTTGCAATTGTACAAGTTTAGTTTAATCTCATTAACGCAACATACTAACAGCCACAAAGTATATATTTTTTTACTTTTTACTACCAAATTTTATTGTTTCAGTCCATTTGCATCAGTAAATATGTGCACTAAGATTTTTTACCTCTTTTGTAGATTTAAAGGATATTTAAAGCATAAATACAGAAAAGTGTTCTAAAATATGTTTGAAATTGTTGTGAAACACTGTATACACAGACGACCATAAACTTTTGATTTAAGCCACATAGAAATATTGAGAAATTTAAATATTGGACAACCTGTAGAACTAACCCAGAAGCAAACTGGACAAAAACTAAACACAGTAAAATCACTTCTAATAAAACTTCTATTGTTTTAGACTTTACATTTTAGTAACATTATTCAATCGAAGTGACCAAATTCTCATTACCGCAACACATACATCAATCTGTAAAAAAAAAAGTTTTTTAGCAACTCTTTCTTTAAAGCAATATATTAATACTTGATTAGCAAAATACAGTGTTTTGCAATTTCACAAGTTTATTTTAATCAAATTACCGCAACATACAAAGAGCCACAAAGTATATATTTTACTTGTACCATATATTATAGTTTCAAATAATGTCCTTACAGTTTACAAATATATTTTAAGTAATTAAAAAGATTCAACGGTTAAAATAATAATAATAAAAAAAAATATAATAAAAAACATACAAATATAAGTAATGATGAAAAACACATATGTGGACACATTATTGTGAATTCTTTAAAATGGAAAAAATAACTCCTCATATTTTTTACTATATCATAGAGTTGATCTACTGAATTATATGAATACGGTTTATCTGCAGGTGATTATGATCTATTTATTTATTTATTTATTTATTTGTTTGTTTGTTTATTTATTTGATTATTTGTTTATTTGCTCAGTCGGCTGATGCAGATTTTAATCATTGAATGATCAAAAATATTGATTAAGACTAAGATTAAGGTAGGGGGCCAGAACTGGACATAGGTCACAGGTCCATCTGATCTGGGACAGAATATTTATTATTTTTTAGATTAGATTTGTTTTCTTTGAATACTGTCACAGTATGACGGTCAGTTGAATCATTACACTCTCCATCAAGCTCCGCCCTCTTCCTCATAAAATCCTAAAATCTGTTGCTATTTCCTCGAGCCTTCGGCCCACCCGTGTCTGAATTAGAGAATAGATTAAAGAGGTAATAGGGGCATTTATTCTGGACAGTGGTGTATCTGAAACTAATTAAATTTAAACATTTTGTCACAGATGGACCAGAAACATTGTTCATGCCGGCTGTGGCAGTATGCTTTAGCCTGGGGTGATTAGTTAGTATGTTTTTAAGTTTGCTGTGTTTTTGTCCTTGTCTGTACGTCTCAGCTGCGAGAGGTTATCTTGGTTATGTCATCGTCATTGGGAAAACTTGGCGTGTGAGAGCGGATGCATGTTTTAAGGATGAAAGGTGTTGCAGTGTTGGCTGGGTTTATGTGAATCCAGCATTCTGATGGATTGCTATCATCACAGGGGAGGAACGGTTGGAATAGGTAGAGCCATGACTTCACTGCTGTTAGAATATTGTCAGGCCACCCACATGTTCACAGGCCTACTCAATAATTTTTTTTTAACTATGCCACTCATTTGTTTTTACTTGGTTTACTGTATCTACTGAAAATGTCTTTTGGGTAACTTTGCTTTTTCTGAGCATCATTTCTCAAAACTATTACTAGCCAGTATTACTAGATATAATAAAAAATAAAAACATAGAAGAAAGGAGCCAAAAAATGTAATCAAATCATCTCAAACATTGTAATATATTTAGATATAAGTTATAATTCTTTGTTCCAGTCTGTTAGTAAAAGTGTAACAGAGCCTGGACTAAAGCTTGACGGATGCAGCAGCAGTAAGAGGGGTGTGACTCTCGAGCCCACTGTTAATGTAATTTGTTTTATTCATGTTTAAATGATACGCACGTTTGAACCACGTCATTTCAGTGATTTACCTTTTTTGGTACTCGTGTTGTTTTCTGTGCCAACCTCCATAAATCAACCCGGTCAGTACCTGTGATTCAGCACTAGCTCAGCTCTCGTATCACCACTGTGTGAACTCAGAACTCAGGACAAATGAGCTGATTCTGCAAAACATCTGTCACTGCACTGATGCGCTACATGGTAACCGAACGGCCAACACAAAACAACAGGAGCGGATGAGGAAGTGTGTATTTGCACAACAGGTGATTGGATCACAGCACTGAAGTTCTGACTGCTGTAAATGAGGCTACACTGAATTCCACAGTCAGTGAGTCAAACCGTGAATCAGTACACCACACAGCCACTACACAACACCTCACACTGTAGACTGTACTGTAATGACCTCATAGCTGGCCACTTTATCAGAAACTGCTACCATTTAGTGCCACCTGTTGGTGTGCAGTTTGTATTAGGTGGCCAGTGAGTGGAAGTACAAAGTAGGTGTTTCTAATAAAGTGGCCAGTTAGTGGTACTACCAAATCAGTGTTTCTAGTAAACTGGCCAGTTAGGTAGTGGAAATACAAGGTAGGTGTTCCTAATAAAGTGGCCAGTTAGTTGAAGGACAAGGAAGGTGTTTCTAATAAATTGGCCAGTTAGTTGAAGGACAAGGTAGGTGTTTCTAATAAAGTGGCCAGCTAGTGGAAGGACAAGGTCAGCGTTTCTAATAAAGTGGCCAGCTAGTGGAAGTACAAAGTCAGCGTTTCTAATAAAGTGGCCAGTTAGTGGAAGTATAAGGTCAGCATTTCTAATAAAGTGGCCAGTTAGTGAAAGTACAAGGTCAGTGTTTCTAATAAAGTGGCCAGTTAGTGGAAGTATAAGGTCAGCATTTCTAATAAAGTGGCCAGCTAGTGGAAGGACAAGGTCAGCGTTTCTAATAAAGTGGCCAGCTAGTGGAAGTACAAAGTCAGCGTTTCTAATAAAGTGGCCAGTTAGTGGAAGTATAAGGTCAGCGTTTCTAATAAAGTGGCCAGTTAGTGAAAGTACAAGGTCAGTGTTTCTAATAAAGTGGCCAGTTAGTTGAAGGACAAGGTAGGTGTTTCTAATAAAGTGGCCAGCTAGTGGAAGGACAAGGTCAGCATTTCTAATAAAGTGGCCAGTTAGTGGAAGTATAAGGTCAGCGTTTCTAATAAAGTGGCCAGTTAGTGAAAGTACAAGGTCAGTGTTTCTAATAAAGTGGCCAGTTAGTTGAAGGACAAGGTAGGTGTTTCTAATAAAGTGGCCAGCTAGTGGAAGGACAAGGTCAGCGTTTCTAATAAAGTGGCCAGCTAGTGGAAGTACAAAGTCAGCGTTTCTAATAAAGTGGCCAGTTAGTGGAAGTATAAGGTCAGCATTTCTAATAAAGTGGCCAGTTAGTGGAAGTATAAGGTCAGCGTTTCTAATAAAGTGGCCAGTTAGTGAAAGTACAAGGTCAGTGTTTCTAATAAAGTGGCCAGTTAGTTGAAGGACAAGGTAGGTGTTTCTAATAAAGTGGCCAGCTAGTGGAAGATCAAGGTCAGCGTTTCTAATAAAGTGGCCAGTTAGTGAAAGTACAAGGTAGGTGTTTCTAATAAAGTGGCCAGCTAGTGGAAGATCAAGGTTAGCGTTTCTAATAAAGTGGCCAGTTAGTGAAAGTACAAGGTCAGTGTTTCTAATAAAGTGGCCAGTTAGTTGAAGGACAAGGTAGGTGTTTCTAATAAAGTGGCCAGCTAGTGGAAGTACAAAGTCAGCGTTTCTAATAAAGTGGCCATTTAGTGGAAGGACAAGGTCAGTATTTCTAATAAAGTGGCCAGTTAGTGGAAGGACAAGGTCAGCGTTTCTAATAAAGTGGCCAGCTAGTGGAAGTACAAAGTCAGCGTTTCTAATAAAGTGGCCAGTTAGTGGAAGTATAAGGTCAGCATTTCTAATAAAGTGGCCAGTTAGTGAAAGTACAAGGTCAGTGTTTCTAATAAAGTGGCCAGTTAGTTGAAGGACAAGGTAGGTGTTTCTAATAAAGTGGCCATTTAGTGGAAGTACAAGGTCAGTATTTCTAATAAAGTGGCCAGTTAGTGGAAGGACAAGGTCAGCGTTTCTAATAAAGTGGCCAGTTAGTGGAAGTACATAACTGGTGTTTCTAAGAAAGTGGTCAGTAAATGGAAGTGCAAGCTCTGTGTTAGTGAGTGTACAGAAGATTAACTAAATAAATAAATAAATAAATAAATAAATAAATAAATAGCCCTGGGGGCTAAATCAGTTTGTGGGAGGCGTGGAAGTTGATTCTGTGGTGAATATTAACTGTCACTAAAGCAGCAGTGGGAGGCGGGAGCTGGATGAGAGTTCAGAGCGGAAATGAAGCTCTTGTAAGGGAATGCATGCTCTTGAGCTTTCCTTCTCTGGAAAGTGGGGACCGTTGCTAAGAGACACGGAGGTTTATTTGTTTTCTCTGGAGTCCATGCAGAGTGTAGACTGAATGAACCTTCACTGAACTTTTATCACACCAGGCCCGCCCATTCAAATTCAGCCATTCAGTTAACGATCAGCTCGCGTGGTGATTTTCAGGATTCGACTTTCTTATTGCATAACTGAACTATAAACATCTGCACTGAGCGGAAATAAACATTCAGACATTACTCATACCACGTATGAACGGCTTGAAGATTAGCAGAGTGTCAAAATGTATCAGTTTGCAGTAAATTGGCATATTAAATATTCCAGTACTATCCAGACAGGACGGGTTGAAGGTGATTTTGTAATTTTACTGTATTGTCTGTATTGTCTGATGACTCATCTGCGCTGGATAAGAAATCTCTGTATAGGTTACAGTGGTTGGAGCGACTGCTGGACTTAAATACCAAAAATGTTCCGACTGCTGTATACTTGGCTGCTCATGAGTAGAAATTACGTCTAGACATTTAATTTAATCATAACTCTCTTTACCAAAACCTTCTATACCCGTGTGCAGAGGTTTGGGTACACCTGGTCAATTGACATAGTAATCTAATGGGTAAGTCAGAGACACACGTCTAATACACGGTTTCTGTTCATACACGGTATTTAACACAGAGGAACTAATCAAATGTGGCCTGTGCAAAAGTTAGAGCCCAGTTTATATGTCATGTTTTTTCCGGTATGCTGATGTCATCCAGTTGTGAAGTCATCAGACGTTTGTTGGTGTAGGCGAGGGAAATGGGAATTTGTCCAAATATTTACTTTTGTTTACTAATATTTAACTTTAGCAGACCTTAGTAGCACCACGACTAACATGTCAGTGTCACTGCAGTGCTGAGAATGACCCACCACCCTAATAATATCAGCTCTGTGGTGGTCCTGTGGGGATCCTGGGGGACTTGAGCTCACTGGCTGGGTGCTTGGAGCCCCTGGTTTATCTGGGCCCCCAGGACAATGGAATATTTAATCTATTTGCCATTAGTTCTTTTATAGAAGCAATGTGACCCATTCGTGCAGTGAAACACCCACACTAGGGGGCAGTGAACACACTTAGGTGTCTTGCTCAAGGGCACTTCAATCACGGCCTGTCAGTTCAGGTAATCGAACCCAATGACCTCCAGCCCCTGATGGCCCAGGGGGAGGGTGAAGCTTTTGTTAAGGGTCGTGTTGAGGTCAAGAATCCAAAATAAAGAGCTTTAACCCTCCAAAAAATCACACTGTGAAAAAAATCACAGTCGCCTCTGTTTGGCATGGCGACAACCGAGAGGACAAAGCAGTTGTGCTGCAGCAAATACTACTTCTTCACCAACAGGAATAGAATCTGAATCTCCAAAGGCAGCTCAAACTGAGCCACAACCCAAATTACAGCTAATTACTGTGTGGGAGCAGCCAGAGATTCAGCTTCTGCATAACGTGATTTCAGCTACTTTCACTTTTCCAGAATGGACAGCAGTCCAGTGTCACAGTTTGTCCGTTCTTTAAACCTAAAAACTTCCAGCCCATTTGTTTTGTGCTTTGTATAGTAGAGCTGCATCCCAGCTGTCAGTGACCGCACTCACAGATTTTCAGCTCTGGAAACATCCACGTCTCACTTTCCCAAAAAACTCATACTGTAAGGAGCAACTGAGATCTTCTTTACACTTGAAAATTTGAGTTATGGAGACCGGAGCTGTGTGCTACAGAGTTCATGAAGTTCCAGCACCTGGAGGTGGAGCTGGAGAAACTCCTTTCTTCTGTTGTTCCACTGTGGAAATCCTTCTGAACATCCTGGCTTACCATTTGTGGGAAGTAAGATGTTGGTAGAGTGTAGTGGGTTATACTGCTGCTATCCATGCTGTAGACTGGGGTTCGATACATAAGATTAAGACACTACCTTCACCTACCTGTGTACAGGTAAATTGTAACACTACCTTCACCTACCTGTGTACAGGTAAACTGTAACACTACCTTCACCTACCTGTGTACAGGTAAACTGTAACACTACCTTCACCTACCTGTGTACAGGTAAACTGTAACCCAACATTTGATTTATGGTAGCAAATATGCCCAACCACTACAGTGCCCAAGTCACTCATACACTTCACACAGTTTCTCTGCCACGTCCATCTAGTTATATCACACTGACGTGGCTTTTCTTCGTTTCCGGTTATTCCAAAGCTGACCCAACAAACCCACAGTCACTTTCTCTCCGCTGACTCACGGCCAGGCTAAGCTGCTGGCCAGTCTGCAGCCGTGCAGCAGCTGAGTGTCTGATGTACAGCAGTGGTGAGTAGCCGGCGGGCTGATTCACTGAGACTGGCTGTGTTTGCTTTTGGGTTGTTTTATTTGGAGCCGTGCGGCCTCGTCCCACCAGGAATGCTTGGAAGCACAGTAGGAATTCTGCTCGCAGCGCCAATGCAAATCACAGGCAGCGGAGAGGCAGCTGGCTCGAAGCAGGTCGGCTGCACATCCAATCAAGAGTCACGAGTGAAAGCGGAAACAAACAGGAAACTAAGCTCCTGCTGTGAATATCCACGATGCTGAAACACTGAGCTGCAGTTCAGCTCAAGTTCAGATTCAGCTCACAGACACATGTACTGCAGTGAATCACGTTCACTACGTGAGTCAAGTTCAAATCACAACACTGACCTTTACTTTTACAAGTCAACTAAAGACCAGTACAAACCAGTTACTCTAGCTACAAACCAGTATGAGTCAGTTACTCCATTTGTCAGTAATAATCATTAATCAATGTAAAATAATCAGAAACTACAATCAATTATTCAGTATCTGCTATTATTGTGTAGTTTATTCTGTAGTGCCACTGCAGTGTCACTGTTGTGGTGGTAGTGTGTGTTGTGCTGGCATGAGTGGATCAGACACAGCAGTGCTGCTGGAGTCACTGCTGGACTGAGAATAGTTCACCAAACAACAACATCCAGCCTGTGGTGGTCCTGTGGTGGTCCTGTGGATCATTAAAGAACAGAGTAATAAAGTATACAGAGAATCAGATGAACTACAGTCTGTAAGTGGAGCTCCTGTATGGTCAGTGGAGCTGATACAGTGGACAGTGAGTGTAGCTCCTGTATGGTCAGTGGAGCTGATACAGTGGACAGTGAGTGGAGCTCCTGTATGGTCAGTGGAGCTGATACAGTGGACAGTGAGTGGAGGTCCTGTATGGTCAGTGGAGCTGATACAGTGGACAGTGAGTGGAGGTCCTGTATGGTCAGTGGAGCTGATACAGTGGACAGTGAGTGGAAGTCCTGTATGGTCAGTGGAGCTGATACAGTGGTCAGTGAGTGGAGGTCCTGTATGGTCAGTGGAGCTGATACAGTGGACAGTGAGTGGAGGTCCTGTATGGTCAGTGGAGCTGATACAGTGGACAGTGAGTGGAGGTCCTGTATGGTCAGTGGAGCTGATACAGTGGACAGTGAGTGGAGCTCCTGTATGGTCAGTGGAGCTGATACAGTGGACAGTGAGTGGAGGTCCTGTATGGTCAGTGGAGCTGATACAGTGGACAGTGAGTGGAGGTCCTGTATGGTCAGTGGAGCTGATACAGTGGACAGTGAGTGGAGGTCCTGTATGGTCAGTGGAGCTGATACAGTGGACAGTGAGTGGAGATACTAAAAGGTTTTAATATTATGGTTTTGCAGTGCTGTAAAATTAAAAATCAAGTTATAAACTATAAGTGTTGTTTCAACACACAGTAATTTTAATACTTTTTAATTAAAATGTTTGAATAAATCCTAAAAACCAATTAAATGATTTGGAGGATGCTGGAAACCACAAACCTTACTGTGTAGTAAAATCATAACACACAAAGCATGTTTTTCTCTAAGTAAGGTGAATGTTATATCTGTTAGAAACATTTTTTATGATTTTATCATTTTGCTTTTGCGAAACCTTTGCCCGTTTTGTGGCTGCTTCAAAGACACGAGTCATTTAGCTAGTTAGCTTTTTAGCTAGTTAGTTTGTTAGCTAGTTGGCCAGTCAGTTCCATTCAGTCAAACCCTGTTCTTTTATCAATTACAAACATTTTTATGACTACTATTTTGCTGGTGTGCTATGATTATGATTAATTTTAAGATTAACTGTGGATGTTGAAAGGTCTGTGGACACACACTATTTAGCTAGCTAGTTAGTGTGTTGGTTAGTTAGCTGTGCTGTCATAGACTGTCGTTATATCTGTTACAAACATTTTTATGACCACACATCTATTTTTCTTTCATGATAAAATACATTCCACTCATTTTGTGGCTGTGTGGAATTAAGGTCCGTACGCACAAACTAATAGGCTAGCTGGTATCTAGTTAGTTAGCTAGCTATCAAATTCATATTATTTAAAAATGCTTGTTGCTACAACTGAGAAGCTAATTCATCTTAAATATGTGCTGGATCAACATAATTATTATTATTATTCTTTTCATATGTAGTCAAATTAGACCTATATGTTCATATTGACAGATATTCATGTTATATAAAAAACATTTCTTGCTATGGCCGAATAGCTAATTCACCATAATTTGAAAAGTCGTACTCAATCAATATAATTTTATCAGCAATTGGCAAAACTCAAGAAGACTAATGCAAAATGTTGTTAATGATTTTTTTTGGCCCCATGCTTTATTTTTGTTGTATTATTTTTTAAAGTGCAGGAAAATCTTTTAAAGTACTGTTAAACTAAGAACTGAAGGTTATGTAGTTTGTATGTAGGGAACCAGTCTTGTAATCAGAAGGTTGCCGGTTCAATACCCTGAACAAACAGGACTGAGCGAGACACCCAACCCCAACTGTTCCCCAGGTGCTGTGGAAAGGGCTGCCCACCACTCAGGGCAAGTGTGCTCACTGTCACTCTAATGTGTGTGTTCACTAGTGTGTGTGTGTATGTGGGTGTTTCAATTCTCCCTAGTGTGAGTGTTTGCTAGTGTGTGTGTATGTGGGTGTTTCACTACCCCCTAGAGTGTGTGTGTTCTCTAGTGTGTGTGTGTGTACATGGGTGTTTCCCTACCCCCTAGAGTGTGTGTGTTCTCTAGTGTGTGTGTGTGTGTACATGGGTGTTTCCCTACCCCCTAGAGTGTGTGTGTTCTCTAGTGTGTGTGTGTATGTGGGTGTTTCACTACCCCCTAGAGTGTGTGTGTGTTCTCTAGTGTGTGTGTGTGTGTGTGTGTGTGTATGTGGGTGTTTCACTACCCCCTAGAGTGTCTGTGTATGTTCTCTAGTGTGTGTGTGTATGTGGGTGTTATACTGCCCCCTAGTGGGTGTGTTTTTAAATGTGTGTTTGTGTGTGTTCTCTAGTGTGTGTGTGTGTATGTGTGTGTGTTCTCTAGTGTGTGTGTATGTGGGTGTTTCACTACCCCCTAGAGTGTATGTGTGTGTTACACTACACGGATGGGTCACATTCCTCTGTGTGCAAACACAAATGACAGATAGTTTAAATTATATTTAAGTTCTACATACAAAGCAACTCCATTGATCCTGTAACCAAAAAACCTTCATTCCCAAAAACCTGTACAGACGGTTTACGTGCTCAGTAGTCGTTTAGTCATTAATATGAACGTACATGTGATAAGACTGCAGCTGAAGTGCTGACCCCAGTGACCTTACACATCCTGAAAACCAGCTGTTGCTGTACCCCCCCCCCCTCCCCCCCCTTGGGAAAGCGATACTGCTGTATCTGAAGCCTCATCAACGTCACCTGAACAGTTTGTTTTTTTCCGAAAGCTGTCAGCGCAAGCTGCTCAACGAGTCCCACTGCATTAACAGTCTATGACAGCAGACATGACACGCTGTGACTACCAGCACTGTGCAAGCGGGCAAATACTTTTTACACTGGTTACTTATATACAATAGAATTACTCATTCAGATGCACTTGTCATCGAGCTTTGGAGTGATGTCACAATTGTTTTCCTTTTTGAATATGTTTGTAAATATGTAAATTATATTAACCCTTTCATGCACAAGCTAAGCAAACCTCTCTCAGTATTCATTACCTGTCTTACTGTATGTACTGCTGGGTGTCTGTTTGGTACATTTATTGAAATCAGTGTTTGTTCATAAATCATTATTTTATTTCTTATTTATTTACTTTATGAACAAAAACAGTGTTTGTAAATATGTTCCTGACTGCAAATGTTTACAAATGTGAACAATTCCTATCAAACTCCATAGTGAACTCATAAGGGTTAATTCTGACCCATATTGTAAGTTGGTAGTGATCCAAAAATGATTTTTATTCAAAATGTTAAAATAATTAACTGGAATCAGGATTTGTGATGATAAAACAGGTAAAGTGAGGAATTCATGGAAGCTTGAATGATGAAATTAATGCAAAAATCTAGACAGTAAAATCACTTTTGACCCAAGTTGTGCATAAAAGGGTTAATATTGTTTTTAATTAACTGTGCAATGAAACAGTAATTAACCTGCATAATTAACATGAGAGTAAATACAGCTAAGAAATTAATAAGAAATTAATAAGTCATTCTAAATGGATGTGAAGCAGCCGATCACGTAATCAACACATGAACGGCATTACTGTGCTACAGAAATGGGGGGCGGTCAGTAGGCCCCAGCGGTGGACAGTGCTCTGAATAAAGGTCAGTATGCAACAATTGAGCTCACTTAAGGCAAATCTGGCATGTGGCAGTGGGAGCAGGACTAACGTTGCCAAATTTTGGCGGGAGCAGGATTAAGACCTCTAGTTTGGTATGAGTTGCTTCATTCTAGCAGTCAGAATTGTTCACAGTGGTAGTGAATGGAACCAGACGTCCACCTCTAAAAGCCTCCTGCCCTTTGTGATAAGAGTTTGGCCTGACATGTATTTTATTTCATTTATTTTAGATTTTAATTCCATATAAAATCCAGAAGATGTGTGTAGGTTCACTGGTGGGTTTGATAGTAAAATAAAATCTATATATATAGTCTACATTTATGTTGTAGACATGGAGACCCCTGGTCACCACCAACACTATAAAGAAATCTGAGTAGCTACAATCTACCCTTTCACAACCAAACCCTTCAGAATAAGACTGTTCACATATCAAACACAGTTTTTGAAAGATTAGTGGAATTCACCTTCGAAAAAAATTCCCCAGTTTAACCCCCCAGTCCAGTTGTGGTTGTTGTTGGTTTTCTAACACATATGTACTGCATGTCATTGCTGTCTCAACTTTAAACATCCTTTACATTCTTGCTATGTAAGTCAATGGAACCAGAATTCTTCCCAACCTATTTTGGAGCATTTCTATTGGTCCACTCATCAATTTTCACATGATCGGCAGCTTCTATTGTTAAGTAGAAAATATCCAGTTATTTGTTGGACAGTGACGATCTGGTGAAGAAAGGGTTACTGGTTCGAAGGCCCAGTAGTGTCACCGATTCCTGTGAAATCTGACAGTGGACAGTTCTCAGACGCTGGCCGTGACATTTGCTTGGTAAGTAGACGTAAACAGGGATTACAGACGTTATCTGGATTTAAGAAGGTAAATAAGCTCGCTTGGTGGAACCCGGTTCACTGCATGTGTTTATTTTGTCCGCTCAGAAGGAGTGGAGGACGTGCTGGGACAGGTTCCTGCCCGAGAGCAGACAGAGACAGAGATGAAGAAAGTGTCGTGTCTTGACACACTGCCTCGGGAAAGAACACGCCGTGTTTTGCTTTCGGCTCAAAGGATAAAATCATTCGAGCACAGAAATGACATTATGTCACCTCCTTTACATCCTGTACACAGACACTAGCTCACGCATCACCTACGTCACTCTCCGGTCAGTACTGTCCACTCTAAAGACTTAACTGACCTCAAGGCTGAAGACAAACGCAACCCAGAGAACTGAGTCAGTTTAATCTCACATAATCGTCTGTATGGCCTGTGATTAGCTAGACATGATTTCTAGGAATATTATTGGTCAGCCTGTGATCAATTAGCCTGCTATCAATTAGTTTAGGACTGGTTGGTCTGTCATTGGTTAGCTTCTTATTAATAAGCTATTATTGGCTAGCTAATGATTTATTAATTTTTCAATTGGTTGGCCTTATTGGTTATTGGTTAGTCTATGATTGATTAGCTTGTGATTGCTTGTTCTGTTATTGGTTAGTCTATGATTGATTAGTTTGTGATTGCTTGTTCTGTTATTGGTTAGTCTATGATTGATTAGCTTGTGATTGCTTGTTCTGTTATTGGTTAGCAAATGATTGGGTAGCATGTGATTGTCGGGTCTGTGATTGATAGTTTATGATTGGTAGGCCTATAACTGGTTAGTCTTGTATTAGTAAATCTATGATTAATCATCTTGTGATTGGTTAGCTGGTGATTGATTAGTCTGTGATCAATTAGCTTATGTCTGGTTGGCCTATAATTGGTTAGCCTGTTATTAGTAGGACTGTTATTGGTTAGTCTATGATTGGTAGAATGTGATTGGGGGTTCTGTGATCGATACATATGACTGGTTAGTCTTGTATTAGTAAATCTGTGATTAGTCATCTTGTGATTGGTTGGCTGGTTATTTGTTAGCCTGTTATTAGTAGGTCTATGATTAGTTATCTTGTGATTGGTTAGCTGGTGATTGATTAGTCTGTGGTCAATTAGCTTATGACCGGTTGGCCTATAATTGGTTAGCCTGTTACTACTAGGTCTATGATTAGTAACCTGTCATTGGTTAAATGGTGATAGATTTTTTGATTGGTTGACTGGTTATTGGCTAGCCTGTTATAAGTAGGCCTATGATTAGTTATCTTGTGATTGATTAAATGATTATTATTTATCACATGCTGGGGGTTAATTAGCCTGTGGCTGCTAACGTGTAACTGATCAGCCTATGATTGGTTATCCTGTGATTGATTGGACTGTTATTGGTCAGCATGTGATTGATTAGATTAATGACTAGTTGACCACTAGGGTAGCCTGTTTTACCTGTTTAACTGTTTTACCATCCTGTAATTGGTTATTTTATGATTTATGATTTGTTAGCCAAATATTAGTTAGCAAATGCTTAGTTGACTGGTTAGCCCATGATTGGTTAGTTTAAAATACATTAGCTTGTGATTAAATAACCTATGATAAGTTAGCCTGTGACTGGTTATCTTTGATTGGTTAGCCTCTAAATGGTTAGCCTGTAATTGATAAGCATATGACCAGTGATTGGTTAGTTTGCTTAATTAGCCAGCGACTGATTAGGCTGTCATTGGTTAGTGTATGATATATCCTGTGATGGTTTGTAAATGCTTTGTAAATTGATGATTGTGATTGGTTATCCTGTGATTGATTATATTAATGATTGGTTGACCAAAAATTGGTCAGCCTGTTATTAGTTAACATATGCCTGGTTATCTTATGATTGGTTGGCCTAGGATTGCTTAGCTTATGATTGATTAGTTTGAGACCGGTTGGAGTGGTATTGGTTACCTTACAATAAATTATCTTGTGATTGGTTAGCCTATAAGTTAATCGCAGTTGTTTAGCTTTTGACTGGTTGGCCTGCAAATGGTAGGTCTGTTATTGGTTAGCCTTTGTTTAGTTAAATGGTTAGTCTGGTTGTTGATTGATTAGACCGTGATTGGTTAGTTTATGACTCTCTTGCTGATAGACCAGAACACTATGGTGTTGTGAGCCAGAAAGAGGTATGTCTTCATGTCTTCACTCTCCACCAAAGAAAAACTCCCAGATTTCTCTCAGGCCTGGCAATCGTAGGTGCAGCCGAGGGGAGGTGTCCCCTTCTGAGCGTTGTTTTCTCTTCCTCATCCCCTTAGGAAGATTCTTCCTCGGCGATGGTGAAGAGACGGCTGCGCCCTCCTCTCCAGGTTTCAGGCTCCCCTACCTGCTCGGGCAGAGAGCGGCTTTTGGGCAATTATCTATATCCTTGGTTTCCTCCTGTGTCATGTATCCTGACGCATCGTGTTTTCGTGGGTGAGCGTGTGTCTGATTATCAGTGCTGTCAAAATGACTTTTCTATTCACGAACAGCCACAAACTGGTTATTTCCAGTCATTTCCGGACTGGAACCACAGAATAGCTGCCTGGCGAATAGCGTTCCAGCAGTGAAATCACCAAAGCAGGCCGAACAGCGTCACTTCCTAAACGACGGAGGTCTCGCTGCACCGAGTGGTCTGATGCAGCGTTTCCAAATGACTCGACCAAATCTTTACTTCCGCAGATTTTCTCGTCTTACGCAACCTGGCCTGCATTCCTCAGACGTGCTGTGCCAGGTACTGGCTGGACCTCAGACAGGGAGGAAAATTTCAGGCCTCCAGGGGTGATCGGGGGTGAAATGGCTGCAGTAAACCAGAGTGATTCCAACTACAGTTACATAAACAGTTTCCAGGGTTAATGAAAGACGTGGAAACAAATGACACAAGAGAATCTTCTTTCGGGAAGTAAATAAATATTAAACTCGTTTCCTATTTGTCCATATTTGTCCCTTTTACAGCTTTTCTTCCCGCCGACGGTCCAGATGGTTCACGACGGTTCTTCACTCAAGACACTCATGTACAAAAGGTTGTGCAGCCCTGAAATTTAAATGACACCCTTTTCTTGACTTCTAACCAGAGGTTTCAAGTAACAAAGTACAAATACTTCATTACTTAAGTAGAAATGTTGATTATTTATACTTTACTTTCTACTACTTACATTTACACTCCATTATCAGTACTTTCTACTCCTTACATTTACACTCCATTATCAGTACTTTCTACTCCTTACATTTACACTTCATTATCAGTACTTTCTACTTATTACATTAACACTCCATTATCTGTACTTTCTACTCCTTACATTTACACTCCATTATCAGTATTTTCTACTCCTTACATTTATACTCCATTATCTGTACTTTCTACTCCTTACATTTACACTCCATTATCAGTACTTTCTACTCCTTACATTTACACTCCATTATCAGTACTTTCTACTCCTTACATTTACACTCTATTATCTGTACTTTCTACTCCTTACATTTACACTCCATTATCTGTACTTTCTACTCCTTACATTTATACTCCATTATCTGTACTTTCTACTCCTTACATTTACACTCCATTATCAGTACTTTCTACTACTTACATTAACACTCCATTATCTGTACTTTCTACTCCTTACATTTACACTCCATTATCAGTACTTTCTACTCCTTACATTTACACTCCATTATCAGTACTTTCTACTCCTTACATTTACACTCCATTATCAGTACTTTCTACTCCTTACATTTACACTCCATTATCAGTACTTTCTACCCCTTACATTAACACTCCATTATCAGTACTTTCTACTCCTTACATTTACACTCCATTATCAGTACTTTCTACCCCTTACATTAACACTCCATTATCAGTACTTTCTACTCCTTACATTTACACTCCATTATCAGTACTTTCTACTCCTTACATTAACACTCCATTATCAGTACTTTCTACTCCTTACATTAACACTTCATTATCAGTACTTTCTACTCCTTACATTTACACTCCATTATCAGTACTTTCTACTACTTACATTTACACTCCATTATCAGTACTTTCTACTCCTTACATTTACACTCCATTATCAGTACTTTCTACTCCTTACATTAACACTCCATTATCAGTACTTTCTACTCCTTACATTTACACTCCATTATCAGTACTTTCTACTCCTTACATTTACACTCCATTATCAGTACTTTCTACTCCTTACATTAACACTCCATTATCAGTACTTTCTACTCCTTACATTTACACTCCATTATCAGTACTTTCTACTCCTTACATTTACACTCCATTATCAGTACTTTCTACTCCTTACATTAACACTCCATTATCAGTACTTTCTACTCCTTACATTAACACTTCATTATCAGTACTTTCTACCCCTTACATTTACACTCCATTATCAGTACTTTCTACTCCTTACATTTACACTCCATTATCAGTACTTTCTACTCCTTACATTTACACTCCATTATCAGTACTTTCTACTCCTTACATTAACACTCCATTATCAGTACTTTCTACTCCCTACATTTACACTCCATTATCAGTACTTTCTACTCCTTACATTAACACTCCATTATCAGTACTTTCTACTCATTACATTTACACTCCATTATCAGTACTTTCTACTCCTTACATTTACACTCCATTATCAGTACTTTCTACTCCTTACATTTACACTCCATTATCTGTACTTTCTACTCCTTACATTTATACTCCATTATCTGTACTTTCTACTCCTTACATTTACACTCCATTATCAGTACTTTCTACTCCTTACATTTACACTCTATTATCTGTACTTTCTACTCCTTACATTTACACTCCATTATCTGTACTTTCTACTCCTTACATTTATACTCCATTATCTGTACTTTCTACTCCTTACATTTACACTCCATTATCAGTACTTTCTACTCCTTACATTTACACTCTATTATCTGTACTTTCTACTCCTTACATTTACACTCCATTATCAGTACTTTCTACTCCTTACATTTACACTCCATTATCAGTACTTTCTACTACTTACATTTACACTCCATTATCAGTACTTTCTACTCCTTACATTTACACTCCATTATCAGTACTTTCTACTCCTTACATTTACACTCCATTATCTGTACTTTCTACTCCTTACATTTACACTCCATTATCAGTACTTTCTACTCCTTACATTTACACTCCATTATCAGTACTTTCTACTACTTACATTTACACTCCATTATCAGTACTTTCTACTCCTTACATTTACACTCCATTATCAGTACTTTCTACTCCTTACATTTACACTCCATTATCAGTACTTTCTACTCCTTACATTAACACTTCATTATCAGTACTTTCTACTCCTTACATTTACACTCCATTATCAGTACTTTCTACTCCTTACATTTACACTCCATTATCAGTACTTTCTACTCCTTACATTTACACTCCATTATCAGTACTTTCTACTCCTTACATTAACACTCCATTATCAGTACTTTCTACTCCCTACATTTACACTCCATTATCAGTACTTTCTACTCCTTACATTAACACTCCATTATCAGTACTTTCTACTTATTACATTTACACTCCATTATCAGTACTTTCTACTTATTACATTTACACTCCATTATCAGTACTTTCTACTCCTTACATTTACACTCCATTATCAGTACTTTCTACTCCTTACATTTACACTCCATTATCAGTACTTTCTACTCCTTACATTTACACTCCATTATCAGTACTTTCTACTCCTTACATTTACACTCCATTATCAGTACTTTCTACTCCTTACATTTACACTCCATTATCAGTACTTTCTACTCCTTACATTTACACTCCATTATCAGTACTTTCTACTCCTTACATTTTAAACATAGTCTCGTTACTCCTATTTCATTTCAGTTTGTTTTCATTCATGTACATTTACATTCCAGTAAAGTTCATTGATAACATGTCCTTGAAGTTTGACTTCGTTATAATACTTATAGACGACTAGTCATCATATCTTCTGCTCCATGAAACACATGTTAATGTTCAGTAGTAACAGATATGCTTCTTTAATATATTTACATTGTACTAAACTACATTCATGTTCAGTGGGTGTATACGAGCTGAAACAGGAAGCCTAGCGCATCCCAAACTTATCAATATTAACATTTTAATATAACATTATAGTCATTATGGCTTTTGAAGAATGGGGGGTTTTGGGGAGGTGGGCTAGTGCACTATAGACCCCTGTGGCTTTCGTCCTTAACGGTATTTTTCACCTTACATTACTGTTACTTTTATACTTTGAGTAGTTCTGAAAGCAGTACTTTTACACTTTTACTGGAGTAAAAAGTTTGAGTTGATACTTCAACTTCAGATACAAATACAGAAGTATTTTTAAATCGTAGTATCTACACTTCTACCTCAGTAATGAATGTGAATACTTTTAAAACCTTTGCTTCTAACCACATCCACTCTGCCTACATATATATATATATATAATAAATATGTCTGTATTTATTTATTTCTATTCATTATTATTCACATTATTCTTTAGTGTTTTATTTAATTTAAATTTTATTGCTGGTTTTATTTACTTCAGTATGGTTGCGCACTGCAAGGCAATGTTTTGTTTTTTGCTTTCTGCCAAAACTTCTCTGCATAACTCGTTCCACAGTTTTAGAAATATCAACACCGTTTCAACTTCAGACTGTCCAGTCTGATTGTGTGATTTGTGCACAGCTGTTAGATCGGATGCACGGATTCCGGATAACAACAGATTTTTTCCAGATTTTTCCCCATAGAGAATGAATGGGATGAAACAGTACACGCCAAGCTACTGAACTTCTGCTTGACCAACAGACACCGTTTCACAAACATTGACTCAGGGCAGACATCTGACCACGACTGCAGTGTTGGTTTGACCCACACACTTCTATTTGTTTTCTTTTTCCATCCAACTTTTCCCCATAGAGTCCCATTCATTTTCGGTCACACCCAAACGTTATGGTTTCATTAAAGCTACAGCCTCCAAACTGCCTGTACTCAGGGACTTAAAAGAAAGATTATGGCATAAACGACAAATAGAGGACTTACTGACCAGCACTCCTCTATTTGTCGTTTATGCCATAATCTTTCTTTTAAGTTAGTTTCTCAGATTCTAATCTGTTTTAATGTCTTATTCAATCCCTTTAAGCTGTAACAGCTTTACTGCACTGAAAATCAGGGTCACCCTTAATAACCTTCCACGTGAACCTAAACACTGATTGATTGATTGATTTTGGAATATGGTTTCTTCTACAGAAAACACAGTTCTGAACATTTTAATCCTGTTCATTTGAGTCTGAATTGAACATAACAGAGAAAATATGTCATTTCCATAACATTAAACTTTAAGCAATTAGAAATTCTGCACTCAAATGAGCAAATGTCACATTTATGTATGTCAGTCTTGAAAAGCATGGGGTGTTCTAAGTTATGTGAGCTGATTGGTTGCCCCCGTAATGTACCTTGTATAAAAATAAGACTTCTAACTGTAGAGGGAGTGGGTGGAGCTAAACTGTTGTAGGTTAAATAGGTCGATATATGTCCCCTAAGAGCAAGAGGATAGTGGACCACTGTTGGCTCATTAAAGGCAAAGCCGGCGGCCCAGTGGCAAATATTCTAAATAATTTTTTTGAAAAACCACACCACCATATCAAACCATAGGTTTGTTAATATTAATGTTAGCAGTGGTTCCTTACGCTACTTGTGTATGTTGGAGGGAAAGAGTCTAATGGGTGAAGATAGATTACACTCCTATGTAATGGTCCTATCTTCATTTTATTATACTTAATATTTTCTTATAGTCTAGAAGATGTGACTTATTTTCACTTAGAAATTCAATAAAACTTGAAATTTCACCATGGGCACCCAAAGTCTGGTGCATGTGACTGTCCGTACTGCATGTTTATGTCTGTCACAGTCTCGAAACACATGGTACGTTCTGAAAAACTTCAATGTGAAGCATTAGCTTGGCACTAACACAATATTAGAAACCCCACAGAGGCGCTAGCAGAAATGATCAATATTTCGTTGCTGTCCAGAGAAAAACATGCATCCCCATTTTTGTTGATTTTGATTTTTCTACATCGTTTGAAAGCCACAGCTGTCTAAAAGTTTCATGATGATCGGACTAATATAAATGCTCCAAAATAGCTTGAACAAATTTCTGGTTCCATTGACTTACGTTAAAAGTATGTAAGTAAAGATTTGTTTTTGTTTTTAAAATATGAATTTTTTTTTGCTTGGATTTGAACAGCAATGGTTTGTTGGATAGAGTTTTAACACAAAAGTCAAATTCCTACGTCTGATATTTACAAATTGGTACTGGGTTCCGTACAGATGTTATGAAGCTGTTAATCCAAACCAGATCTACGAGATTTCCAAAAACAAACTACACCGTGAACACACAGACCGTCAGTCATGATGGATTTCAGAGCTTGTGCACGTCTTTGTGTCTCGTACAAGCGATAATCTGCTGACAGATGATCTTGTATTAGATGTTGAAGTAATGGCAGAACTCACGCGAGGTCAAGAGGAAGGTTAGAGGAAACGAAACCAGGAGAAATTCTTCTATTCTTCCACCTAAAATTAGGGAACCGAAGGTACAGAGAAAGTTGAGCAGAAAAAAACGATAGCCATTCACCCCCGACGGGGTGAGCGGTGAACGAGTCAGCGGGGTAAAGTCGGGTCAGACGCTTCAGGAATTTTACAAGTTTGTCCAAATAACTGCTTAACGATAACCACTCCTGTAACATCTCTACAGTGAGCCACTGTGTGGGCAGCCAGGTGCAATGACCTCTGGGGGAGGAGTTGCCTCACTTCCGACACACAAAGGGAAAAACTGGAGGATTGTGCAATACAGCGTAGGCGGTGGTCCTCAGCATGTTTGGGATCCCCTCTCTATGGTATGTGGCAGGTGAGTGTGACTCAGATGGAGACTCACTTCCCCCGGAGGAAGATCCTGAGTGCCAGATAAACATAAAGAGCATGTGGGAGGAATGTCTCCCCGTCTCTCCTGTAGCCTCAGGAAAAGCTGTTCAACTAGATTTTACTGCCACCTAGTGTGCCACCACGCTCCTTCATTCTGGAATGTTTTCAGCTTTCAAACTACAGAAGTGTTTTCTACTGACAGCAGTATTGACTCTGTTGTGGGGGGGGGCAGCTACTAGGGTGACCAGACATCATCGGTTTTGGGTCAACTGTCTCCAGAAATGTCGCCGGAAAGTCATAAGAAAGACCTGCAGTGCAGCGTTGTGTCCTGTTTTGGCCAGTAGAGGGGGCTGCTGCTACCTGCTAACCACTTCTACCACTTTCTCGCCTAGTTTTACTAATAATGCTTCACAAACTTCTTTTCAAGACACAAACTGACCCAGAGATCAATAACATCAAATCGGAGAACCAGAGGGCCCAATTTGTCTACTTGCTTGAAGCTCTATGCCATCTACAAATATTCACTGTCCAATGAAAACCATGCATTTCTTTTTTCTATACAACTCTACAGTCGTTCTTTTCACTGCATCAATATTTCATGATTCTTAGACGAATAAAAATGCTCTAAAACTGCTTTGAAAGTAAAGAGTTGTTGTCCTCTACTGTGAAACTATGTTTTAGGACATTTTTTAAAACTGTGTCACTTTCCAGCCATTCATATCTGACATATCATTGCTGTCCAAAGAAATACATCTATCTCCATCTTTGTTGTTTTTTATGGATTATCTATTTTATTTGAAAACAGAAAGCTGCTCTTTATATCCTGTGAAAGTTTCATTATGGCTGGACCAATAGAAATGCTTCAAAATCACTTGAAATAAAACCTAATTACATTGACCTACATTGAAAGTTAAGTATGTTTTTGTTCTGTAAAGTTACTACTTTGAAGATACTTGTTTTTCTTAAAAATATATATCTCCATTTTTTCTTCATAATTTGAACACGACAGCTGCTATTTCTTGATGAATGGACCAATAAAAACGCTCCGTAATAGCCTGGAAAAAAGTCTGGTCCCATTGACTTCCATTATAAATTAGACCGTTTTTAAAAGTTGTCATTTTGGAGATACTTATTTTTCTTTGGACAGCGATGGTATGTTGATAGCAGCCACTTCTGTCTTCCCCGAACTGGAGCTAGCCTAGGGGTGTGTTTAGGGTCTGGCTATTGGGCTGCAGCTACCGGTCATAGTATGTAATATGAATATGAATTATGGGCTCATACAAACACCAGATCTGTTGTGGTCAACATACAGTATGTATGACTTTCTGATACAGAAGTTAGTACTCACTTTAATCAGTCGGCCTTCACCGTAGCTTTTACAGTTACCAGCTCACAATACATGAAACTACGTGGAATTAAACTTTTCTCTGATTTTGATTTCATAGATTAAACCACTGGATATTTTAATGATACATTGACTATTGAACTGGAAATTTCACCAATTATGATTTCAGGAATTGGACTACTCGCTACAAATAGTAGCTGCAAAAGTCATAAAATTATGACTTACACACTCAAATAGTGCATTAAATGTTAGACAGGATGCTCTACAGCTAAGCCTGCATATGGATGGCTTTTATTTAGACATATAATGCACAGTTTGTGTGCTGGAGCTGTTGTATACTGACCCGTATATGAATAGTGAGCACTACATAGAGAGTAAAACACCGTTTGAGATTGAGCCCAGCTTTGTTGCTGTCTCGATTACAGACTAAAATGCTGTTATTCACAAAACAAAACTGCTCAGGAAGGTAAACACCCCTTTAAAGTCAGTGTTTTTACTCAGAGACATTAAGCGACGAGTGTAACATACACATATAAATACAGCAGAGGAATAAGACTGTTTTTTATGACTCTGTTATGATTTTAACTGCTATAATATGCTGAGATCTGATTGCACAGCCAGTTTTACAGGAGTCTGGTTCTCCTGTTTCTCTGGTTATATCAAAAACATGGCTGCAGTTCTCAGTGAATAGAGGTAAACAGAGCTAAAAGGCTAAAAACTAAAAGGTTAAATAGCTTTGAATGCTTTGTGGAGGGTCTAACTCTAATCCACATACATACTGACCTGCACTTCTCTATTTGTCACTTATTCATCCCTCGTTCCTCTCATAGAGTCCCATTCATTTCAGATCAAACCCAAACATTACGGTTTCATTTAAGCTACAGTCTCCAAACTTTCTGTACTCTCTCAGAGCAGATCCTCAACCTCTAATCCACAGGCCATACTGACCTGCACTTCTTTATTTGTCGCTTATGTGCAACCATCCTGCGTTTCCTTTAGGAAACTCACTTTTCTAGTTTGTTTAGAAATTGTAAGCCAGATAGCAATCACATATCAGCACACTGGCTTGGTCAGCACCCTGTTCGCCATTGCTGGTCCACCCTGATGCCCAGGTCATTGTCCTAACAAGCTTTTAATCTCTTCATATAAATTTTAAATGTGTATAGCCTTTAATTTTAGAAATTAAACTTAGCAATAAGAAATGAAACGGCTAAAAAACTCTGTTTATATATATATATATATATATATATATATATATATATATATATATATATATATATATATATATATATATATATTCGTTCAGTGGATGAAGATGTTTTTTGTGACAGTGACAATATATATTAATGTATTCAAATGAATATATTTAGAAAGGAGGGGAATGTATTTCAATAATAAAGCTAAAACTTGCCTGCATTGCCTTTTCCTGCATCAAACAGGTTGTGTGTAGCGGGATGCTAGTATTGCTGGTACTGAAGCTGTGGGTGCCATTTCTGGGTCCAGACGCTCCTTCACATCCAAAGTCTTTATAGGAAAGTCTGTTCACTCAGCGGCTCTGGGCAGTTATTTTCAGCTTCCCATTCGAATTTCAACCAGTGACACATCTCCACTTTTACAACAGCTCTATTCAGATCCTGAAAGCAAACACCACTGGCAGAACAGACCTCAGTCACGTAACTCTTTATTGAGACACTACTGAGAGTTCAAGCGGGTCCAACTCACAGGCTATGAACCCACGTGCTCACGTTTTGGATCGTTGGTCTTTTTCTTTGCTGTCCAGCTACGCCGATAATAGATATCCTTAGCTAGTTAGCTGTCCTTGTCAGCCATTGTCTGACAACCAAAACACAAATATATGAGTTCATATAAAGAAACACCCTTTAAAACCCAGAACCTTCGAGTTTCAACGCAAAGCAATGTGTATCTACATTCTTATTCGTTTTTTGCTTTCTGGCAGATCTTCACTGCGTCACACAGTTTTCGAAATATCAACACCGTCCCAACTCCAGACTGCCCGGTCTGATTGTGTGATTCGGGCTTGTATACAGCATTTTGATTGGATGCTTGAATCTTTTCCATAGAGAATGAATAGGATGGAAAAGTGAACACCAACCTACTGAACCTCTGCTCGACCAACAGACACTGTTTCACATACATTGACTCAGGGCAGACCCCCAACCACGACTGCAGTGTTGGTTTGACCTGCACTCGTCTGTTTGTCGTTTTTTTCCATTCCTCTTTTTTCCCATAGAGTTCTATACATTTTCAGACACATGCAAACCTCATGGTTTTATTTAATGTACAGCCTCCAAACTGCCTGTACACACTCAAAGCAGATCCCCAACTCTCTAATCCACATACACACTGATCTGCACTTCTCTATTTGTCACTTATTCATCCCTCGTTCCTCCCATAGGTTCCCATTCATTTCAGACCAAACCCAAACATTACGGTTTCATTCAAGCTACAGTCTCCAAACTTCCTGTACTCACTCAGAGCAGATCCTCAACCTCTAATCCACAGACTATACTGACCTGCACTTCTTTATTTGTCGCTTATGTGCAACCATCCTGCGTTTCCTTTAGGAAACTCACTTTTCTAGTTTGTTTAGAAATTGTAACCCAGATAGCAATCACATATCAGCCCACTGGCTTGGTCAGCACCCTGTTTGCCATTGCTGGTCCACCCTGATGCCCAGGTCATTGTCCTAACAAGCTTTTAATCTCTTTATATAAATTTTAAAATGTGTATAGCCTTTAATTTTAGAAATGGCACAGCTAAAAACCTCTCAACCCAAGAGAAACCACCAAGTAGACCATCCTTCCTGTGGTGTAGCAGATTTCATCTGAAGGAAAGCAGTAGGATAATAAGAAATTAATAAATAGTCGCTCTTTGGACTCAAATCTATTTGAACAACAAGAAACACAGAACATGCTGAAAAGACGGGAGGCTCAGCCTCCTCAGTAGAGTCTTAGACCTGAACGTAAGGTTGATACGTCACGTCTTAACGAGCAGATCGCTGGAGTTCGGAAAGTGCTCAAAATATACAAGCAGTGTTAAATGATTTTAGTACGTTTCCATATTAATGCTAACTCAGGTGCGCCCTCTAGTGACAATCCCTGACCAGCAGTTATCTCTACAAACTCAGAATCAGAATCAGAATCAGAAATACTTTATTGATTTCAGGGGGAAATTGCAGTTTTTACAGTAGCAGAAGAAGAATAAACACTCTAATAATAATTTACAACATAAAAGAAATTTGTAGTATGTACACATATATAAGTCTTATATTACAATAGAATAATAAGATGTAAAGAATAAAATATAAAGTGACTGTGTTTTTGCTTTTAACTCTCAGTTGGTGCTTGTAGGCAGATTACAACACTAAAAATCTGGTCTGAGGTTGATTTGGAAGAACATAGTCTGAATAATCTTTGACCTAACTGTATATTCATTACCGCTACTTAAACCATCATTTGCAAAAGTTTAATAAACACAGAAAACATAAATCCTGGTGGAACAACTAAAAGTAATAAATACAACTTTGTTTTTGCTTCATGTAACCTAACGGTTACACAAAGCTAACACAAAGTTGCATGCAGTGGTGTAAAGCACGCCGCCACTGGACTCTACAGCAGTGGAGACGTGTTCTCTGTGACCAATCACGTACTGAATTTGGCGGTTGCCAGGAGAACGGTACTTGTCTGACTGCATTGTGCTGAGTGTAAAGTTTGGTGGAGGGGGGATCATGGTGTGGGGTTGTTTTTCAGGAGTTGAGCTTAGACGCTCAGTTCCAGTGAAAGGAACTCTTAATGCTTCAGCAGACCAAGAGATTCTGGACAATTTCATGCTCCCAACTTTGTGGGGACAGTTTGGGGACGGCCCCTTCCTGTTCCAACATGACTGCCCACCAGTGCACAGAGCAGCTCTATAAAGACATGGAGGAGGAGTTTGGTGTGGAAGAACTTGACTGGCCTGACCTCAACCTGATAGAACACCTTTGGGATGAATTAGAGCGGAGACTGCGAGCCAGACCTTCTCATCCAACATCCGTGTCTGACCTCACTAATGGTCTTCTAGAAGAACATTCCAGTCAAACATTCCCATAAACACTCTCCTAAACCGTGTGGAGAGCCTTCCCAGAGAAGCTGAAGCTGTTATAGCTGCAAAGGTTGGGCCGACATCGTATTAAACCCTATGGATTAAAAATGGGACGTCACTCAAGTTCTCGTGTGAAGATAGATAAGCGAATACTTTTGCCAATATAGTGTATATACTGTATTTGTTCCCACATATTTTCTAGTTGAACCGTGAACTCTAATCTAATTAGACTCTAATCTAAATTACAGTGTAAGCGACAATTTGTGGTGAAGTTCTCACAAATACACACATACAGGAAACTGAGGCAGCGGCATCTTCAGTTTCACATTAAACCCAAGTGTGAGAGACACCCAGCATGGTCCTCCACTTCTTCTTCCTGTACTCGGTTCACACATTACCAGTAAATACAGCAGCTCAACCCAAGAGAAACCACCAAGTAGACCATCCTTCCGGTGGTGTAGCAGATTTCACCACTTACATGCATCGTCTTACTTTCCTATGCATTTCAAACTGGCTGGTGAAACAGCTCGAGAAATAATTAATAATAATAATAATAATAATAATACATTATTATATTTGTTTCTAAACACCTCAGTGTTACTGCTGGACTGAGAATCGTCCACCAACCAAAACTATCCAGACAGCAGTGTCCTGTTGGTGACGTCCTGTGTCCACTGATGAAGAACTAGAGGAACACAAACTGTGCAGCAGCAGATGAGCTACTGTCTCTGACTTTACATCTACAAGGTGGACCAGCAAGTAGTAGGAGTGTCTAATAGAGTGGACAGTGAGTGGACACAGTGTTTAAACACTCCAGCAGCGGCAGTGCTGTGTCTGATCCACTCACACCAACACAACACACACTAACACACCACCACCACAGCAGTGTCACCCTTTGTGGCATAGTTCTCAGAAACACATACACACAGGTCACTGCACAGCATGTTCACTTTCACAATAAACCCGAGTGTGAAAAAACACCCAACGTGGCCGACCACTTCTTTTTCCTGTAGTGTTAGTCACAACAAGTAGACCAACCTTCCTGTGGTGAAGCAGATTTCATTACCGTATAATAATAATAATAATAATAATAATAATAATAATAATAATAATAATAATAATATATTTCATTTATATAGCACATCTGTCATATTGAGCTCACTGTTTGTTCCAAATACAGTACAGTGCAAAAATCTATAACATGAGTGCTAAAATACAGAGAAACAAAAAAAGTGTCTTTGTCTTTAGTGTTTATGTAGCTGCTGTTATTTGTAAAACTCAAATCAATCAATCAATCAACCTTTATTTATTCTCAGAAATACACTGAGGGGTGACCCTCATTTTCAACGCAGCCGAGCATATACAATTAAAGGGATTGAAAACAAAATGAGCAAAAATAATAAATAAAATACTAATTTTAAATAAACATTTAATATAGATGCATAAAAAATACAATGTAAAAAATGTTAGAAAATTATTATAAAAGAATATAAAAGAATATAAAATAAACATATTACATACACCAAGACAATAAAAAGTTGAAATGCTAATAAAAAATACTCAATAAAACAATCACGATAAAAAATGGATAATTATGATAATAAAATAATAAAAATAATAAATAATAAAAATAAAAAAAGATAATAATAATTTTTTTTTTTTTAATCAACTTGGTCAACATCAGTGTTCTTTCATACCTTGTTTTAATCATCATATGTGCAGTTCTGAACACCCCTGGTTTTCTAAGTGAAACTCATCATGTACAGTCAACATTTAAAAGATCAAATATAAAATGTAACCCCTCCCAAACCCCTTTTCATTTGAATTTTTCTTCCCCAAAATGTTAATTTCACTACATAAACAGTGACTGTACGTCAAATCAATGTGAAGAAGCATGTTCTCCATCAGTTTCCACTGTCTGCATTAACAATGGCAGGTATGGGGAACTGCAGAGGTCAAGACAAAATCTAGAAGACCAGCAAGAGCTGCTTGTATGTTTACCAGAAGGCAAAGCCAGAGACCCTTTAGCGACAAGTGCTGTGGAAAAAAAAAACAAGCAGTATTTGATGAAAGGAACAACGTGCCAACTGTAAAACCTGGAGGTGGATCTATTGTGGAAGCAAGTGGCACAAAAAACATTGGATGGGTAGATGGAAGAATATATTCCAGAAAATTCTGGAAGTAAATAGGACACAATCTGAAGCTGGAACGAGGCTTCAGGCTTCAGACGTGTCCACAACAGGACAATGATCCAAAACACAACTCCAAATCCACTACGAACCACTTCAAGAAATGCAAGCTGAAGCATTTGGAATGGCATGCCTTAACAAAAATCTGTGTGGGATTGTTTGGAATGCTGCAACAAGAATCGGTGTGTAGATCTTACACGTATGCAAGACAGACCAAAAATATCAGTCCTACAAAGAAGAGTGGGTGAAAATTCCCAAACTAAGAATAGAATCACCTGCGCGCTGTGATATTTGTCAAAAGAGATGCTACTAAGCACAGATTTTGTAGAGTTTTCAGACTTCTGCATGGCCACTTTTACTGTTATTGTTGTTTTTATATATTTTCTGCAAGTTAATTGGGTATAAGGTAAGTGTTGAATTAAATTTGGGGTTCCCAAACTTTTGCATACAACTGTACTTGTACGGAATTGATATTTGGTGTATATAACATTGTTTTGTAGTCCCAAACACACTGCTGTGTCACAGCTTCTACACACGACCAATACTATTAATACAGTACCCAGTACAGCAGTATCACTGTCTCTCTAAGGAGTGACAGGCTTGTGAAGGTGATTTAACTCTCCTGCTGTAATCCTATTACATGCCACTGAATTATGTCCAAGATGTCATCATGATGCTCATGTCTAATTGTTTAATACTCAAACAAAGCCCCTTAGGTCACTCCCACCCATGCCACCGGCCTACAGCATTACAGTCCGAACACTGTCCACTGTCCACTGTCCATAAACTGGGAAAACAAACAATCAAGACACACTAAAGGATCAGGTAAGAACAATAACCTTCAGATTTCTCCTTTAGAAGTAAATTACCTACTGAGTTTATCGTCAGGTATCTCCAGCAGCCGCCCCGGACCAATAGAAATGCTCCAAAACTGGTTTTATTGATTTGTAAGTGGAAATACGTGAACATGTCCTGTTATGGGAACAAAGTTCTGCACACTTTAATGCACAAGTACTGTTTATTCGCTGAATTTAACGTACTACATATTTAGTTTTTCTTTTCTAAAAAATTTAAACTCAGTAATATTTAGATATTATGCAACAAAATCTTCCGAAAGTGTTAAATTGCTTTCATTTAGAATGTAAACAGCATACCATTTGACCGGGATACAGCATACCATTGACCAATATATATATATTGATTTCATTCAGACTGTATTGAAACATGTCAATGTGAAACGAGGACTGTGGTGGTGAATGGAACCAGACATCCACCTCTAAACGCTCCCTCACAGAATGTTATTCCATGAAATGGTTATGAATACACTGTCTGATGGCGTCGTTTTATGATAGATTTGAGAAGATTTGGGCCTAAAATGTATTTTTGAAATGCATTCATGGTGGAGGGATACATACGGGCTGTCGTGAGGCAAAATAGTCCTCAAAGAAAATGCCATATTTTCCCAGATTTATTACTATTTTACCATCATCAGCGTTCCATATAAAACATTGACATGTATACTTTCACTGTTGGTGAAGTGGCTAGACATGGTGACCCCTGGTTCCCATCACCACCACTGAGCCAACCGGTTTCTCTCCAATGAACCTCTCTTACATCAGACCGTTGCAAATGACTCGAACGACTTTGCATCTCAACGTTGACGTCAATAAGCTATTACAGCTGATGATAGGTTTGAAAACAATGGCGGTTTATCGTGCCATCAAGGCCCTCGTGCATGCGACAGCACGCACAACAACTTCTCCGCTCACCTTTACTCAACAGCGATGTTACTACACGCTCAAGCTTCCATATGACCGTAACAGGTTGGTTTTCCGGGGTTTGGATTCCTGTCTGACTGGCAGTTAAGCATCCTCCGTATCTACTATTTGCATTCAAGAGCGTTCACACATTCAGTACAGGTGTCCATTGAAAGGCTTGATCGCGAGAACAATCTTATAATCCCTCGTCAGCCCAGATAAGCTTAGGTGACACTGACAGCTTCAACAGGCCTCACAGTACAGTCATAATCCACTGTTCTGCAGTCTTATCCTCAGGAACGCAGCTGCTGAATGCCTAAATCCTTTCCTTTCTTCCAAACTCTCCCTGCGCCACTGACAGTTAGCTGTTCTGAAGCTACTGTTTAGAGATTTTTATGCTCTGAAAAGTTGATTTCGTGTTCACTGTAATGGTTGTTGTTCAGAAATGTAAGTAAAAATGTTCTTAATATTAGTAAAAAATTAAAACAAGGACTTACGACATACTTAGGACTTACTTAGTCAATGAAACAATGCAGCTAAAAGCTATTGGCGTGCTAATAGTGGCCCAGTCTTCAGCAGGAAGAAGAGCAGTGCGCTGCAAGACGGTTGTTTTGCTACTAAAACTGTACAAATGTAACTTTTACTGGGTAGAAAATAAGCTTCAGTCATGCTAGAAACATGTGTTCAACTAGGTTTGACCGCGGCTGAACCAAAAGCTTTGCTATAAAAATGGTCCAGCATTTGGGGCGTTTAGCAGCCCTTACAAAAAAGAAGTTTATTCAAGTGTACCGTTAGTTTACTCTTTTAAACTAAAAGGAAGTGAGTTTACTTTGTATGTACTTCTCAGTGATATACTAAACACAGTTATACTTAAGTATGCTTGGTTTATACTGACAAGTATAGAACTGTCTAAGTATATTTGGTCTTTACTTGTACTTAATCTTTTGATTGAGATAGTAGAAGTAAGTATTCTTGCTCTGCACAAAAACACATCCAGTACAATATTTATTTAAAATTTGATTTATAAAGATTAATGAAGATACAAATATGTTTCTTAATCTGAGTTTCTTGTTTATTTTACGTGTGTCCACTGGTAAGTAAGTAAACGTTGTTAAGTTCTATTTTAAGTAGAAAAGAAAATCTTAAACCTAGTCATATACTTTAAAGTACAACAATAATATAAGCAGTAAATTATAAGTATTAGGTTCACTTAAAGAAAACGTACAAGCTAGTAAACTAACAGTAAACCCTTAAGATTACTTTTAGTGTAGTTGCAGTACAAAAGATGTAAACTAGTTGTATACTTGGTTTCCTACTCTTACACTTAAAGTATACTTTTAATAACTAGAAAGTGGCCAATTTAGTCCCAAGAAGTATTAAAATAGTACATATGCAAGTGTACTACTAGTACAATGACATTAGTATAGTAACTACATAAAGTATACTTAATAAAATAAACTTTAAGTATACTTATTTTCTGTAAGGGACGCTAGCTAACTCACCAACCACAACCCATACAAACCCAATAGCAAAGATATTTTCTGCCAAATGTTATAAATATGTTTGTTAGAACACTGTTCTGGTGTGCAGCTCTTAGCTAAGCAGCTAGCCCAGCAGTTAACTAGCTCGCAAACTCACCCTGCTAGAACAGCTAGCCTAGACCAGCATATGTTGTGTTTTTGGGATGCTGATATACTGGTGACCAGCTAAATAAGCAACATAAACCAGTTTAGACCACTATGGAATTCATGCTGGTTTAGGCTTTTTTTCCAGCACGGCTTGAACTGTAAAATCGTAAAAGTAACCATCAAATCCAACCACTTTTTATTCATTCTTTTATAGTCTTAGTAGGCAATTGGTGGCTTTATCATTTAGTACATGCTTAGTTTTGATTCGCTACTGCCAACTCTATCTTATGTTAACATAAACAAAAGCAGCAGTGTTTCAATGTACAGCCCCAGTTCCAAGAAGTTGGGATACTTTGTAAAACGTAAAGAAATGTAAATAAAAACAGAATGTGATAATTTGCAAATCTCAAAGACCCACACATTATTCACATTAGAACATTAAACACATATCAGATGTTGACACATTCATAACTAATGTAGAACTTTAAAAACAACAGCTGACTGAACCATTTAAAACTTAGTCGCATGACTTGACATGAAAAGACCATTCTAGAGAGGCAGGGTATCTAAATAACTGTGTCTTATAAAAACCTATGTCTTATAAAAATGTTGTTGAATGTAAAATTGCGAAGACTTTGGATATCCCTACAGTATCTATCTACAGTACATAACATCATCAACAGATTTAGAGAATCTGGAGAAATCCCTGTGCGCAAGGGACAAGGCCGATGGTCAATATTGGATGCTTGTATTGTCTGAGCCCTCAAACAGCACTGCAGTAACAACAGGCCTGGTTCAACCAGACAAGGCCTAACAATGTTAAACCACATACTGCACCCATCACAACAGCATGTCTTCGCAGAAGAAGAGTCCGGCTGCCTGCAGTCCAGACCTTCACCAATACAACGTTTGCAGCATCATGAAACAGAAAAATCTGGCGAAGAAGATCCAGAACTGATCCATTCTAGTGTGTAAACGTTTGGGAGGTGAGAAGACCAATCTCTGGAGTTCTGGGAAAGGAATGTTGTACTAGTCTTGACTGATCCAGAGCAGCTAGAATCCTACATCAGACAAGAATAGGACAACATTCCTTACCCAGAACTCCAGAGATTGGTCTCCTCACTTCCCAGACGTTACACACTGCTGTTAAAAGTAGAGTTGATGCTACACGATGGTACACGTGACCCTGTCCCAACTTTTTGGAGACGTTTTGCCGCCATCAAGTTAAGATTTTTCTTTAAATGTAAAAATGCCTCACTTTCAACATCTGATGCGTGTTCTACTCTTAATAAAATATGGGTCTATGAGATTTTCAAATCATTGCATTCAGTTTTTATTCACATTCATTTACAATTCACACAGCATCCCAACTTTCTTTGGAATTAGGGTTATAGAATTATTACGGATTTTAAAAAACCTTCTCACACTGAGCAAAATTTCTTGTCCAGTCTAGCAAAGCTATGAAACAATGCCTTGGTGGGCGGAGCTTGAATTCTGCAATCAGCTATCTAATGGGCTACAAGCTGCTGCTTGGGAAATAAACCTGGTTCCGTGTACTATGAAGCAACGTTCTCAGAGTAACAGGGAAATGTGTCCCAGTCCCCTGCTTTTGGGAACCCAAGGGGAAGTTGCACAACATGGGTAAATTCTGCAGACCACACAATGTCTGCATGTGTTTCCTTCACTGCTGCCAAGGACCACGTTAGAAACGACGGCTCCAGATACGCTCAGTACGTGCCATAGACTGTGTTCTCTGTGCAGGTCTGCTTTAAGGATGTCTGGCTCTGGTGATGAAGAGGAACTGCCAGCGACACATACAGGTACCCAGCAGACAGTGGCTACTCCAGTAGAAGTCTTAACTTTGTTGAATCACACTCTATTCTTAGTACAGGGCCTTCACGTCAGCAGGCCACTGTTGTATCATTCAGACTGGCCACTGGCTTCTGTAAACACTAAAGATTTTTCAACAGTGACATCATCAACAGACGGGAAAAGTGTTAATTTCCGGTCTGTCATACACACTCACCGTTAAGTTTTACGTAATAAAACCTCATATTTGGCTACAGACCAGAGGAGAATGGGTGACTGCAGCGTGAATATCATACAAACATAAGCCTTATCTTTCATTACTCACGCCTTCAATCCCATTTTCCACTCTGCTACACTTCTCGTGATAAACCTCAGCGTAGTCTGCCGTCTGCCGTCTGCGCGGATATCCCGCTTTGCAGAGAACAGAGACCCCGGTTCATTTCTCTTTCCAGTCAAAGCAGTCGTTAGAGTAGACGTTACTCTTTTTCTCAGCAGGCTTTTCTGAGGAGGTTAGATATGTACTCACAGAACGAGACATTCCGCTTCCAAAGCTGCAGTTTCTGAAATGATTACAAGCTACAGAGACAATGAGACCCCTAACAACCACCTGGAAGACCTAGCGGACTACCAAAACTGTCCCCCTTTGGATTAACATCTTGTTTTAGATCTGAGAACATCTACAGGTGTTTCCGTCCCATCTCCTTCCACTGTGAGAAGACAACTCCATGTGCTCTGGAGTCTGAAAGGATGTGTAACTGTTCAAGAAGCTCCTCACTGAGAAGAAGAGATACAGACTCATCAAACTAAATAGCTGCTGGTGGTCTCAGAACAATGGACTGACCACCCTAGAGTCCAGACTTATATATCATATTACTGGTTTTTGCTGCTGACCAGCATCCAAAACTCAACAATAAGCTGGTTTTGCTGGTGACCAGTATATTAACATCCTTTGTTGCCGACCAACATACCATCATGCAAAAATGATGGTTTTGCTGGAGACTCCTTATCAGAAAAAAAACATTAACTTCTGTACAAGTTAACCCTTTGATGCACAAACTAAGCAAACCCCTTCTAACACACAACATGCTTAAACTCTCCCCACATTCATTCTGTTTGGTAAATCAATAATAATCAGTTTATTTCATTACTTAATGATTTAAGTGTTCATTAAAAATCTTCTTTTTAATCTTAAATCATTTTTTAACTCTTATTTATTTACTGAATAAAAAATTAGAAAAACAGTGTAAATATGTTCTCGACTGCAAATGTTCACAAATGTCAACAGTTCCTATCAAACTCCACAGTGAACACATAAGGGTTAATTCTGAGTCATGCTGTATGTTAGAAGGCAGTGATACAAACATGACTTTTATTAACAAAATAAAATAATAAACTGAAATCAGGACTTGTGATATTAAAAATAATTAAACTGAGAGATTCATGGAAGCTTAAATGATGAAATTAATTTATTGCAAATATACAGAGATTAAAATCTCAGTCGAGCCACTTTTGACCAGGTTGTGCATCAAAGGGTTAAGAATGTTTATCCTCCACCTGTTATCTTTTTGGAAATGGTGCACTAATACCTAGCGTTAGCATTCTGGATTCTTTACGTTGTCTGAACAAGGTTGTCACAACATTGTCGCAATGTTACTATTGAGTAACGCACTATTAATGTATTGTAGTACTTTGGAGGTAAAGTGTCTGGAAGAGTGCTATTGATAAGCTCTAGCTGGGGTTACAGATCACTTTCCGTGGCTCCTCCAGGTCCTAAAGGAGTGATTCACGACTGGAGGAAGTTTAAGCTGGAAAGTGAGGACCATGAGAGCGTACCCCCGAAACGGAGAGAGCTCCTCAGACAGATGTCCAACCCAAGGTCCAGCATCGAGGACGATCCTGAGAGAGTTAACCGTAAGGTAGGTGGGACTGCACCCCGAGACAGAAACAGAACTAGTGGTGTTCGATTACCCACCTGGGTAGCCACCTTACTTAATATCAATAAGAGTCCTTTTCTACAGGGTTTATTGTATTAAATTGAGCAATTTTAGGTTTTATTACTGCTACTGCTGTTTTTGTTACTCCTTATAACTTCAATGTGAGTGGGCGGGGCTAAAGTAATGTACACCGAACAGGGGTGTGTTTCCCAAAACGCTCGTAACGCTAAGTACTTTGTAACTTCATACTTAAGAAAATTCTTAAAATTACGAATGTTTCCTGAAAGCCTTCGTATCCAACGTAGCACGTAAAGTCGTTGGTAAATGTAAGAGTAATTAAGTTCTTCTTAACTCAGTTCACATGCAGTTCTGTCTCAAAAACAAAAGGGGGCGCTATTCACTCTTTAAAAACATATTGTTATGTGTATGGACACTACACGTATTTATACAAACATGAATTCATGAAGATTTAAAATCACGTTTTTAAGAGTAATTGCATCACGTATATCACATCCAACGTCAACAAATATCAGATCCAACAGCTTGAATTACGTAAACATTAAACTTCTAGAATAAACAGGTGTTTGTTTGTATCAAGCAAACTGTCTAACAACCATTTCAAGGCTGGAATCATCGTAATCACGTGAAACAGAGAGTTTAAACTGCTTTAAGTACAATACATTGTTTATTGATATACACATATAAATTTACGTATTTTTTAATAATTTTCCTCCAGTGTTACAGTCGTAGTAGTAAATTAATTAAACACACAAATTAATTGACACATTGGCTTACTAAGCTTGTTCTCCCTTAACCAATCAAACTGACTGATCAATTACATACACATATAAATTATCAATAGGAAGGCTGATAAAGGTGAGTATGTGATGAACAGTATAGGCTCTTATGTTCCTAGCAGTCTCCTCCCATTTCTACTCTTTCTCTTTATCTATAGAACTTCCCAGAGGTTTGGAAAATAGTATGTTTTGTTTTTTCTATTTCTTCGAGCATTTGGATTTTATGTCATCCTGAGACAAATTGCGTTTGCGTGGCCGACGTGCCTTTGTACAGGTTCGGCGTGCTATAGACGACAATCGCAAGCGAAAGAAATCCTTATTTGTTGTTCTTTTTAATTATAATTATTTACATAATGATACTTTTGTGGCATAATAATGCCTATTTAGCGTTGACGTGGGGGGCGGAGCTACTTGAAACTAGTTTGTAAGTTTGGAGACTAAGCAGGCGTTCAGGAAACACTTGCAAAATTGGGGTTCTTAAAGTTGTTTGTAAATCACTAAGATCAATCATTATCGGGAAACGCCCCTCTGGTCTACTGTGTACCAAAAGCCTGCAACTCAGTAACTTGGTGTGTATGTACGGACTGTACACAAAAAGTATGAACTATATGTTCTTGAAAAATCAGAGTTTAACATAGATTTCTATGTTATGTGTTCCTGGTACAATGTTACAATAAGTCTCCCTCTTAAAGGGAATGGATTAAATGTGTCCATTAATGGTTTATTAATTGGGTCATAGACATTTTAAAGGGGAATTCCACCCATTTATAGAAAAAACAGATAGAGTATACAATGTCTGGGGCGTCCAGGAGAAATCTGGAACCTAACTTTGTTCTTCAAACTGGATCAAGATCTGATCTACTTCTCTCACAATAACATATTCATGTTACTTTGTATTGTATGTCTGATTATTTACATCTGTTCTAATCAGATCTGCTGTTCTTACTGGTGATCAGACACTTATTGATCAGATAAAGGCCTTTAAACTATCAGCTCAGGTGCCTAAAGTGTTTTGCATAGTAGTGAATCTTGCATCTGATTAGAAACAATTCAAATCAAGTCGCGCTCACGACCTCCAAAGTCATGAGTATGGACTTCTGAGGACCTGCAGGTGGCGTTAGACCAGTAGGATGAAGGGATTGCTGAAGTGTTTAATGATGTTTCAGGTGTTTATGGCCCAATTAATAACCCTTCCAGCTCAAATTTAAAACCATTCATAAACACTTTAGAAGGTGGTCGTGTTGTAAAGTGCTACTGTTTTTTTCCAGGAAGTGCAAGTCAATAGAATTAGCTAGAATTTAGCCAGATGTTTCAGCTGAAATTCAGCTAGAGAAACAGAGCAATAGAACATGAGTCAACGACATTATCACCACTGTGGTGTGTCTAAGACTGCAGTGTTGCCCAATTCCAACCCTGGAGAAACCCCCCACACCACACCTACCCCCCCACCACCAATCACCAAACAGTTCTGTTTCCCTGCTGAGTCATGCTGTTAGCTAATCACTAGAAACTCCTTCCTGACCTGAATCTGGTGCATTACAGCACTGACACAACAAACCAGTGCTGATTGGGAGTTTGAGGACTGGAATTAGTGACAGTGCAGCCGTAGATCTGGCAACCAAACACATAATAAATACTACTTTTCCGTTCGCTGCTGATTAGTCGAGACTCGTTTGGCCTCTGAAGTCTGCTTATTTTGGTTTGGAGTGGGAGTGACGAGGCTAACGCAGCCAAGAAGCACTGGAAATTCTGCCTGGGCGTGTCTGATCATTTAGTCATGCGGTGATGCTAATTGGTGGGCTATAAGCCTCCATTACTGGTTAGCGACATTAGCCTTGTAGCTCCAGTGCAGGAGTAAAGAAGCAAACTTCAGACACCATTTTGGTGAACTATCCCTTTAATCCTTACTGCAGCCATGACTGAAATAATAATAATAATAATAATAATAATAATGATGATGTAAACTGTCAGCTCCATACATCAGACACTGACATGGTGGTGGTGTGTTAGTTAGTGTGTGTTATGCTGGTGTGAGTGGATCAGACACAGCAGTGCTGCTGCTGCTGGAGTGTTTAAACACCTCAGAGTCACTGCTGGACTGAGAATCGTCCACCAACCAAAACTATCCAGACAGCAGTGTCCTGTGGGCGGCGTCCTGTGTCCACTGATGAAGAACTAGAGGAACACAAACTGTGCAGCAGCAGATGAGCTCCTGTCTCTGACTTTACATCTACAAGGTGGACCAGCAAGTAGTAGGAGTGTCTAATAGAGTGGACAGTGAGTGGACACAGTGTTTAAACACTCCAGCAGCACTGCTGTGTCTGATCCACTCACACCAGCACAGCACTCCCTAACACATCACCACCACCTCAGTGTCACTGCTGGACTGAGAATGATCTACCTCCCTAATAGTATCTGCTCTGTGGTGGTCCTGTGGGGGTCCTGATCATTAAAGAACAGAGTAATAAAGTGTACAGAGAATCAGATGAAATACAGTCTGTAAGTGGAGGTCCTGTATGGTCAGTGGAGCTGATACAGTGGACAGTGAGTGGAGCTCCTGTATGGTCAGTGGAGCTGATACAGTGGACAGTGAGTGGAGCTCCTGTATGGTCAGTGGAGCTGATACAGTGGACAGTGAGTGGAGGTCCTGTATGGTCAGTGGAGCTGATACAGTGGACAGTGAGTGGAGGTCCTGTATGGTCAGTGGAGCTGATACAGTGGACAGTGAGTGTAGGTCCTGTATGGTCAGTGGAGCTGATGCAGTGGACAGTGAGTGGAGGTCCTGTATGGTCAGTGGAGCTGATACAGTGGACAGTGAGTGGAGGTCCTGTATGGTCAGTGGAGCTGATACAGTGGACAGTGAGTGGAGGTCCTGTGTGGTCAGTGGAGCTGATACAGTGGACAGTGAGTGGAGGTCCTGTGTGGTCAGTGGAGCTGATACAGTGGACAGTGAGTGTAGGTACAGGGAGGTGGACTGGTCAGTGTGTGTTTCTTGCTTTTCATTAAGAATTGAAATAACTGAAGGGTGGTCTTTGGCTTTTGCACACTAATGTACCGTGGGGTCTGCTTTGTGACAGATGAGCCTGCAGGAGTATGAGATGATCCAGGAGGAGGACGAGCAAAGTCTGAAGAAGTACCGCAGGCAGTGCATGCAGGAGATGCACGAGCGCCTGAGCTTCGGGCCCAAGTTCGACACCGTGTTCGAGCTGGAGAGCGGAGAGGCTTTTCTGGAGGCCGTGGAGAACGAGCACCGCCTGACGCTGGTCATCGTGCACATCTACGACAACAAAATCCAAGGCTGTGACGCTCTCAACAACTGCCTGACCTGCCTGGCCGCCGAATACCCCGGCGTGAAGTTCTGCCGGATTCAGGCGTCCGTCACCGGGGCCGGGGAGCGCTTCTCTGAAGACGTTCTGCCCACCATGCTGGTGTACAAGGGCGGAGAGATGCTGGGCAACTTCGTCTGCGTCACCAAGCACCTCAACGAGGAGTTCTTCGCCACAGACGTGGAGAACTTCCTCAACGAGTATGGCCTGCTGCCGGAGAAGGAGTTCGCGGCCTGCGCCGATGACGAGGAGGAGCACGGGGTGGAGTGATCTGGAGAAGGAGATCTGGTGCTGATGGAGGAGAAGACACTGCAAACACTTGGAGAGACTGATTATAATCCCAACAGGCGTAGAGGCTCATTAACCCACAAGCTTTACTGAGACGTACATCCAGCCGCATGCAGAGGTGTCAGAACCTCCAGTCACGTCACAGTTTAGATGATTTAAGTTAAAGCTTGTTAACATCCTCTTTAAGATATTAGAAAAAAGCACACAGTGATTTTCTAAACGTTTAAGTGAGACTCAGCACATAAATGAGCATCATCGCTGTACATCTAAACATTTATCTCCTTCTTTCAGTGGAAGTCAATGGAACCAGAATATTTCAAGCTATTTTGGAGCATTTCTATTGGTCCATCCATCATGAAATATTCACACAGTGTAAATGGCAGCTGCTGCAGAGAAATTAAAATTGACCTGCATATATATATATATATATACACACATTTATGTACATATTTATGTAAATGTATTTAAATCAATGTAACTAGAATGTTTTCAAGCTATTTTGGAGCATTTCTATTCCATCCACAATATAAAGGGCAGCTGTCGTATTTAAATGCAAAAATAAAAGAGTACAAAAATGGAAATATGTGTATTTCTTTAGAAAGTGTGTGTGTGTTTCTATATCCACTAACGGTCAACAGTTTTAGATCACTACTGATCAATGGTCTAAGAACACTAACAGTCAACAGTTTTAGATCACTAACGGTCAACAGATTTAGATCACTACTGGTCAACAGTTTTAGATCACTACTGATCAATGGTTTAAGAACACTACTGGTCAACAGTTTTAGATCACTACTGATCAAAGGTTTAAGAACACTACTGGTCAACAGATTTAGATCACTAACGGTCAACAGATTTAGATCACTACTGGTCAACAGTTTTAGATCACTACTGATCAATGGTCTAAGAACACTAACAGTCAACAGTTTTAGATCACTACTGATCAAAGGTGTAAGAGCACTAACGGTCAACAGTTTTAGATCACTACTGATCAAAGGTTTAAGAACACTACTGGTCAACAGTTTTAGATCACTACTGATCAAAGGTTTAAGAACACTACTGGTCAACAGTTTTAGATCACTACTGATCAAAGGTTTAAGAACACTACTGGTCAACAGTTTTAGATCACTACTGATCAAAGGTTTAAGAACACTACTGGTCAACAGTTTTAGATCACTACTGATCAAAGGTTTAAGAACACTAAGGATCAAAGGTGTAAGAGCACTAACAGTCAACAGTTTTAGATCACTACTGATCAAAGGTTTAAGAACATTACTGGTCAACAGTTTTAGATCACTACTGATCAAAGGTTTAAGAACACTACTGGTCAACAGTTTTAGATCACTACTGATCAAAGGTTTAAGAACATTACTGGTCAACAGTTTTAGATCACTACTGATCAAAGGTTTAAGAACATTACTGGTCAACAGTTTTAGATCACTACTGATCAAAGGTTTAAGAACACTACTGGTCAACAGTTTTAGATCACTACTGATCAATGGTTTAAGAACACTACTGGTCAACAGTTTTAGATGACTACTCATCAAAGGTTTAAGAACACTACTGGTCAACAGTTTTAGATCACTAAGGGTCAAAGGTTTAAAAACACTAACGGTCAACAGTTTTAGATGACTACCGATCAAAGGTTTAAAAACACTAACAGTCAAAAGTTTTAGATCACTACTGATCAAAGGTTTAAGAACACTACTGGTCAACAGTTTTAGATCACTAAGGGTCAAAGGTTTAAAAACACTAACGGTCAACAGTTTTAGATCACTACTGATCAAAGGTTTAAGAACACTACTGGTCAACAGTTTTAGATCACTACTCATAAAAGGTTTAAGAACACTACTGGTCAACAGTTTTAGATCACTACTGATCAAAGGTTTAAGAACACTACTGGTCAACAGTTTTAGATCACTACTGATCAAAGGTTAAAGAACACTACTGGTCAACAGTTTTAGATCACTAACGGTCAACAGTTTTAGATCACTACTGATCAAAGGTTTAAGAACACTACTGGTCAACAGTTTTAGATCACTACTGATCAAAGGTTTAAGAACACTACTGGTCAACAGTTTTAGATCACTACTGATCAAAGGTTTAAGAACACTCTACTGGTCAACAGTTTTAGATCACTAAGGGTCAAAGGTTTAAAAACACTAACAGTCAACAGTTTTAGATCACTACTGATCAAAGGTTTAAGAACACTAACAGTCAACAGTTTTAGATCACTACTGATCAAAGGTTTAAGAACACTAACAGTCAACAGTTTTAGATCACTACTGATCAAAGGTTTAAGAACATTACTGGTCAACAGTTTTAGATCACTACTGATCAAAGGTTTAAGAACACTACTGGTCAACAGTTTTAGATCACTACTGATCAAAGGTTAAAGAACACTACTGGTCAACAGTTTTAGATCACTAAGGGTCAAAGGTTTAAAAACACTAACGGACAACAGTTTTAGATCACTACTGATCAAAGGTTTAAGAACACTACTGGTCAACAGTTTTAGATCACTACTGATCAAAGGTTTAAGAACACTACTGGTCAACAGTTTTAGATCACTACTGATCAAAGGTTTAAGAACACTCCTGGTCAACAGTTTTAGATCACAACTCATCAAAGGTTTAAGAACACTACTGGTCAACAGTTTTAGATCACTACTCATCAAAGGTTTAAGAACACTACTGGTCAACAGTTTTAGATCACTACTCATCAAAGGTTTAAAAACACTAACGATCAACAGATTTAGATCACTAACGGTCAACAGTTTTAGATCACTACTGATCAAAGGTTTAAGAACACTACTGGTCAACAGTTTTAGATCACTACTGATCAAAGGTTTAAGAACAATAAGGATCAAAGGTGTAAGAACACTAACGGTCAAAGGTTTAAGAACACTAATGATCAAAGGTTTAAGAGCACTAACGATCAAAGGTTTAAGAACACTAACAGTCAACAGTTTTAGATCACTAACGGTCAAAGGTTTAAGAACACTACCGGTCAACAGTTTTAGATCACTAACGGCCAAACGTTTAGGAAAACACTACCGGTCAACAGTTTTAGATCACTACTGATCAAAGGTTTAAGACCACTAATGTTCAAAGGTTTAAGAACACTAACAATCAAAGGTTTGAGAACAATAAGGATCAATGGTGTAAGAACACTAACAGGCAACAGTGTTAGATCACTAACGATCAAAGGTTTAAGAACACTACTGGTCAACAGATTTAGAACATTACTGGTCAAAGGTTTCAGAACTGATCTAAAACGTTTGACTGGTAGTGTATCTAAAACGTTTGACTGGTAGTGTATCTAAAACGTTTGGCTGGTAGTGTATCTAAAACGTTTAACTGGTAGTGTATCTAAAACGTTTGGCTGGTAGGGATCTAAAACGTTTGATTGGTAGCGTATCTAAAACGTTTGATTGGTAGCATATCTAAAACGTTTGACTGGTAGTGTATCTAAAACGTTTGGCTGGTAAGGGATCTAAAACGTTTGACTGGTAGTGTACCTAAAACGTTTGGCTGGTAGTGTACCTAAAACGTTTGACTGGTAGTGTATCTAAAACGTTTGGCTGGTAGTGTATCTAAAGCGTTTGTCTGGTAGTGTATCTAAAACGTTTGTCTGGTAGTGTATCTAAAGCGTTTGTCTGGTAGTGTATCTAAAACGTTTGTCTGGTAGTGTATCTAAAACCTTTGGTAGTGTATCTAAAGCGTTTGTCTGGTAGTGTATCTAAAACGTTTGGCTGGTAGGGATCTAAAACGTTTGATTGGTAGCGTATCTAAAACGTTTGATTGGTAGCGTATCTAAAACGTTTGACTGGTAGTGTATCTAAAACGTTGGGCTGGTAGTGTATCTAAAACGTTTGACTGGTAGTGTATCTAAAACGTTTGACTGGTAGTGTATCTAAAACGTTTGATTGGTAGCGTATCTAAAACGTTTGGCTGGTAGGGATCTAAAACGTTTGGCTGAAGTGCAGAGGTGCAGCTCTCAGATCTCTGTGGAGAATGCGCTCAACACTTACACATCATCTGATCGAGGGGACCAGACTGAGGCTCACAAAATATACAAATAAGGTAAAATGATGTTAACGAGTTCCAAAAACATCAGTGCATCATAAATAAACTACATCTGACTAGATTTTTGTGGGTGACTGTGTTTATGCATTCCTGGTTTTTGTCCTCCCACTGAAGATCAGAGCTTCTTCTAGGAGTTAATGTGTCCTAAACAGCTCTTCAAAGAGACTGACCTAAAAACCAAACAACAGAAAACAGGGATATGAAAGAATGAAAGGCTGGTTTCAATGGAGACTCTCGTCCAAACACACCCATGAAGTATGAGACAGATCACAGATAACGGTATCAGTGTGGCGGTGAACAGTGAGGGGTGTTCATGTGCACATGTCTACTGAGAATTAACCACCTCCACCTACCCTTATCATCATCATCATCATCATCATCATCATCATCATCGCTGTAGTTAGATCAAGTTTTAATGATGCTGCATAACAATTAATAACACAACTAGCAGCAAAAATTAAGTCTTTATCAGATCAATAAGTGTCTGATCACCAGTAAGAACAGCAGATCTGATTAGAACAGATGTAAATAATCAGACATACAATACAAAGTAACATGAATATGTTATTGTGAGAGAAGTAGATCAGATCTTGATCCAGTTTGAAGAACAAAGTTAGGTTCCAGA
>CM038716.1:43283822-43341322 GCA_021613375.1 Megaleporinus macrocephalus | reverse complement strand
GAAGAGACAGAGGAGAGTGAGAGGAGAGTGAGAGAAGAGACAGAGATATACAGATAGAGAGAGATACAGAGAAAGATACAGAGAGAGAAAGATACAGAGGGAGAGAGACAGAGCGAGAGAGGAGAGACAGAAGAGAGAAACAAAAGAAAGAGAGAGAGAGAGACAGAAAAGAGAGAGAGAGAAAGAGAGAGAGAGACAGAAAAGAGAGAGAGAGAGAGAGAGAGAGAGAAAGAGAGAGACAGAAAAGAGAGAGAGAGAGACAGAAAAGAGAGAGAGAGAAAGAGAGAGAGAGACAGAAAAGAGAGAGAGAGAGAGAGAGAGAGAGAAAGAGAGACAGAAAAGAAAGAGAGAGAGAGAGAAAGAGAGAAACAGAAAAGAAAGAGAGAAAGAGAGAGAGACAGAAAAGAGAGAGAGAGAGTCAGTCGGTGATGAACGAGGGAGCGCTCCAGGAATGCTGAGTGTTGGTGATAAGATTAATATCGGCTCAATTTCATAAACAGGATTCACTCAGTAAGTCATTTTAACAGCCATAACAGGAATAAAGAATAAACATCATTAAACAACAGAAAGACAGAAATACAGAGAACTCGCTTCATTCCTCACACGTAGTTGTGATACAAATCAAACAAAGGTGTGAGGGACAGTTCCACCACTTTTTCAAATTTTCAGGAAAGCAAAGTTTCAGCTGATGAGAACAGTACAACACACACCCTCCATAGAACAGAATTCACAACTATTAGCCACGTGTGTTTACACACAGCGGAAACTGACCAACACATTTAACCCCATCAGTGCAGTGAAACACACACATATACACACACTAGTGAACACACACACTAGGGGGCAGTAAGTAAACCTGCCTCATAGTGGAGCGCAGCTCTATCCACAGCGCCCGGGGAGCAGATTGGAGACAGGTGCTTTGCTAAAGGGCACTCCAATCGTGTCCTGTTGGTCCAGGAGATTGAACCGGTGACCTTCGGGTCATAAGACTGAATTACTAAAGTTTCCCCTTAAAGGGGAACTTCACCTATTTTTAAAAGTTTCAACATAATCAGGTATTTTACATCAGCTGTCTAAAAAAACATGCATCTCCAAAATAGTAACTTCACAGAAGAGCCAGAAACAGTCTTTACCTTTAATGTACGTCAATGGACATATATTTTGTTCAAAGCATTTTTTTTATTTTTTTGGTCCAATTGTTCTGAAAATTTGACACAATTTAAGGGACAAATTAGAGTTCAAAGTAGGTATAAAACAAAACATTGCAAAAAACGTAGATGTTTTTGTTTGTCAGCGACGATATTTAATGTTAATGACTGTTTAGGTTTATCACTATTTTACAATGTGTTTAACGTGTCTTTGGGGACTACATGGACCTTTCTGCTACAACTAGGTTTTTAAAATAATGTTTTAATCAGAACACAGTGTCTCAGGCCTCGGATTCATAACCAATCATTTCATAACCATGTTCTGTGAGGGAGCTTCTAGAGCTGGACGTCTGGTTCCATTCACCACATGAAGAAAAAGTGGTGGAATTATTTGAGCTGCTGCTTTTACACTTCTACTCGAGCTGTGTTTTAAAAAAAATGCTATTGATGCTATTCAGCCAGAGACTGCCTCAGCCAGAGACTGCCTCAGCCAGAGACTGCCTCAGCCAGAGACTGCCTCTACCTGTGCAGCTTCTAAAGCTTTACTATCCAGATTTCAAACAGAGACTCTTTTCTTTGGTGTTTAGTTTATTAAACTGTAAATACTGTTTGATCAGAGGAGGACGGGTCTCCACTAGTGAGTCTGGTTCCTCCCAAGGTTTCTTCCTTGTTGTAACTGTATTTTCAAAACTTCTGTAAAGCTGCTTTAAGACAACATCGCTGTAGAAAGCGCTACACAAATAAACTAGACTATTGACTACAAGTACCAGTCCAGTGTGGGTTCAGGTCTCTCTACAAGAGCTGATTTGTTTGCTGATGTCACAGGACAACCTACCAGCGTAGTAGTGTGAAGCTTTCTGTTGCTGGGCTGTGGCAGTGCTGGATTGTGTCGGCGCATCCTGACCGGCTCTGTCAACACGTCCATCATCCGCTTCAGAGACAGACGCAGAGTGACGCGCTGGAACAAATAACCAGTTACTGACACAGAAAGATACACTGCTGCTGTCTTTCACTATCACAGTGGATGTTTATAGTAGCCAGAGGCGAATAGCATACCCTGTGTTCAGCGCCCGCACTCTAATTGCTGTCGGCGGAAGTCATGTGTCAGTACGGTTTTGTTCAAACTGGTTTAAACTGGTTTAAACTGGTGCAAAGTCAAGATTAACACAGCGTTTAGAATTTGAGGAAGGGTGAGCAGGTGTGGCGGTAGCTGAATTAAAGATGACTGTGTGATGGCCTGCAGCCGACTCCTATAATTATATATTATATACCCCTCGAGCTCATTTCCTACACTCTCTGAGGTTCACTAGCAGTTTCACTGAAGTATATATATATATATATATATATATATATATATATATATATATATATATATATATATATATATATATATATATATATATATGCGCCTACACACATAAGACCACTTCCTACTTTCAATAGTGGCAGCATTATGGTCTCATCCAGCAAGACAATGTCGCATGGCTAGAAATGTCCCACACTGGTTGGAAGAGCTGACCAAGACTACCAAGTTCTACCCTGGACCCCTAATTCCTCAGACTTGAACCCAACTGAGCATCTGTGGGACCACCTGGATGGTGGTGTTGTCTCTATGGATGCTCCTCCACGCTCCCTCCAGCAGCTGTGGGATGCACTGCAGTCAGCATGATACCTCCAGATACCTGTGACCACCTACCAGGACCTTACTGAGTCTCCCAGTCCGTCTAGCTGCTGTCTGTGCTGCACACGGCGGATACTCTGGTGGTCATAATAATGTGACTCGGCTATGTATAAACACTCTTTATAACTTCAGCATGAATGTTTTGGGGGCCTGGCTGGGGTGCTGCCCACGTGCCTGTTGACAATGACTTCAAGTAATGCAACACTTTTTGACCTCTACATTTAACCCATCCATGCAGTAACACACACACACGTTTGTCTTACTATATTAGTGAGGTCATCCATAGGTTTCTATTGATCTTTGTTGTCCTATAACTAAATAATACTACACCTACACCTAAACCTAATCTTAACCTCAGTACCTTATATAATACTACACCTAAACCTAACCCTAAACTTAACCTCAGTACCTTATATAATACTACACCTACACCTAAACCTAATCTTAACCTCAGTACCTTATATAATACTACACCTAAACCTAACCCTAAACTTAACCTCAGTATCCCAAAAACTGGTCTATTAGATTTTTTTTTAAACTTGATTTTAGGAGAAAATGACATGTCCTACAGTGAAGACCAGCAAAATGTCCTCACCCAAAAAAATCAGACAGTACTACACAAGTGTGGACATGGGTCCTCACAAATATACCTCTACAAGAACACACACATACACACTTTTACTCTACATTAATTAATGCACAAAGTAGTAAATCTTATTTATTTTATATAATTATATTTGTACTTGTTTAGCTATCTGTTGTGGACCAGAGGAGGACGGGTTCCCCTTTTAGAGTCTGGTTCCTCTCAAGGTTTCTCGGCTCTGAGCGAGGGCTTTCCTTGGCTTCCTCACTGGGTACCCAGATTTACTGTAAATCTACTTTGTGACTACATTTGTTGTAACTGGCACATATAAGTTTGGTGCTTCTAGGGGGCAGGTAGGGGTCTTGCTCAAGAGCACTTCAGTCATGATTGAACTTTACGATCACAGCTGGTTCTCTAACCTCCAGGCCACGACTGCCCCATTGTTTGGTGCCATATGTTAGTTCACACAACTTTATGAACATATGGATATTTACCTCCAACACTGAAAGGCTTATTTGAGCAGCTGGGTGGGTGCTAGGGGTCCAATGGGTCTGGAGGCCACTCCACCATGTCATGGGGATTGTGTGAACACATTTTACGCCAGTGGTTGTAGTGGCATCATCTCAGAACCACTTTGTACACATATCTTTAACAAAACGGGTTCATATAGATTACTATGTAACTAATACTGTAAATAAATGTACGATAAAATGTATATACTGTATAAAAGGACATCTATTACGTACCACTGACTCACTACTACACGCTATGGCTTCACCCTCTAACCCCAGATAGAGCTCTTTTACTGTGTATTTCCATTAGATGCTACCTGGAGCCTCCATACTGGTGTCTATGTCCTCCTCCGCCGAATCCCAGTCCAGCATCTCTTTCAGCCGCTCAGCTACGTCTCGGGCAGTCTCGTCCGGGAACATGTAGTCACACACGGTCAGGCCGGAGCCGGGCAGAGGTGCGAACACTCGGCGAGGAAGATCCTGCTGCTCACTGGCAGAACCTGTCAAATGAAATGTGATCAGATTTCTATTTTTACACTGAAAAAGAATTAATTCTCAATGTATTCCCTAAAGAACAACATCTCCACAGCCACGTTACCAGGCTGATCTGAAAATACTCAGTTACCACTTTATTTCCTGATACTCAGCTGACGAGAACAGCACTACACTTTTATTATGTCCCCTTCATATTCCCCCTTGAAGGGAAACTCCACCTATTTTTCAACATTTCAGCATAACTGAATGAATCAGATGTACATGAAGTTATTGAGAGTGGTTTAAAATGAAATGGTCTGCTCTGGAGTCAGACCTCTTCACAGTGGTGGTGATGGGAACCTGACATGATGCTGCCGCTTCGTCTGGTGTGACCAGGTGCCCCTGTTTGCCGGCATTGTGGACCAGTTTTTCCACCTTGGAGCTCCTGCTGTTCAGTGCTGTTCACCTTCAAAGATTCTGTCTGCTCACTTCTTCTTCTGCCTCACAAACACTGAGCTCCAGATACCTGTGATCACCTACCAGGACCTTACTGAGTCTCCTAGTCCGTCTAGCTGCTGTCTGTGCTGCACACGGCGTATACTCTGGATGTTAACTGGTGGTCATAATAATGTGACTCGACTGTGTATAAACACTCTTTATAACTTCAGCATGAATGTTTTTGATGTCTGGCTGTGGCGCTGCCCATGTGCCTGCTGACAGTACTTCAAGTGATGCAACACACACACACACACACACACACACACACACACACACACACACACACACACACACACACTTTTACTCTACATTAATTAGTGCACAAAGTAGTAAATCTTCTTCTTATTATTATATTTCTTATAATATTATATTTGTACTTGTTTAGCTATCCGTTGTGGACCAGAGGAGGATGGGTTCCCCTTTTAGAGTCTGGTTCCTCTCAAGGTTTCTCGGCTCTGAGCGAGGGCTTTCCTTGGCTTCCTCACTGGGTACCCAGATTTACTGTAAATCTACTTTGTGACTACATTTGTTGTAACCGAAACATATGAATAAATCTTGAAGTTTAAAAAGTTTAGTGTTTCTAAAAGCTCCACTTAAGAAAGGTGTTACTTGAGTAGACTGCCTCGCGTCTGAGACGCTGTTTAACTCTCATCAGGAGAACGTTCTTCTTTAATAATCAACATCACACATAAAAACTTGTGAAGGTTCACTGGTGGTTTAGGATAGCGAGTAAAATGGCTATATATGTGCTGTAGACACGGCAACCCCTGCTTCCTGAGTCTGACTCGAGTTTCTTTACGCCAAACCACTGACTTACTTTGTTTACATCTCAGCAGAAGAATTGTATAGGAATTTTTTACCCTCTGACGTCTTGAAGGGCCCATTTCCTACATTCTTCCTACACTTTCCTACCTCTCTCCACACACACACACACACACACACACACACACACACAGTCAAGTCAGATTATTCTTTTGATGGTGGCAGCATTATGGTCTCATCCAGCAACACAATGTGACACATCACATGGCTAGAAATATACATACATACATACATATATATATATATATATATATATATATATATATATATATATATATATATATATATATATATATATATATATATATATACACACACACAAACACACACACTTTTCTGTGGAATTCCTCCATTACAAATGCTAGTGGCGCCACCTAGTGCCTAGTCTTAGTTATTTACTGGTCACGATTATTATCATTATTATTATTTAGCTCAGACCTTTTCCACTGAATTCCTGAGAGGGCATTTGTTACCTCCTTCATCCATTTGCAGATCTTCCAGAAGCATCTCCACTCGGTTTGAAACTGTGTTCACTGCGTCCCTCTTAATAGCCTGGAAAGCAATAAAAACCTATTACGGTTGTGTTTATAACCCACATACCAGAACGGATCACAGATTCTGAGAATATTTTCCTGCTTGTCGTGTGCCGGATGCATAAATGATAACAGCCACTAATTAAATATACTGATCACTGTATTAATGCCTGTGCATGTGAACGAGACAGTATACAGAGTTTGTATGTACAGATACATATAAAGTACATCCGTGTACATATAGTTATGTGAAACAAAAATCAATGTATTATATGAGATAATGACTTGCTGTCCATCTATTGATTGGATTTGGAAGAAGAGTGTGGGTCACATTCCAAAACTTTCCCAGCTGAATAAATTCTCAGCAATTATTTATATAATAACATTTAATTTATAATTTTTGCAACTGAATGATGATCCTCTTCTTACCTGAGCAGCGTGTCTGGTCCTGGGCTTGTTGGTATGGACGTACGCTCTGCAGTGGACGGTCCCCCTCACACACACGGACCCGCTGCTGGCCTGCACTACGGCGCTGCTCCTCTGAACAGGACCCTCCTGCGTCAGACATACACACAGACCATCACACACCGAAACACCTCACCTGCTCACACGCAGCTGTGTGTTCTACTCACCTCTGAGACCAGAATCTGGGCCTGAAGTGTCTGCTGACTCATCTTCGTGTTCTTCTTCTATCATAACAAACAGACGTCATCAGTACAAACGATCCAAACAAAGCTGGGAATCATCAAACCACGCATTCCTCACCGATCCAGACAGCAGCTCTGAGTCGTCTGATGCTGATCTACCATTAATGAGACAAAGACCGCCCTCCATCTGTTTAGCCCACCTCCTCAGTCCATCCTGCAACACAGTTCATTTAATATATGAACACCATTAACACGTAAACACTAAACAACAGACAAAGAGTCCAATCCCCCCCCCCCCCCCCCCAGCCCCCCCTCTCACATCAGTTACTGAAAAATTCATACAGGATATCAAATCACTCACTCCAGTTACTCCATAAATCACACATTATAAGTAGGTACGGAATATTTATTGATAAATAATGAATAATACATACTGTATATACTTCCTAGTGTTATTAACCAACTCATAGTGGTTATTTAATTCTTAGTAGTTACTGAGTACCTTTTTTTATAACACATACAGAATAATTCCTAGATACTGAATAATTCATAATGGTTACAAAAGAATTCATAGTAGATACTGAATAATTCATAATGGTTACAAAAGAATTCATAGTAGATACTGAATAATTCACTAGTGCAACTAGACACTAGTTATTTTATAACACATACAAAATAATTTATAGATAGTGAATAATACATGGTAGATACTGAACAATTCATAACCGTTATTAAACAATTCATAGTGAAAACTGAATAATTCATAGTAGACACAGTAGATAGTTATTTTATAACACATACAAAGTAATTCATAGATAGTCAAAAATTTACAACGGTTACTAAATTTATAGTGAATACTAAATAATTCATACTAGAAACTAGAATAATCCATAGATAGTGAAAAATACATAGCAGATACTGAATAATTCATAATGGTTGCAAAGGAGTTCATAGTAGATACTGAGTAAAACATAATGGATACAAAATAATTCATAGTAGATACTATACTATACTTTAGTTTGTGAATTATACATAGTGGACACTGATGAATTCATAACAGTTACTAAAGAATAAATAGTGGATGCTGAATTATTCTTAGTAAATCCTAAATAATTAATAGTAGATACTGAATACTTTGTGGTAGATATTTAGTAATATATGATATAAATGACGTATTTCACAGTGGATACTAAATAATTAATAGATACTGAATAAGTTACCGAAGAATTCATAGTGCATATTGAACAGTTAGTAGTAGAGTAATTTTTAGTGGAAATTAAAGAATTCATAATGGATACTGAATAATTCATAAGCAGACTATATTTCACGGTAAATTCTGAATAATTCACACTGGACACTGTATAATTATAATAATATTATACGAAATACTCAGAAGCTGAGAGTTTGTGCTGCACCTCACCTTTATACACTTCTCTGACGACGACTCGCTCACCGGGATCTGCAGGTCCACTTTCACAGAGCAGGTCAGAACCGGCCAGGAGGACGAGATACCGGACTGGTACCTCCAATCAGCCGGTTTTGCTGAACACTGAAGAGGAGAATTCAGGCAGGAGTGGGGCAGAACAGAGACGGCTCGTTAATAATAATTATCTCAAGACTCTTAAAGTCACCAAGGATCACCAAAATAGCAATACAGGGTTAATAAGATATAAATATATATAACAAAACAAGAACTAATTAAGACTTAACAGATTATACATGACTAGAGTTGACGGGTGAAAAGCCCAGGACCTCTTACCTTGGGGTCTTTTACATCATATGTCCTGCAGACAGCTCTGTGGTCAGTAAATGAAGGAGTGTTATAGTTATAGAATTATGGTACAGGCTATGTGTTTCTAATAAAGCGGCCAGTGAGCAAAAATACAAGGTAGGTGTTTCTAATAAAGTGGCCAGTGTGTGGACATACAGGGTAGGTGTTTCTAATAAAGCGGCCAGTGTGTGGACATACAGGGTAAATGTTTCTAATAAAGTGGCCAGTGAGTTAAAATCCAAGGTCTGTGTTTCTAATAAAATGGCCAGTTAGTGGAAGCACAAGGTAGGTGTTTCTAATAAAGCGGCCAGTGAGTGAACATACAGGGTAGGTGTTTCTAATAAAGCGGCCAGTAAGTGGACATACAGGGTAGGTGTTTCTAATAAAGCGGCCAGTAAGTGGACATACAGGGTAGGTGTTTCTAATAAAGCGGCCAGTGAGTGAACATACAGGGTAGGTGTTTCTAATAAAGCGGCCAGTAAGTGGACATACAGGGTAGGTGTTTCTAATAAAGCGGCCAGTGAGTGAACATACAGGGTAGGTGTTTCTAATAAAGCGGCCAGTAAGTGGACATACAGGGTAGGTGTTTCTGATAAAGTGTCCAGTAAGCATAAATACAAGGTAGGTGTTTCTAATAAGGTGGCCAGTTAGTGGAAGCACAAGGTAGGTGTTTCTAATAAAGCGGCCAGTGAGTGAACATACAGGGTAGGTGTTTCTAATAAAGCGGCCAGTAAGTGGACATACAGGGTAGGTGTTTCTAATAAAGCGGCCAGTAAGTGGACATACAGGGTAGGTGTTTCTAATAAAGCGGCCAGTGAGTGAACATACAGGGTAGGTGTTTCTAATAAAGCGGCCAGTAAGTGGACATACAGGGTAGGTGTTTCTAATAAAGTGGCCAGTTAGTGAAAGTACAAGGCAGGTGTTTCTAATAAAGCGGCCAGTGAGTGGACATACAGTGTAGGTGTTTCTAATAAAGTGGCCAGTTAATGGACATGCAAGGTAGGTGTTTCTAATTAAGCAGCCAGTGTGTGGACATACAAGGTGGGTGTTTCTAATAAAGTGGCCAGTTAGTGGACATACAGGGTAGGTGTTTCTAATAAAGCCGCCAGTGTGTGGACATACAGGGTAAATGATTCTAATAAAGTGGCCAGTGAGTGAAAATACAAGGTCTGTGTTTCTAATAAAGTGGCCAGTTAGTGGAAGCACAAGGTAGGTGTTTCTAATAAAGTGGCCAGTGGGTGGACATACAAGGTAGGTGTTTCTGATAAAGTGGCCAGTTAGTGGAAGCACAAGGAAGGTGTTTCTAATAAAGCGGCCAGTAAGTGAACATACAGGGTAGGTGTTTCTAATAAAGCGGCCAGTAAGTGGACATACAGGGTAGGTGTTTCTAATAAAGCGGCCAGTAAGTGGACATACAGGGTAGGTGTTTCTAATAAAGTGGCCAGTTAGTGAAAGTACAAGGCAGGTGTTTCTAATAAAGCGGCCAGTGAGTGGACATACAGTGTAGGTGTTTCTAATAAAGTGGCCAGTTAATGGACATGCAAGGTAGGTGTTTCTAATTAAGCAGCCAGTGTGTGGACATACAAGGTGGGTGTTTCTAATAAAGTGGCCAGTTAGTGGACATACAGAGTAGGTGTTTCTAATAAAGCAGCCAGTGTGTGGACATACAGGGTAAATGTTTCTAATAAAGTGGCCAGTGAGTGAAAATACAAGGTCTGTGTTTCTAATAAAGTGGCCAGTTAGTGGAAGCACAAGGTAGGTGTTTCTAATAAAGTGGCCAGTGGGTGGACATACAGGGTAGGTGTTTCTAATAAAGAGACCACTGAGCATAAATACAAGGTAGGTGTTTCTAATAAAGTGTCCAGTGAGTGTAAATACAAGGTAGGTGTTTTTAATAAAGTGGCCAGTGAGTAAAGATACAAGGCAGGTGTTTCTAATAAAGTGGCCAGTGAGTGTAAATACAAGATAGGCGTTTCTAATAAAGTGGTCACTGAGCATAAATACAAGGTAGATGTTTCTAATAAAGCGGCCAGTGTGTGGACATACAAGGCAGGTGTTTCTGATAAAGTGGCCAGTAAGTGAAAGTACACAGCAGGTGTTTCTTATGAAGTGGCCCGCTATTGGACTTATAAGGAAGCTGTTTCTGATAAAGTGGCCAGTGAACATAGTAATCTTTAACTCATTACTCTCTTTAGAAGCACCTCCCTTTCATTATACACATACGCCACTGACAGCAGTCTCCACGGAGCAAACTCTCAGGAGAAGAATCGTGAAGACTGTTGTTCTTGCAGGCTGTGAAGGATACTTCCTCGTCTTGGAGCAGATGTGCAGAGTGACGCGGTCAGTCACGTCGTCCTCTGTCAGGTCCCACAGTCGACTCTTAGATACGTACTTATCCACAGCAAAGATCAGCTGGAGGGAAGACGAGACACGTTTCTTTTACTTTAGCACTGCATACACAGTTCAGAACACTGGACAGACTAATTTAATAAAATATGTTTATTAAAACAAAAACTATTCATTAAATGACCACTACACAACCGTGCTGACCACTACACAACCCTGCTGACCACTACACAACTGTGCTCACCACTACACCATCGTGCTGACCACTACACCACTGTGCTCACCACTACACAACCGTGCTGACCACTACACCACTGTGCTGACCACTACACCACTGTGTCGCCATAAATGAATAATCGTGAAGAAATCAAAACTATAAAATAAGACTGATGGATCAGAATAAAACAATTGGTTGTGGTTTAAAGAATGTTTATACTAGGGGTGTAAGAAAATATCAAAATATTGAATATCGGGATATTATGTTTAGTGATACTGTATCGATTCTCAAAAACACATTATAAATACACAGATTCTGGCAGACAGTGAATCATTGTGTGTTGTGTTTAAACCTCTGACCACTAGATGGCAGTGTTGTAATCCATTTTCAGCTCCACTCCAACATTAACAAGCAGCACAAGGACGCAGTACTATTCTAAGTATTGGCAAACCTGTTTATACAGTGGTGTGTTTTAATAGTAAGACTTAAAAAATCACAATATATCACTTTGTTTGCAGTATTGTGATATATTGAATCGGTACCCTGATATGTATCGTATTGCCAAGTTCTTGCCAATACACAGCCTTAGTTTATAGTCTCTTTTAGAAATAGGCCCCAAATCTTCTTTGTAGATATTAATCATATTTGAACTCCAGTTATAGAAACTCCTGTTTGTGTTTTAAGATTCTCGTCATATGAGAAGATTATCAAATATCTAATCTCTACAGAAACGTCTCCTGAAATACGAATAACTCATCCTTTTTGACTGGAGGTGAAAGAAATGAGGGGTGGTCTCTGACACGGTGCAGTAAATACATTAAATATGAAGAAAAATAAAATTTCAGATTTCAGTCGCTGCCTAATAAACTAGCTCTCACCCGCTTCAGCGTGTTCTGCGCTTCCTTTGCCAGCTCAGGAGCGGTGATCAGAAACAAGCCGAGGACGCTCACGCCTCCAGGTAACATCCGAGAAACCTGCAAAGAGGAAAGAGGCAGTGCCACACCACCAAAATAAAATACCCTACAGCCACAACACTGGCTGGCCCATCACTCACAGGCCACTCACCTGCCTGGCATGCTCAGCCACCCACTCCGCATCAATATCGTCCAGCGGGCTCGACACTCTCCGGCCCTCGGCGCTCCCCTCGCTCTCTCTGTGAGGGGTCTTCACCGCCAGCACCACAAAGTCCTTCTGTGCTGAAGACTGAAGGTAAAGAGGGACAACCATCATCATCAATCTCTTAATCATTCCACAGTTTCAAATTTCTAATCAGTGTCTTATAGTACAAGGGCCAACAGGAGCAGTGTCAGTACAGCACTGAAGTCTTATCCACTCACACCAGCACAACACATACTAACACACCACCACCACCATGTCAGTGTCACTGCAGTGCTGAGTATGATCCACCTCCCTAATAGTAGCTGCTCTGTGGGGGTCCTGATCATTAAAGAACAGTAATAAAGTATACAGAGAATCAGTATGGTCAGTGGAGCTGATACAGTGGACAGTGAGTGGAGGTCCTGTATGGTCAGTGGAGCTGATACAGTGGACAGTGAGTGGAGGTCCTGTATGGTCAGTGGAGCTGATACAGTGGACAGTGAGTGGAGGTCCTGTATGGTCAGTGGAGCTGATACAGTGGACAGTGAGTGGAGGTCCTGTATGGTCAGTGGAGCTGAGACAGTGGACAGTGAGTGGAGGTCCTGTATGGTCAGTGGAGCTGATACAGTGGACAGTGAGTGGAGGTCCTGTATGGTCAGTGGAGCTGATACAGTGGACAGTGAGTGTAGCTCCTGTATGGTCAGTGGAGCTGATACAGTGGACAGTGAGTGGAGGTCCTGTATGGTCAGTGGAGCTGATACAGTGGACAGTGAGTGGAGCTCCTGTATGGTCAGTGGAGCTGATACAGTGGACAGTGAGTGGAGCTCCTGTATGGTCAGTGGAGCTGATACAGTGGACAGTGAGTGGAGGTCCTGTATGGTCAGTGGAGCTGATACAGTGGACAGTGAGTGAAGGTCCTGTATGGTCAGTGGAGCTGATACAGTGGACAGTGAGTGTAGGTCCTGTATGGTCAGTGGAGCTGATACAGTGGATGGTGAGTGGAGGTCCTGTATGGTCAGTGGAGCTGATACAGTGGACGGTGAGTGGAGGTCCTGTATGGTCAGTGGAGCTGATACAGTGGACAGTGAGTGGAGCTCCTGTATGGTCAGTGGAGCTGATACAGTGGACAGTGAGTGGAGGTCCTGTATGGTCAGTGGAGCTGATACAGTGGACAGTGAGTGGAGGTCCTGTATGGTCAGTGGAGCTGATACAGTGGACAGTGAGTGGAGGTCCTGTATGCACTTTCAATGCAAGTCAATGGAACCAGAATTAAATCCAGGTGATTTTTGAGCATTTCTATTGGTCCGTTCATCATAATATACACAGGGTATAAAGAGCAGCTGTCGTGTTTCATTGGACAGTGACAATATGTTTACTCTCCTATTGGCTGAGCGAGTGTCCTACTTTGGCGGACCAGTGGACCCCAAATGAACCACATTTAGTTTCTAACTTCTATAACTACATAACGTTTTATATAGAAAAGACTGATAACAAGTCTTTATTCTACCTTAACATTCACATGTGGTCTTCATTATGATACACTGAGGTTTCAAGTTGGGGGTCCAGGGGGCTCTCTAACATAAAACTTCAAAACTGGAATCGAATCTTGACCTGAGAACCCAAAAATCATATTAAACCTGAGAACATACACATCACTGCACCAGTACAGGTTATAAAATATCACCTGGCCAATCAGAAGTCCAGTCAAGCAGGATCCAGCAGCTGCGGAGAGGCTGGTGAGATATGTCTCCACAGACTCCTCCACCGTGTAGCCTCGGCCCATCCTGACCACAGCCTGCAGGAGAAATGGACACTGGGAGCGTGAAGATGCTGGAAAACCATTTATGGTCTTGTTTATTTAGATACGCTGGTTTCAACTCAGGCTGAAGGTTTGTTTGGATCAACAGGTGAGATGATGAAGATCTCGTTACCTGGGATTAAGTTCACTGTCGGCTCCATATCTGCCAGCTTATAGTTTGAATTTTCCCGTTCCACCTTAAATGGTGTAGCAGTTACATTCTGAAGCTGAATGTTAGTGGCAGAACGTAACAGCTGCGTCATTTAAGGTGGAACTGGACAATTACAACCAGAAGCTGGCAAATAAGAAGATAAATGCCAGAGGCTCCATCATTTAAGGTGGAACGTGAACTGCACTATCCAGCCTCAGGTGCCAGACTGTAAGGGCTGCACCATTTAAGGTGGAACAACAATATGTTAACAAGAAGTCTACAAATAAGAAGCTGAATGTCAGTGGCTGAATGTAACAGCTCCATCATTTAAGGTGGAACGGAGAACTCTAAACCAGAAGCAAATAAGAAGCTAGATGCCCCAGGCAGCTCCATCATTTAAGGTGGAACGGAGAACTCTAAACCAGAAGCAAATAAGAAGCTAGATGCCCCAGGCAGCTCCATCATTTAAGGTGGAACGGAGAACTCTAAACCAGAATCAAATAAGAAGCTGAATGCCAGAGGCAGCTCCATCATTTAAGGTGGAACGGAGAACTCTAAACCAGAAGCAAATAAGAAGCTAGATGCCCCAGGCAGCTCCATCATTTAAGGTGGAACGGAGAACTCTAAACCAGAAGCAAATAAGAAGCTAGATGCCAGAGGCAGCTCCATCATTTAAGGTGGAACGGAGAACTCTAAACCAGAATCAAATAAGAAGCTGAATGCCAGAGGCAGCTCCATCATTTAAGGTGGAACGGAGAACTCTAAACCAGAAGCAAATAAGATGCTGGATGCCAGAAGCAGCTCCATCATTTAAGGTGGAACGGCCGCTCCACTCTCCAGCCTCAGGTGCCAGAATATAAGTGCTACAACTTTTAAGGTGGAACAGGGAACTCTAAACCAGAATCAAATAAGAAGCTGAATGCCAGAGGCAGCTCCATCATTTAAGGTGGAACGGAGAACTCTAAACCAGAAGCAAATAAGAAGCTGAATGCCAGAGGCAGCTCCATCATTTAAGGTGGAACGGAGAACTCTAAACCAGAAGCAAATAAGAAGCTGAATGCCAGAAGCAGCTCCATCATTTAAGGTGGAACGCCCGCTCCACTCTCCAGTCTCAGGTTACAGGATATAAGTGATACGCCATTTAAGGTGGAACAGCAAACTGCGACAAAGAAGCTGGATGTCAGTGACAGAATGTAGCAGCTGCACCATTTAAGGTGGAACGGGGAACCTTAAACCAGAAACTCACAAATACAGAGCTATTTAAGGTGGAACAGTGAGATTTAAACAAGAAGCTGGTAAATAATGGTAATATGTGAAAATGAAGCTGAATGTGTAACAGCCCCCCTATTTAAGGTGGAACGGGGAAATGCAAGAAGCTGGCCACTAAGAAGTCACACAAACAACTCTTTAACCCCGTTTACAGGAGAAGGAAGAAACTGCTGATTATTAAAACAAGAGAAACTCGGTTCACGCGGTCAGTGTGTGTAACAGGACAGAGAAAGCAGTAAACTTTAATTCTGACCTCTCACAGCTCCTGCTGTCTCGGAGCGGCTCGCGCTGAGCTACGTGTGACAGGCTGCAGCAGAAATGACACGTCATCCGGGAGACGCGGAGCCTGATTGGACGGTAGAAACGTGCCGTCGCAGAAATGTGAGGTCACTGTTTGGGCAGGGGTGCGCTCCTATTCCCCTGCAAGCGCCCTCGTTCACTTCCCCTAAAGCGCCCGCCAGTGCCCGCTAGATTCAGTCTATCACTCTGCTCTGAGATTTAGAACTGACCCGTACAGTACTGACCACTGCAGACTCTATGATAGAGCTGGTTGGTCCTCACTAGCTGCACGAAGAGAATCTGATTGGCTTATTTTTATCTATAAATCACTCTCTGGCCATTTGCCAGCTTACATCTCTTTTCTGATTTAAATAAATAACAATAATTATCAGACTGGCTCTAGTGGCTGGATCACCTGTCAGGTACCCAGAGTTTGTAGTGAACTGGGAGAATCTGCTTGTAGCTACAGTGCACCAGTGAGCTGGAACTCTCTCCAGGAAACTCTGAAGCTCAGCTCGCTGGGATCACTAAACCATTTTAAACTTATAGTTTCTAATCACCATCAGAAAGCCTGTGATTGTTTTAAATGAATAAATCTCTCTATTAGGATTTTATTTTTATCTTATTTATTTTTTTATGTTTGTTTTATTTTATTTTATTGTTATTTTATTATTATTATCTTTTTTATTATTTTTATTATCTATTATTTTTATTATTTTATTATTATCTATTTTTTTATTGTGATTGTTTTAATGCATATTTTTTATTAGCATTTCAACTTTTTATTACTTTGTTGTATGTATTTTATATTCTTTTATATTCTTTTATAAACTTTTTCTAACATTTTTGACATTGTATTTTATGCATCTATATTAAATGTTTATTTAAAATTTGTGTTTTATTTATTATTTTTGCTCATTTTGCTTTCAATCCCTTTAATTGTAAATGCTCGGCTACATTGAAAATGAGTGTCACCCCTCAATGTATTTCCGAGATTAAATAAAGGTTGATTAATAATCAAACACTAGCCTGTAGCCACATAACCACGAAGGCAATGCAAGTGAATGAAGTGTAAAGGTGTTCAGTTCCTGTCTGCTTGAGGGTGAACTGTACTGTGCCGCAGCATGTTTGACCCCCAAAATCAAGTTTGTTTAACTAGTGTGGTCACTCTGTGACCAGGCATGGCTCACTTCAAATCTAGTGTGATCATTACCCGGCCTAGGCTTGGAACAAGAACATGTAACTGCTGCATCTGTCCCAATAAACAAACCCGGCTGCAGAGGCTCACTCTGGACTGAGAAAGTCCTGCTGCATTGTTTAAGGTGGAATTCCAACAAGAAGCTGGAGAGCAGGAAGCTCAGCTTCAGCCTGGTGTGAGATCAGAGCTTATCAGAGCTGTGGATGGTTCAGAAGGTGTGTGTGTGAAGAAGCAGAGCAGTGATACGCCGAGTGTTATCAGCCGAGTGAAGATCAGAGCTCCGTCAGTGATCAGGTTTATAGGAGCTTCTCTGTCACTGCAGCATCTCTGTGTACTGATATGATACAGCTCTCATATACACACCTGCTCTGCAGATCTTCCTTCTGATTCGCTCTGTGTAAATAAAGCTCCGCCCACATGGCCAACACCAAGTGTAGGTACGCGGCCGTGAGCCGTGACTGTGCACACTGTCAAGCCACTTACAATGCTTCAAGTACAAACCTAGTTTAACTGGAAAATTAGGGCAGTCCTGAAAATTGAGGCAGTCCGGAGACGTGCTATGTGAGCGCAGGCCATATGTTTAATAACAAGCTGCCTGGCGAGGTTTTCTATGTCCATTTTGGTATCCTTGGCTACCTTACATATCCCACAATCCTCTCTGTGAGCACTGATGTTAGGAATAAATAGCAGAAATCAGTAGACAAGCCGTGTCCCAATTCGGAGACTGCATCTTAGGACAAAGGCCGAACTGAAATCAGATTTGGGATATGTCTGAACAGCATCCGGGTACCTTAACGTTCTTGTTAACCGCGTTCTTAACCCTTTAATGCCAAGTGAATCATATTTGATACACAGGTTTCTGAGACTGTAAATCATCACTGTTATCATTTTCGTCCTAAAAACCTGATGTTCTCCTGAACTTTGCTCAAACTCACACTGTGTTCTACATTTTAGTGGAGAACCACAGTTTGTAGTAGATACAGAATGTGTAAAACACTGTTGTACTAGGTTAGAAATGACTAAACATTTAAAATAATATCAGAGTATAAAGGGTTAAAAGGGTTTTCTGAAGGATTTCATTTGTCAGCAGAAAATTCCTAAAGATTCCAGGCATACAGAATATAATGCAACATAATCAGGGACAGTGCACACTCCCAGCACACACTCCTCACACTTTTACCTTCAGGCAGACGTTACAGGAGTGTGAAGTCCAGGACCACAAGACTGACCAACGGTTTCTACTCACAGACCATCAGCCACTACCTCTCCAACATCTCCTATCTGAACTGGTTTTAACTGGTCTGGTTTTAACTGCTACTTAACTTGTTACTTGCAACTTGCACTTTATGGCTGCTGCTCTTCATACTTGCGCATAAAGGTACACATAACTTTTATTTATTTATTTTTAAAAACATTTATATTATTTTTTAACTTTAAAAAATAAATAAATTACTTAAGTTTTATTTACTTCAACTTATATAATTATACTTAATATATTTTGTATATTTTTTATTATTTATTTTTGTTATCTTTATCTATTGGTGAATGGAGGAACAGCAAAGTAAGAATTTCATTGTACAGTGTCTGTTCTGCTGTACATATGACAATAAAACTCTAGAATCTTGAATCTACAAAACTTATATATACAAAGTGTTATTATTATTATTGTTGTTGTTGTTATTATTCATTATTATTATTATTATTATTATTATATTAGTTGTAGTATTTATTTATTTATTTATTCTAATAAACACCTAAGAACGCATACTGAGAGACTCACAGTCGTAAAACGTAAAGAAGTGCGCAGAGAGAAGCTAGTGGTGCGCATGCGCGGTGCGCCTCAAGCGTGTAGTGTGCGAGGCGGGCGAAGCGCACTCCGTTTTGAGGGGAAGTGAACGAGGGCGCGTAAGAGAACAGCGCAAGCCCATATACGCCGTCGCTAACGTTTGGCTCCTGCTCTCCGGTAAACGATGGCGGCGCTTCTACAGCAAGCGTTGGAGAGGACGGAGATAAACAAACTCCCGAAAGCCGTACAGAACAAGCTCGAAAAGATCCTGTCGGACCAGCAAACCGAGCTGGACTCGCTCAAATCGAGCCATGAGCGCTACAAGACTGACTGCGGTGAGTAGCGGACCGGCTAACAGGCTAGCAGGCTAGCTAACTGATACGTTAAGTTTGAAATGAGCTGCAGGATAACGGGGGGAGCAGCGGGGGGCTTCTCAGTTCAGCTCAAACTGAGCTCACCAGTCAGCAAACACAGTTACCAGCAGACTTTACCAGTGAACTGAGAACATACGGCAGTAAGAGAATTTATTAACTGCTTAAATGAACAGACACAGCCGCGCTGGCTAAGCCGTTAGCCGGGTTAGCCGGGTTAGCCGTGTCCTGCTGTATTACACATGCAGGGAAGCTGTGAGGATTAATAGTTTACTGTAGTCAGTTACTGTAAATGAGCTGCCTTGCATTAATAAAAGTTATCTCTCAGTTAGTCACTGCTCGTTTTAACCTATTTTAAAAACTTATTTACAATCTGGGTCTATAAAAGTCCTCCCAGGTAACTGCTTCCCCACCTGAAGGGGAATTCCACCACTTTTTCTAATTTCCTATGTAATTCAGTCCTCGAGATGTAAAAGCAAGAGGTTTACTAGGCACCATGTACAAAAGGGCATTTTATTTACTGTCCCAAACCGCCAGTTTACCCACATGTATACACTACCGCTCAAAAGTTTGGGATCACAGTGAAAAGTTATTGTTTTTGAGACACAACAATGGACTGACGGGTCTCTAAAGAAAGTTATTTCTTTCTGGTCATTGTGAGTCGGTCAGCAAGACATCAACTGATGCTTCGAATGTTGTTCTCCCTTTTATACTCACTTATTAGTAGAATGTTTTTCAGCTGTGCATCACAATTGATCAAGAGTGTCCTAACAACCAATTAGTCCAATAACATCCTTAACTTGGATTGGTGGTCGTACCAGGAGATTTAGACAGAGGACTGAGAATTACTGATAATAGAACTATATGCAAAATAAGCCTCTATACAAAAATAGACTTTAATACAAACATTTTTATTCTTTAAAAATCATCTGATACACTTACATTAATTGTGAAATGTGAAATGTTTATATATATATATTATTAGTATGTATGTGTGTATCTATCCCGCCACCATGGATTACTGAATTAAACTAAGCAGAACTTTATCGCAAAACTATCATAAATCAAAGGCTCAGACAGCGTCCACCTGATTCATGTAACTGCTTTCTGTGAGGGAGCTTTTAAAGGTGGACGTCTGGTTCCATTGAGCAGGGACTCCGAGCACCCAGCCAGTGAGCATCAGGCTGATGTAACTTCTGAGCTTTCTAGTCACAGCTGTACTTCCAATTCTTATAGATGTTCAAAAGAGTCGCAAGGCCACGTTATCTCGTTATCTTACAGGGACCAGGCTGTCCCGAATGTGTCTTCTGGTGGCTATCGCGTCAAAGTTGACATTCGCCTCACATGCAGTTAGGGCTGGGCGATAAAACGATAACGATAATTATCACAAAATAACATTTTCTCGATAGAACAATAAGATGTAGTCGATAGAATTAAGTTCCGTCCGTGTTTTGAGAGACAACACGAACAGCCAATGAGAATGAGAATAGCGCTGCTCCAAACCAATCAGGTGGCTGAACCAGAGTTCCAGCCATTTCATGTTTGGTTGAGACACAGCGCAGAGTGTAGACGTAGCAGCAGCTTAACCCACGTACTATTAATAAGTTACTGCAGCGTCACAGTCGAGCAGAGAGAATAAAATAAGAGAAAATAAGAGAAAACGTTAAACTACTACTGAAAGAAACATGATACACGTGTTAATAATCTATAAATAATCTATAAGATCAGATAAACAGGTAAACAGGTGCTGTCCTGCTGCTGTGTTGATGAAGCTCTATGGGATGTTTGATCTTCAAGGTCTCGTGTGTAGCAGTTGTACTGTTGCAGAGCTGACAGAGCACCACACTGTTGTGTTTCTGTGTGAAACACTCCCACAACGTTAGATGAACGTGAGAGATTGTTTGTAACTGCAGCTCGCACTCCAGATAAATCCATGCTTTCAGTAGACGCAGCCACCTTTGCAACGCATCAACGCATGTTATGCTAATCGACGTAATTTCGTAATTGATAAAGTTAAATATATATACTGTTGGAGTTCGAGTGAGACGCTGAGGCAAAGTTGACTTTATAACCAAAATCCCGAGTAGGAAACTTTATTTTCTACTGAAAACAGAATCACTAAACCAACAACTCCTCATTAGAGCAGAGAGTCGACTCACCGCTATGAGTGAACATAAACAGAGTCCTTTACTCAGAACCAACTTCTGTATACTTATGTATATTTTCTGTATATTTCTTATATTATTATATATCTTGTTTATGTTTTGTATAGTCCTTATTTATATATATTTCAGTTATAACTATATGTATATATTCTAGATTATTTTTATCATTATTGTCTATTTATTGTATGTTTGCACTGTTTTATATATATAATGCTGCCCTGCTGTAGAGTTGTATCTGAGCCTCACCCCAAACATTTCAATGCACGTTATGTCCTGACATGATGTGCAAATGACAAATAAACTTGAAACTTATATTTCAGTGTTATATACATACGCCTTTATACAAAGGGTTAGCTTACAGTTAACACTATACCATACAAAGCGTTAAAGCCAGGCTTTACTGTTAACAGTAGGGGTGTAAAATATTGAATATCGGTTTTGTTCTGTTTTTGATACAGTATCGATTCTCAAAACACAGATTCCTGGCAGACAGTGAATTGTTGTGTTTAAACCTTTGACCACCAGATGGCAGTGTTGTAATCCATTTTTTTAGCTCCACTCCAACATTAACAAGTAGCACAAGGACGCAGTGCTACTGTAAGCATTGACAAACCTGCTTATACAGTGGTGTGTTTTAATAGTAGGATTTGGAAACTCTCAGTATATCACTTTGCTTGCAGCGTTGCAGTGTATCACGATATATCAAATCGTGAGCGCTGTATCACGATACATAAAGTATCGCCAGGTTCTTGCCAAAACACAGCCCGAGTTAACAGTGTACTGTACAAGGGCTTTACTTGCAGGCTTTATAACAGTATGTTAAATTTGTTTCTTATTGTTTTTGCATTTGTTTAGAGCAACAGTTCTTCAACATTGAGAAGAAACTCTCTGAGACTCAGGAGCAGCTCTTGTCCAACAGTAAAGAGCACCAGACTGTAAAGGAGGAGAACAGTCGGCTGGGTAAGTCCAATTCTCAGTGTCGTTGTGAACTCCAGTTATTATTAATATTACAATATATTACAACTTGGCTGATGTCTTGTTTAGCCGAAGAGCTGAAGAAGCTGAAGGAAACTGAAGAGGAGGCGGGAGCAGCACAGCAGGTAAACGCTGGGCTTCTACACCTGAACTTGTGTTGCACTCGTCTTTATTCTGAGCAGATTAATTGCATAAGAGCAGCAACGTCTGTGGAATTTTGCTATAGTGAGTAATAACAGATAGCTGTTTAGAAATTATATTAAATATCACTACACAGAAAGGTTTACTAGGGATGCTCGATCAGATTAGTTCTCTTATTTAGCAGCCCGATGATTATCCTTTATTTAAACACAGTCACTAAAGTAGCTTTAATGTTTAAGAGGTGTTGCTTTTGGAAAGTTCGACCTGTTCTATCTCAGAGTGACATGAAAAGCTCAGTCATGTGTTTGTTAGAAGCAGAGATGGTTATTTTACAATCCATCCTGTATACAGCACAGCAGCTCTGATCCTAACATAAACAAACAGGAGCTCATATCTCTCCCACTTTCATACAGAAACTCTGAATAAATCATGATTCGAGCATCCCTACTGGAACTACTTCATATGTGTGCTTAACCGGAGAGACGTTAATAAACTTTGCACAGTTATTTATTTTGTAATGATCTTGTAAGTGTTCCTGTTTTAATCAGTTAACCTTTAATTGTGTAGCACTTTTTACAACCAGTGTTGTCTCAAAGCAGCTTAACAGAAAAGCAGTAAAAGAAAAGAGAAAGATAGAGAGAGAGAGAGAGAGAGAGAGAGAGAGAGAGAGACCTTCCTCCTCTGGTTGACCCCAATAGAGAGAGAGAGAGAGAGAGAGAGAGAGATAGACACACAGAGACTGTCCTCCTCCTCTGGGCGACCCTAGAGAGAGAGAGAGAGAGAGACTGTCCTTCTCTAGTCGACCCTGGGGAGAGGGAGGGAGAGAGAGAGAGAGAGAGAGGCAAGAGAGAGAGAGAGAGGCGAGAGAGAGAGAGAGAGAGAGAGGCGAGAGAGAGAGAGAGAGAGGCGAGAGAGAGAGAGAGAGAGAGAGAGAGGCGAGAGAGAGAGAGAGAGGCGAGAGAGAGAGAGGGAGAGAGAGAGGCGAGAGAGAGAGAGGAGAGAGAGAGAGAGAGAGAGAGAGAGGCGAGAGAGAGAGAGGCGAGAGAGAGAGAGGCGAGAGAGAGAGAGAGAGAGAGGCGAGAGAGAGAGGCGAGAGAGAGAGGCGAGAGAGAGAGAGAGAGGGGCGAGAGAGGGGCGAGAGAGGGGCGAGAGAGAGGCGAGAGACCGTCCTCCTCCTCTGGTCGACCCCAATGGCGAGAGAGAGAGACCTTCCTCCTCTGGTCGACCCGAGAGAGAGAGAGACCGTCCTCCTCTGGTCGAGCCGAGAGAGAGAGAGCGAGACCGTCCTCCTCCTCTGGTCAACCCCAGTAGAGAGAGAGAGAGAGAGAGAGAGAGAGAGAGAGAGACTGTCCTCCTCCTCTGGTTGACCCCAACAGAGAGAGAGAGAGAGAGAGAGAGAGAGAGAGAGAGAGAGAGAGAGAGAGAGAGAGAGACCGTCCTCCTCTGGTTGACCCAGATAGAGAGAGAGAGAGAGAGAGAGAGAGAGACCGTCCTCCTCTGGTCGACCCTGGATGGATAGATAGATAGAGAGAGAGAAAGAGAGAGAGAGACCGTCCGTCCTCCTCTTCTGGTCAACCCCAATAGAGAGAGAGAGAGAGAGAGAGAGACTGTCCTCCTCCTCTGGTCGACCCCAATAAAGAGAGAAAGAGAGACCGTCCTCCTCCGGTTGACCCAGATAGAGAGAGAGAGAGAGAGAGAGAGAGAGAGAGACCGTCCTCCTCTGTTCGACCTCGGGTAGAGAGAGAGAGAGACTGTCCTCCTCTGGTTGTGAGAGAGAGAGAGAGAGAGAGAGAGAGAGAGAGACCGTCCTCCTCTAGTTGACCCTAGATGGATAGAGAGAGAGACTCCTCCTCTGGTCGACCCAGATAGATAGAGAGAGAGAGTGAAGTCAGGAGGAGGTGATGTAGAGTCTGAACCATCTCGTCGGCTCTCTGTCAGAGTGAGAGATGTGCAGATGTTCTTCTACTGTAGTGATTAGAGTAATGCAGACTGACGAGGAGAACATCAGCAGGTCAGACAGGAGGAACAGCTGATCAGCCAGTGGTGATGAAGCTCTGGTGACTCTCCGTGTCTCTGTTTCAGGATAAACCCACAAAAGCCAAATATGAGGTTGAGGCTGAAAACAGAGAGCTGTCCCGATTGGTTGAGAGGAAATCACAAGAGGTGGAGAACCTCAGCGGTAATCTGTCCTTCTCCATCAATTCTATCAATACATTAATTATTAATAGTAATATTAATACGTTTCCAGCTCATACGGCCGTGTGATCGTTTTTTGAAGAATGCTCGTTTGTCTTTTCTTCAGAGGACCTTAAACACCTCAGAGAAAAGCTCTCGGAGACCAGCTCGGCGAGGAATGAGCTCCAGCTCAAATTGGACGAGCTCCAGTCGTCGGAGCTGTCTATTCAGGTACAAACAATTACACGAGTACTTCAAAGGAGTATGCCACCAAAAATACCAATGTTGAAGATATTAAAGGCTCATAAATGGAACTCCACTTACAGACTGTAGTTCTTCTGATTCTCTACTTTATTACTCTGTTCTTTAATGATCAGGACCCCCACAGGACCACCACAGAGCAGGTACTATTAGGGAGGTGGGTCATTCTCAGCACTGCAGTGACACTGACATGATGGTGGTGTGTTAGTGTGTGTTGTGCTGGTGTGAGTAGATCAGTTTAAACACTGTGTCCACTCACTGTCCACTCTATTAGACACTCCTACTACTTGCTGGTCCACCTTGTAGATGTAAAGTCAGAGACAGTAGCTCATCTGCTGCTGCACAGTTTGTGTTCCTCTAGTTCTTCATCAGTGGACACAGAACGCCGCCCACAGGACACTGCTGTCCGGATAGTTTTGGTTGGTGGACGACTCTCAGTCCAGCTGCAGCACTGCTGTGTCTGATCCACTCACACCAGCACAACACACACTACTAACACACCACCATGTCAGTGCCACTGCAGTGCTGAGAATGATCCACCTCCCTAATAGTATCTGCTCTGTGGGGGTCCTGTGGGGGTCCTGATCATTAAAGAACAGAGTAATAAAGTATACAGAGAATCAGATGAACTACAGTCTGTAAGTGGAGCTCCTGTATGGTCAGTGGAGCTGATACAGTGGACAGTGAGTGGAGGTCCTGTATGGTCAGTGGAGCTGATACAGTGGACAGTGAGTGGAGCTCCTGTATGGTCAGTGGAGCTGATACAGTGGACAGTGAGTGTAGGTCCTGTATGGTCAGTGGAGCTGATACAGTGGACAGTGAGTGTAGGTCCTGTATGGTCAGTGGAGCTGATACAGTGTACAGTGAGTGGAGGTACTGTATGGTCAGTGGAGCTGATACAGTGTACAGTGAGTGGAGGTCCTGTATGGTCAGTGGAACTGATACAGTGGACAGTGAGTGGAGGTCCTGTATGGTCAGTGGAGCTGATACAGTGGACAGTGAGTGGAGGTCCTGTATGGTCAGTGGAGCTGATACAGTGGACAGTGAGTGTAGGTCCTGTATGGTCAGTGAAGCTGATAACACCTCTGTATTTAGTAAATCTGTCATCAACTGTAAGTCCTCATTAATCAGGATAGTATTTTAAGTTGGTTTAAGTATAAAAGAAGTTTCTGGTGGAGCTAATCCTTTGTGTTTTGGCAGCACCGTGAGAAGCGAATGGAGCAGGAGAAAGAGCTTCTCCAGAACCAGAACGTGTGGCTGAACTCGGAGCTGAAGAGCAAAACGGATGAGCTGCTCACGGTGACCAGAGAGAAGGGCAAAGAAATCCTGGAGCTTAAATGCTCTCTGGAGAGCAGAAAGGATGAGGTACTTGATCTGCGCCTACTACTGTGGAAAGGAAATTAAATGGTGAATGTAGAAAAGGGCAATTCCACCAAAAAAAAAAAATCTGCATAACTCAAACATTGCATTGTTAACAGGAATTCAGAGTTTATTTGGTGTGAAATGGTTCATTGTAGAGAATCAGACTAAAATTTCTTCACAGTGGTGCTCATGGGAATCAGGGTCGGCCATAATTAGCCGGTATATTTAATGTGATCGGTATATAAGGTGACCAGTGGACCTCAATGGTTTGGAATCACTTTCAGTTTTAACAATTTACTATATATACTGTATATATAATGTATATTTTATAACATACATCTATAACAGAAGTCTAAAATGTGAATGTAGGCACTAAAAACTATTCTTAAAAGAAACCTTCATTATAGAGACTTGAATAATAATAATAATAATAATAATAATAATAATATACAAATATAAAAAAAAATCTTCATCTTTATTTACAGCTTCCTATTAACTGTTTTAAATATTTGTAAGGTTATGCAGGACAACCGTTTTCTTGTATTCTATGTTTATCCATCCATCCATTATCCACTGCCTTTCCGGGGGTCCGTGTCGCGGGGGCAGCAGTCTAAGCAGAGAAACCCAGACTTTCCTCTCGCCAGCCACCTCCTCGAGCTCCTCCGGTGGGATACCGAGGCGTTCCCAGGCCAGCCGAGAGAGATAATCCCTCCAGCGTGTCCTGGGTCTTCCCCGGGGTCTCCTCCCGGTCCTCCACAGGGAGGTGTCCAGGAGGCATCCTAACCAGATGCTCAAACCACCTCAACGGGTTCCTCTCAATGTGGAGGAGTAGCGGCTCGACTCTGAGTCTCCCCCATATAACCGAGCTCCTCACCCTGTCTCTGAGGGTGAGACCCGACACTCCGCGGAGGAAACTCATCTCGGCAGCTTGTATCTGTGATCTCGTTCTTTCGGTCACTACCCAGAGTTCCTGACCACAGGAGGGAGTAGGAACGTAGACTGACCAGTAAATAGAGGGCTTTGTCTTTTGGCTCAGCTCTCTCTTCACCAGGACAGACCGGTACAGAACCCGCATCACTGCAGACGCTGCACCCATCCGCCCGCCAACCTCCCGCTCCATCCTCCCCTCACTCATGAACAAGACCCCGATATACTTAAACTCAGTAACTCAGAGGCAGGAGATCATTTCCAACCTGGAAAGGGCGCTCCACCCTTTTCCACCTTTTATATGTTTATCTCCATCCAAATTGGTGATATGTTATTGAAGATAACTCCAAACTTTTGAGCATAGTACTAATGGCATGCGCCTCTTCATCGTTAGTACTGTACTAAAACGTGTTCTGGACTAACATCTTCCTAAACTCTCTTAAAACAATGTCATCAGGTAGTATATTCATAACCACTTCATGTAATAACAATAACTGTGGGATCTGTTAGACGTGGACGTCTGGTTCCATTCACCATCACTATAAACAGACCCTCTGAATGATAACGATAGGTATTTGAATTTGAATTGAATTTGAAAAGGCCTTGAAAAGGTTGTCACACAAGAACCGGCGAGAGTATATCAACCTGTCCGTTACATACAGATACAAGGTATTGGGGAGTGGGAGGGGAGACAGGACAGGAAGACAGAAATCAGAAACATAAGAGTTAACACGGGGAGAGAGGAGGATCAAAATTCAAACCCCCAGACTGAGCTCCGTGTAGCTCAGTGTGGGAACATACAGAATACCTCTGCTGATCGGCACAATCAGTACACGCAAGACACAACTAGCAACGGGTAAGTGGGCCTAAGACACAACACCAAGCCTCGCGCGACATCACCGCAGGCAGCCAGACTCCGGCGCTGACAGAGACTCGCACGCCCACTTGGCCGGAAACAAGCAGCGAAGGCGAGGGATAAGATTCTCTGGGCAGTGTTCTTCTGGAGGAATTTTCTTTATCAACAGCTGCGCCTTAGCCAGGGTCAAGCTGATAACAGGGGAGCCGAAGGCAGATTAGGCTTGAGGTTGTTTGGGTGATTTAGAGCAGTCCTTAAGATGGTCCTCAATCTTTTCCACACAGCGTTGCAAAGCTGAGAGCTTCTCCGAGATGTTGTCAATGCTGCAGCTCAAAGTTCCCAAGATGTTGTCAATGCTGCAGCTCAAAGTTCCCAAGATGTTGTCAATGCTGCAGCTCAAAGTTCCCAAGATGTTGTCAATGCTGCAGCTCAAAGTTCCCAAGATGTTGTCAATGCTGCAGCTCAAAGTTCCCAAGATGTTGTCAATGCTGCAGCTCAAAATTCCCAAGATGTTGTCAATGCTGCAGCTCAAAGTTCCCAAGATGTTGTCAATGCTGCAGCTCAAAATTCCCAAGATGTTGTCAATGCTGCAGCTCAAAATTCCCAAGATGTTGTCAATGCTGCAGCTCAAAATTCCCAAGATGTTGTCAATGCTGCAGCTCAAAGTTCCCAACATGTTGTCCACTTTACTGTTAAAAGTCACAGTCTGATTTCCCACAGCTCTGCCCACTGCGTTAATCATGTTCAGGCAGCTTTCCTGGGCTCTTCACAGCTGACCGGACTCATGTAATTTCGAGAAATACCAGGGAAATGCCTAATCCAATCAGCATAACCCCAATAATCAGAGTGCCAAACATTTTTATTTCCTGTTTGAACAGAGATCCTCATGCCAGTTTGAAGTGATGCAACAGTTTGGCGTAAACCAACATCACAGTGATTTGCATATTTACCTGGAAACTGTAAAACCTCTCCCTGCAGGTAACCAGGCTTCAGGATGAAGTCAGTGGGCTTAAGAACACAAATGGGAGCCTGCAGAAGAAGACAGAGGACCTGCTGACCAAACTCAGAGAGGTCGGTCGCTGTTGATCTAAATAGATTTGCTCACAATGTCTGCACCGTAAATAAGTTCTCAATGGCATCATCTCCGTCTCGCCTCAGGAGAAGGACCAGCGCACCACCATGGAGGAGAAATACCGCAATGAGCTGAACGCCAACCTCCGGCTCTGCAACTTGTACAAGGTCAGCTGATTATGAGTCCAGCATGCTGGTTGTTTAGGGTTATGTTCATTTCATGCTGTCTCTGATTCTGAGCTGTCTGGCCTCCTTAGAGTGCAGCAGCAGACCTGGAGGCCAAAAACACTGAACTCAGCAGAGCCGTGGAAGAGCTTAACAAGCTGCTGAAGGATGCAACAGAAGGTATGAGCAGCTTTGGCAACCATAGAGATCATGAAGAATGTTTAATATTGTCATGATCCACCATGAACCACCGTAATACACAGGCTTTATTAACTTATTATTAATATACAGTACAAAATGTAATGATACATTAGTAGACTAATAACCAGTTAGTCATTTAGGCCACATTGTAGACCCTAGTCTACCTTCTCAAGCCTGTATGGTGTCATCACACACCCAAAAACCCATTTAATATACTGTACATGCAAATATGCTGATATTTGTAATTTTTTTTATACATTAATTGAATAGATGTGAAAATAAGATCCTCTACAGGGAACACACTTAAGTACATTTTTATGTATGTATGTATTTATGTATTTATGTATTTATTTAAGTATGTATGACTTTTGTCTGTTACCTAAAGCTAACAAAACTACTGAGAAGAAGTTGTCCGCTGTGGAGGACTCCCAGCGTAAAGCAGAAACCGAGCTGCAGGAGAAGATCAGAAATCTGGAGAAGGAGCTGGAGAATTCCAACACGCGCCTCACAGAGTTCAAGCGTAGAGGTTCGTCTCTGATCTGTGCTTTACTTTTAAACTAGGACTGCATTCGTTTATTTTTATTGATTCATATCTTAATTTCAGTGTTCACAATGCAAGATGTGAAAAGCTCCTGCCTTTTCATTCCTGTTGCATTGTGGGACAGTAGTGTCTTCTATTACCATGTACAAAAGTCCACTGGTTCTAAGTGTGCATTGGGCTTTTTTGAATTTACCGACGTTATAAATAAATAAATGTGACTACAGGGTGTGTGTGTTTGTGTATGTTTATATATATATATATATATATATATATATATATATATATATATATATATATATATATATATATATATATATATATATATATATATATATATTTATATATATATGGGGTGTTGGGAGATGATGGAACAGGTGAACTGTGGAGTGATCTTTAACGACTGCTTTCTTACAAAGTCTGTAAACTACCATCTTCTGATCAGCGTCAGTCTTTTCAGATCCAGACCAGCTCCACACGAGTGAAGATAACCTCGCCTTGGAGTTAAATCTAAGGCGCTAGACTGCGAGGCTGGCAGTGTCTGAGTTTCTTCTGCTGGCGCAGTGTGTTTACTTACTTTCAGCTAGGGCTGGGCAATATAAGAAAAAATCTTATCCTGATCATTTTTTCCTCAGTCGATATCGATATATATCACAATATAAATCAAATTACTATTGCTTTTTACTTTAAGTGAGAAGTGAAGATATCAAAATTTTAAAAATTTGTTAAATTATTTTTTATCTATTTATTTTCTATTAGAAGATAGACGAATGTACTATAGAACATTACGCAACTGTATTTCACACAAATTAAACACACAAATTATATATATATATATATATATATATATATATATATATATATATATATATATATATATATATATATATATTGCTGGCTCTAAGTTGGGTCACCGTTCACTCATAGGAGTTGGTTTAGCGATTCCGTTTTCGGTAGAAAATAAAGTTTCCCTCCTCTGGATTTTTGATTATAAAGTGAACTTAGCCTCAGCATTCTCACTCGAACTCCTACTATATATATATATATATATAACGAAATTATGCCGAGCATAATATGCTGGTACTGGTATTATATCAGTATTTTGCAGAACTGGTCAAAACCAATCAATGCTGTCTCTTTAAGCTACATTAGTTGATAGGTAAGTATCTTTGAGCCTAAATTGAAATGCTGTTCTGTTTCTTTATAGGAGTTCCAGCTCTCACTGAAGAGGAGCTGACCAATCTGTCTCCAACCGCAGCTGCAGTGGCCAAGATTGTGAAACCTGGCATGAAGCTTATGGAGGTAAATTTACAGTTACTGCTATTATCAGAGTTAATACACATTAATAGCTGTTTAAATGTTAATGTAAGGTTATTTTTATTATGTGTAAATTGTTATATGTACAGTCTTTGACTCAAGGCCTTGTGCGTCTAAGCAGTGCTGCCGTTAATGATATGTTCTCTGCTCCCCTGCAGTTGTATAATTCGTTCGTGGAAGCTCAGGACCAGCTGCAGCTGCAGAAACTGGAGAACAGACGCATTAATAAGGTTCTAGACGAGATTGTGCTGGAGGTGGAGAGTAAAGCACCCGGGCTCAAGAGACAGAAAGAAGAATACGAGAACATGCAGAGGTCCATGGGCAGCCTTTGTGGCAAACTAGAGCAGGCCATGAAGGTGTGTGTGCAGGTTTGAGTATGTGAGACACACTATGGGTGGTGTACATTCACTTTACACACAAACATTTAAAGAATTTAAAGCTTGCTTTGGTATCATGCTCTTTGTTAAAGTGAACCAGGAGCAGCGTGTTGGCTGTTTAGTGCCCAGTTCACTCTAGACTATGGCTGAATCTCAGATTACTCCCTATAACCACATAGATTAAAGAACTATGGTCATATAGTGCTGTAAACGTTGGACAGATAGAAGGGTGTAGTGACGTATCTGAATACCCCAGCAAGTAACGGGTGAGGGGGCCTGTCCGAAACATGGCCACTATCTTAAAAGCCACCCTATTGGATCAAGGGTATGGGTGGGTGGTCATGTAGCATATCAAAGAAGACTAAAACTGTCTCAGAAATCGATTGATGTAGTCAAATTTGAAATATCTCGTGTGGTTCAAACGTTATCAACAGTTTTATTTTAAGAAGCCCTCCTATTCTGCACTCATTACCTGTATTAATTGCATTTGTTTGAACTCGTTACCTGTATAAAAGACACCTGTCCACACACTCAATCACACTCCAACCTCTCCACCATGGCCAAGACCAAAGAGCTGTCTGAGGACACCAGGGACAAAATTGTAGACCTGCACAAGGCTGGATGGGCTACAAGACAACAAGCAAGCAGCTTGGCGAGAAGGCAACATCTGTTGGCGCAATTATTAGAAAACTGAGGATGACCGTCAATCTTCCTCGGGCTGGGGCTCCATGCAAGATCTCACCTCGTGGGATAAGGATGATTCTGAGAAAAGTTAGGATTCAGCCCAGAACTACAAGGGAGGACCTGGTCAATGACCTGAAGAGAGCTGGGACCACAGTTTAAAAGATCACAGTTAGTAACACACTACGCTGTCAAGGATTGAAATCCTGCAGGGCACGCAAGGCCCCCCAGCTCGCGCCAGGACATCTAGATGATCCAGAGGAGGCATGGGAGAAGGTCATTTGGTCAGATGAGACCAGAATAGAGCTTTTGGTATCAACTCCACTTCCCATGTTTGGAGGAAGAAGAAGGATTAGTACAACCCTATGGGGGTGGAAACATCATGTGTATATTTTTATTTTTATTTATTTATTTATTTATTTATTTTTATTTATTTATTTATTTATTTTTTATGTTTGTGAAAGCATTACTTTCGTGAAATTTCATTTAGAAAATCCATTGATTCGTAAACACATCAGCTTAAACACAAATTCAGAACCATGATGAGTTAGTATACTGACTATGTTAACAATCAGTATATTGTGTAGCTGTCTTGTTTTTTATCTGAAGGAGTCGTTCCACACCACTTTGGAAATATTCCTTGTGTGGAAAGGAATTATGACCTTACTCCAGTTCCACAGAGTGAAACAGACTATGGAAATGGTTGATTAGTAAAAGATTCAACTTTCTTTTGATCTCTTTCATTACCAGGAGATTCACAAACTACAAAAGGAGACAGATGAGGCCAATAAGCGAGCCTCCATGCTGGAGAGAGACAACCAAAGGGCGGAGAAACAGATAGCAGACATGTCTCAGCAGGTGAGTTCAGCACTGGCTGAGGTGCTGTGTGGCAGTCCAGGTCGAATCAAAGGAAGGTGGGAAAACTAAGACCCTGTGAATCCTCACGTATCAGTGGTTTTGCACTCTCTCCTTGCACCTGTCCTCAGGTACGTGTGCTGCTGGTGGAGTTGGAGGAGGCGCGGGGGAACCAGGTGGTGCGGGAGGACGTAAACTCGGCGGTGAGCAGCAGCTCGGAGGTTCTGGGCCCGCGGCAGGTGGCCTTCCGTAGCATAGAGGAGCTTCAGCAGCAGAATCTGAACCTGCTGGCTCAGCTCAGAGAGATAGAGGAGCAGCGGGAGAAGAACGAGACCGAGACCAAATCTGCCAGGTATTTACTAAACCTGAACAAAACAAAAAAAAAAAAATATATATATATATATATATGTATGTATGTATGTATAATTATATATATAGTGGTCAGTATGGTGGTGTAGTGGTCAGTACGGTGATGGAGTGGTCAGTACGGTGATGGAGTGGTCAGTACGGTGGTGTAGTGGTCAGTATGGTGGTGTAGTGGTCAGTATGGTGGTGTAGTGTTAGTATGGTGGTGTAGTGGTCAGTAAGGTGGTGTAGTGGTTAGTATGGTGGTGTAGTGGTTAGTATGGTGGTGTAGTGGTTAGTATGGTGGTTTAGTGGTTAGTATGGTGGTGTAGTGGTTAGTATGGTGGTGTAGTGGTCAGTACGGTGGTGTAGTGGTTAGTATGGTGGTGTAGTGGTCAGTAAGGTGGTGTAGTGGTTAGTATGGTGGTGTAGTGGTTAGTATGGTGGTGTAGTGGTTAGTATGGTGGTGTAGTGGTTAGTAAGGTGGTGTAGTGGTCAATATGGTGGTGTAGTGGTTAGTACGGTGGTGTAGTGGTTAGTACGGTGGTGTAGTGGTTAGTACGGTGGTGTAGTGGTTAGTTTGGAGGTGTAGTGGTTAGTATGATGGTGTAGTGGTTAGTATGGTGGTGTAGTGGTTAGTATGGTGGTGTAGTGGTCAGTAAGGTGGTGTAGTGGTCAGTACGGTGGTGTAGTGGTTAGTAAGGTGGTGTAGTGGTTAGTAAGGTGGTGTAGTGGTTAGTACGGTGGTGTAGTGGTTAGTTTGGAGGTGTAGTGGTTAGTACGATGGTGTAGTGGTTAGTACGGTGGTGTAGTGGTTAGTATGGTGGTGTAGTGGTTAGTATGGTGGTGTAGTGGTCAGTAAGGTGGTGTAGTGGTCAGTACGGTGGTGTAGTGGTTAGTAAGGTGGTGTAGTGGTCAGTATGGTGGTGTAGTGGTTAGTATGGTGGTGTAGTGGTTAGTTTGGAGGTGTAGTGGTTAGTATGATGGTGTAGTGGTTAGTATGGTGGTGTAGTGGTTAGTATGGTGGTGTAGTGGTTAGTATGGTGGTGTAGTGGTTAGTATGGTGGTGTAGTGGTCAGTACGGTGGTGTAGTGGTTAGTATGGTGGTGTAGTGGTTAGTACGGTGGTGTAGTAGTTAGTACGGTGGTGTAGTGGTCAGTATGGTGGTGTAGTGGTTAGTATGGTGGTGTAGTAGTTAGTACGGTGGTGTAGTGGTTAGTATGGTGGTCCACAGTCCAAACACATGTATGTTAGGATCCTCACTCTATGGACTGTATACCCCACCATGGACAGGAAATTGGAAGATATTTTTTTTTCTTCTGTGCTTAATTTTTTTGTTTTGTTGTTGTTGCTTTTTGATTCCCCTCTTATGGCTGTATGTACATAAGTATCTATTCATCTTTTTTGTCTTTTCTTTTTATCAAAAATTATGATAATAATAATATATGTATTACTAATAGTCCTCCGAAGAGGGGGTTGGTCAGCGGGCGGGGGATAAAAAACTATATATATATATATATATATATATATATATATATATATAGATAGATAGATAGATAGATGGATAGATGGATAGATGGATAGATAGATAGATAGATAGATAGATAGATAGAAATGTGATGGATTATTAATAATGATCAATATCTCTCCCTCGCAGGCAGAAGGAGCTGGAGCAGAATCTGGAACAGGTGCAGAAGGAGCTGGAGCTGCTGAAGGAGCAGAGGAACCAGCAGAAACAACTGGCTGACTCAGCTTTAAGGCAGAGAGACATGTACCGCATCCTGCTGCAAACAGCTGGAGTCACCCTGCCTCCACAGAGTGAGTTGACTCGAGGCAGCCAGCAAGTTTATAATTTATTATAATTTTATTTAGCTCCACCAATTCGTACTGAAGTTAGAAGAAGTGCTTCAGCCTAGAATGCATGTTGACTCTGCCTCTGTTCTGAGTGGCTACCCTGCACTGTGGCAGTCTTAAAGGCTAAGCACCACTTATGGACCCCCCTGGTGATTTCACATTGTTTTAGATACTAAAAATATAAAAACGTGACTTAAAATGAAATTTTCTGCTTAGTTTGCTTTAAAATAGACAATTTTAATTAAATTGACTGAAAAACCTGAGCTCGCTACGGAAACTCCTGAACGTTACCGTGTGACGTTACTGGTGGACCAACGTAAACAACGCAAGACTGGGACTGAGAATGTAATGTAGAAATAGACCACCATATCACTTAGTCCTGAGACTTTAAGACCACCATATCACTTAGTCCTGAGACTTTAAGACCACCATATCACTTAGACCTGAGACTTTTAGACCACCATATCACTTAGACCTGATACTTTTAGACCACCATATCACTTAATCCTGAGACTTTTAGACCACCATATCACTTAGTCCTGATACTTTTAGACCACCATATCACTTAGACCTGAGACCTTTAGACCACCATATCACTTAGTCCTGAGACTTTTAGACCACCATATCACTTAGTACTGAGACTTTTAGACCAGCATATCACTTAGTACTGAGACTTTTAGACCACCATATCACTTAGTCCTGATACTTTTAGACCACTATATCACTTAGTACTGAGACTTTTAGACCAGCATATCACTTAGTACTGAGACTTTTAGACCAGCATATCACTTAGTACTGAGACTTTTAGACCACCATATCACTTAGTCCTGATACTTTTAGACCACTATATCATTTAGTCCTGAGACTTTTAGACCACTATATCACTTAGTACTGAGACTTTTAGACCACCATATCACTTAGTACTGAGACTTTTAGACCAGCATATCACTTAGTACTGAGACTTTTAGACCACCATATCACTTAGTCCTGATACTTTTAGACCACTATATCATTTAGTCCTGAGACTTTTAGACCAGCATATCACTTAGTCCTGGTACTTTTAGACCACCATAGTACTTAGTCCTGAGACTTTTAGACCACCATATCACTTAGTCCTGATACTCTTAGAACACCATATCACTTAGTCCTGATACTTTTAGAACACCATATCACTTAGACCTGATACTTTTAGACCACCATGTCACTTAGTCCTGATACTTTTAGACCACCATGTCACTTAGTCCTGATACTTTTAGCCAAACCACACCCACAACAGCAGCTCATCCTGAGTGTAAACAGTATGTAGCTAAATAACCAACAGTATTCATAACAACAGCCTAGCAACCAGCCTAGCAACCAGCTAAACTCAGATATAGAGGTTCAGTTATTGTAGTAGATATGATTAAATTGAACTCTCTCTCATACGACTCTATAAATTATAACTCAGCTATATTAGCTTAGCATAACACCAAGCAAGTGAAGCTAAAGTTAGCTACATCAGCTAAAGCAGGCTCAGTAACGGTGCTGACCCGGTTCACCTCCACGTACACGGAGGATCTAGAACTCACTGGTTTCCCACACTGCTGGAACAGATCCAGACTTAAGATCCAGTCGTCGTGTAAGCCTACGTCCCCTAGTGATAATCTTCAGACTGATGATCTACAGAGGACGGAGTGAGAGGACGCTCCTTTCCAGTGTCCCCGTTTAAAGTTTAAATTTAGTCACTTTCTGGATATTCGGGGGTCTTTGGGTCGTTTATGCTGGGCGTCCACTGTACATCCAGTTACTGCAGCCAAAAACAGCACCACCTCTCTGTCACTGTGTATTACTGCAAGTGCATCTTCTAGCACTGTTGTCCACCGTCTACATCACACACAACACCTACGACAGTTTCTGAACAGTGGGCGGAGCTAAACAGTCTTTTAAATCACATTTCTTGACTTTATACATTTTTTTTTTAATAATAACGAGTAAGGAACTCAAACTCTGCTGTATTTGTGTGTTTGACGTTCTCATGTTTGCCTTTAAAGGAACAGTCTCGAAATCAATAGCTACGTTTACATGCAGCCTGATAATCCATTAATAATCAGACTAATAGCTCAAACGGAATAGATTACGTCCATGTATTCACCTCCATCTCTATAGACTAGTCCGATTGAGGTCATTCGGATTACAGTTTCTATCTGATTGAGGGAGGTGGTAATCCTGTGAATAATCAGTTTAATAGAAGAATAATAGCCGTGTAGACGCCGGTATCCGATTATATTCCCAATCGGACAGTTTAAGTACGTTCTGCACATGTGCAGTTTGCTTCAAACCTTAAAAGAGAAACAATTAGCAGGATGGACGGCCGTAAAGCAATAACGAGCTGTTCAGACGAGGATATGAGTAAATGAACGAAGGTGGGTTACACAAACTATAGAGCAAATTATAAACAGGGAGTTTCTCAGATCGGAGTATTAAGATAAAAAGCAGAACAGTAAAAGCAGCTCCGATCCACTTTCCCGTTTTACTAAATTATGGATGAAGTCACAGGAGATCGACCCAAAGCTAACACGGATGAAAACGGTGTTGCAGGATGTGACGTCTTCCTCTCGCCCCTTCTTTAGTACGTACATGTGAGTAGGGCTGGGCGATAAAACTAAAAAGAATTATCGTGAAATAACGTTTCCTCAATAGAAATATAAGACATAGTTGATAGAAAGTCGATAGAATTAAGTTCCGTCCGTGTTTTGAAATTTTTTATTTTTTTAAATTATCGTGATAATATTTTTTCCCCCATATCGTCCAGCCCTACATGTGAGGTGTGTGTTCATGACTCCTCCATAATTTTAAAGCAGTTAAAAACAGTGTCAAATGAAAACTCAGGTACCATAAATCTCACTCTGACTGATCTTGCCTCACGCTCGTTGTCATGGTAACGTTTACATCAACCTGTGCTCCACGCATGCGCGTAATATTGGCTCTGATTGCTTGTAGTGTGATGTAAACAGAGATCTTCATTAGAGTGTTGAGTAGAGTGAGCACATAAACACCTCAGTCTTAATCTAGAATCAGAATGAGTTCAATCAGATTACAGAAAATCTCTGCTTGTAAACACAGCCCATGTGGGATTCCCTTTACTAGGTAACCTGCGGACCCTTGAGCCCCGTTCTGTAGCCAATCTCTGCTGTTCGTTACAGAAGTAGTGTCTCAGCAGCTGCTCGCTGTCTCTCTCTATAAAAGCAGTCTGTTTTTTATAAAGGTGTTGAAGTTCTTTAATCAAACCGATCCTGTTTCCTAGGCTCAGAGAGTGGTCCCCAGCCTGCCGCCCCCAGCCAGCCTCCGAGCATGGCTACCCGCTCCACACCGGTCCGTGCAGCAGCTGCAGAGTCGCTCCAGGCCACGCAGGCTAAAGCAGCTTTCAAGCAGGTCAGTCTCACAGAGAGTACTTCTCCTCCTCTAACACTCCGATTTCCACTTGGGCCTCGACAGCTGATACACGGAGTCCGATTTGTTAAATGAAGTCAGCTCAGTAGAAAACAAACAAACAAACAAACAAACAAACAAGCACCTGGTCTGCAGTGTCCCAGTTAATGTGGATACGCAAGCAGCTGCCGCTACAGTCTGACTGCACCAATCAGATCTGCTGACGTTGGTACATTGAAATATGAACCCGAGTCTAAGGGCGTTTTCACACCAGCACTCGTGAGTCCGGTTAAAACGGACTCTGGTTCTTTTGGTGCGGTTCCTTTTGGCAGGTGTGAAAACAGTAGACACACTCAGGTTTGCATCAAAACAACCGCACAGAGACCCTCGAGAGGAGGTGGTCTCGGTCCGGTTCCAAACAAACTCCGGAGCAGTTAGTTTGTGGTGAGAACGTGATCAGATTTCAATCCAAGTATTAGGTGTACTCCACAAGTTTGATCTAAACATCTCCTGCAGCCAGGTGTGCATTGCATTATGGGATGCGTCAGATGGTGTAAACAGAGAACTGGAGAACTGTAGCAGCTAACAGGGCGAGGACAATGAAGCGAGGTCTCTGTTGGACTAGCAGTGAGGGACGTGGTCTGCTTGATGTTTGGAGTGAGCTGGGTGGTCTGCAGGTGGACTGTAGTTTGGTTTATTATCAGATTATTATTACAGATATGAACAGATGCTGTCTCCGCCACTGCTCCGTGATACGCTCTACAAGAAATGTGCAGTAGTTTAGAAAACCGGATCTTCTCCCTGTGTTTACTTTCTTGCTCGCACGCCAGATAGCTCTGACCAATCAGAGGAGAGAACGTGCTCACGTGGTTTGTTGGGGCAGATTTTGGTGTGTTTAGGTTTTGGCCTGTGTAAACAAACTTAACAGAGGAGGAAACTCTCCAAGTACACAAACTCATTAACTGATCCAGACCAGAGAAACACACTACAGGTGTGAGAACACCCTAAAACAGAGGTTGCTAATAGGCAGGCCGGCTCTGGACCCAGACGTTGTCCAGTGCGGACTCAAACTTAATTAAATTTTTTTTAAATTTTTAATTTTTTATTTTAAGAGGCAGAACTTTTCTTTATGGTATATGGGTTTTGTAGTGCAGTAACATCACAGACTAATCACATGCGCTGTAAGATCACCAAAGGCTCCTCAGCGAGTCAGAGAAACATAAGGTTCTCTAATAAAGAGAAGTGGAGGCAGAGAGTCACTGTCGAGGCAGGAATGGAGAGTCAGAGAGTAATGCCAGTCAGAGAAAGAATAAGGTGCTCTAATAAAGAGAAGTGGAGGTGAAGAGCGACTGTTGAGGCAGGAATGGAGAGTCAGAGAGTAAAGCGAGTCAGAGAAAGAATAAGGTGCTGTAATAAAGAGAAGTGGAGGCAGAGAGTCACTGTTGAGGCAGGAATGGAGAGTCAGAGAGTAAAGCGAGTCAGAGAAAGAATAAGGTGCTCTAATAAAGAGAAGTGGAGGCAGAGAGTCACTGTTGAGGTAGGAATGGAGAGTCAGCGAGTAAAGCGAGTCAGAGAAAGAATAAGGTGCTGTAATAAAGAGAAGTGGAGGCAGAGAGTCACTGTTGAGGCAGGAATGGAGAGTCAGAGAGTAAAGTGAGTCAGAGAAAGAATAACAGAGAATGAATTTTTTTTTAATTATTATTATTATTTTTTTTTTAAAGGGACGGCAAAAAACTTTTTAACCAGGAATGGAGAGTAAAGCGAGTCAGAGAGTAAAGCGAGTCAGAGAAAGTATAAGGTGGTGTAATAAAGAGAAGTGGAGGCGGAGAGTCACTGTTGAGGCAGGAATGGAGAGTCAGAGAGTAAAGTGAGTCAGAGAAAGAATAACAGAGAATTAATTTTTTTTAATTATTATTATTTATTTTTTTTTAAAAAAGGGATGGCAAAAAACTTTTTAACCAGGAATGGAGAGTAAAGCGAGTCAGAGAGTAAAGCGAGTCAGAAAGAATAAGGTGCTGTAATAAAGAGAAATGGAGGTAAAGAGCGACTGTTGAGGCAGGAATGGAGAGTCAGAGAGTAAACTGGAGTCAGAGAAAGAATAAGGTGCTGTAATAAAGAGAAATGGAGGCAGAGAGTCACTGTTGAGGCAGGAATGGGGAGAGTAAGAGAGTAAAGCGAGTCAGAGAAAGAATAAGGTGCTGTAATAAAGAGAAGTGGAGGTGAAGAGCGACTGTTGAGGCAGGAATGGAGAGTCAGAGAGTAAATTGGAGTCAGAACTGGTTGAATGGGCTGAAGAGAGCTGAAGGTTAGGTTCTGACTCTGTCAGTGTTTGTGTACTTCATTAAATAGTTTATTCCAAGAAATCTGTGCAGGTGAGTATTTTATAGAGTCTGAAAACCTGATTTAATGTTCAACACAAATCTGGTGTGTTCATAACTGATGAACGAACGCAGGTGGGAGGGAGTCGTTTCTTGAGACTTTCCTAAAACAGCAGTTTACAGAAAAGTCAAATTAGTAGATGTAGCCATTTAGCTTGCTGACGTTTGCCTCTGGAGTCACCTGGCTGTTTTAGTAAACACATTTTTGGGACGTTCTAGGAGTCTTGTAGTAGATGACCAGGAGGTTATTGGGGTCTAATCCCAGAACTGACTGAGTACTGGGGGTGGGCGATATGGCCCCACAATAATATCACAATATTTTATGGTATTTTTGCAATAATGATACTCTTGGCGATATGACAAAACACTGAATAATAAAAAAAAATCAAGAATACACTACTGCAACAAAAAATAAAATTTAATTTTATTATTGCATATGAAATGATATGGCACACCCCTAACTGAGATATTAAAATATACAAGAATTCATCAGATTGTAACAGAAGTCAATGATCCAGAATGTTATGATACTAAATAATTCACTCCAAATATCTCCATATATCCAGGACTGAAGTAAAGTAATGATACTGGAGATAAAATCTGTCTCTAGTAGATTATAATGGGAAATTAGAAAAGTCTGAATTTTTCTTTTTCTAAAAACAGTAAAAGTAGTACCTGATGTAATAATTAGGGATGGGTGATATGGCGCAATATTTTAAAAATGTTATATTATTGTATACAATACGACAAGGCACCCCCCTACTGAGTACTGAACCCTCACGCTGCCCCAGGTGGCGCTGCTGTGCTTATATAAACCTCCCCTGTAGGATTAATAAAGTATGCATTAAGCTACTTGCCTCAGTTTCCAGTAATATATCAGCTGGAAAGGTCTTTCATTCGCGTGCTCCTCTCTCATAGCTGAACGATGCCTTTATGACGTATAAGAAGGAGAAGGCGGAGAACGACAAGCTGATGAACGAGCAGAACGAGCGGCTGCAGAGTCAGGTGTCGGCCCTGACCTCCCAGAAAGCCAAGCTGGCGTCTCAGCTCGAGTTTGCATCTAAGCGGTGAGTGGCTTTCATCCGATCTGTTATTAAAAAAGTAAACTATTTTACTTTCATTTACTCAGTAAACACTTTATTAGTAAATATTAATCAGTATTAATACAGTAAGTAGAGTTTTTACACTTTATTATTAAATATTAATCAGTATTAATAGAGTAAGTAGAGCTTTTACACTTTATTATTAAATATGAATCAGTATTAATAGAGTAAGTAGAGCTTTTACACTTTATTATTAAATATGAATCAGTATTAATAGAGTAAGTAGAGCTTTTATACTTTATTATTAAATATTAATCAGTATTAATAGAGTAAGTAGAGCTTTTACACTTTATTATTAAATATTAATCAGTATTAATACAGTAAGTAGAGCTTTTACACTATTATTAAATATTAAACAGTATTAATAGAGTAAGTAGAGCTTTTACACTTTATTATTAAATATTAAACAGTATTAATAGAGTAAGTAGTGCTTTTATACTTTATTATTAAATATTAATCTGTATTAATAGAGTAAGTAGAGCTTTTACACTTTATTATTAAATATTAATCAGTATTAATACAGTAAGTAGAGCTTTTACACTATTATTAAATATTAAACAGTATTAATAGAGTAAGTAGAGCTTTTACACTTTATTATTAAATATTAAACAGTATTAATAGAGTAAGTAGAGTTTTTACACTTTATTATTAAATATTATTTAGTATTAATAGAGTAAGTAGAGTTTTTACACTTTATTATTAAATATTAAACAGTATTAATAGAGTAAGTAGTGTTTTTACACTTTTATTAAATATTAAACAGTATTAATAGAGTAAGTAGGGCTTTTATACTTTATTATTAAATATTAATCAGTATTAATAGAGTAAGTAATGTAATGTTTAGTTATAAATAAATAAATATGTTAATGTAATGTGTAGTTATAAATAAATAATGTGTAAATGTAATGTTTAGTTGTAAATAAATAAATAATGTATAAATGTAAAGTTTAGTTGTAAATAAATAATGTGTAAATGTAAAGTTTAGTTGTAAATAAATAATGTGTAAATGTAAAGTTTAGTTGTAAATAAATAAATAAATATGTAAATGTAATGTTATGCATAAATAATGTGTAAATGTAAAGTTTAGTTGTAAATAAATAATGTGTAAATGTAAAGTTTAGTTGTAAATAAATAATGTGTAAATGTAAAGTTTAGTTGTAAATAAATAATGTGTAAATGTAAAGTTTAGTTGTAAATAAATAATGTGTAAATGTAAAGTTTAGTTGTAAATAAATAAATAAATATGTAAATGTAATGTTATGCATAAATAATGTGTAAATGTAAAGTTTAGTTGTAAATAAATAAATAATGTGTAAATGTAATGTTTAGTTGTAAATAAATAAATAAATAATGTGTAAATGTAATGTTTAGTTATAAATAATGTGTAAATGTAATGTTTAGTTGTAAATAAATAAATAATGTGTAAATGTAATGTTTAGTTGTAAATAAATAAATAAATAATGTGTAAATGTAATGTTTAGTTATAAATAATGTGTAAATGTAATGTTTAGTTGTAAATAAGTAAATAAATAATGTGTAAATGTAATGTTTAGTTGTAAAGTACTGCAGTACTGATGTAAACGGTAATGACTCTGAATAAATGTACTCTATGATCAGGAGCAATAAACCATTCAGTTACTCCCATTTACACACATTAACATCTCACTCATGACTGACATGTGCTCCTTTGTGAGTCTTTGTTTCCATGGTTACAACATAAACAAGTGCTACCTTTAAATAGTTCCCTGCAGAAGTCATACACTGTTGCGGTAATGACGACAATGTTGGGGATGATGATATATTGCTCAGAAATATGCATAGGTACAAATATGAAGGTAAACAGAACATTTGGTTTCTTTTTAAGTTTTTATGAAACTCATATTGTGATCTTTTTCATAAATTCATCACTTTTTAGTATTTTATTGGGGCCCAGAAGTTTTAAAGTCTGGGGATAAGGCCAAAGTAGCGAAATATTGATGTTTAAATCATTATCAAAATGGAAACAATAGTTATTTTGGCGTGTGTTTTTTTTTTTTTTTTTTTTTTTTTTTTTTGGTGATGAAAGGAATGATATTTTAATACCAGAAATGTTTGTTTTGTATTAAAGTAATTTTAACACAAATTTATAACCTAGGGACGTAAAATTTCCCCTAATTGAAGAATCACCCATGTATAGTCTGTTATCCTACTGGTACATGTGTTTGTGTTTGTGTTTATGTACCACAGTATCTGAGTTAAATATCTTGTTTGCAGGTACGAGATGCTTCAGGATAATGTGAATGGATACCGACGAGAGATTGACTCTCTGCGGGATAAGGTTCAGAAGCTGTCTGCCACGTCCCAGAGATACGAGCAGATCATCCACACCATGACGCAGGACCTGAGAGAAGCCAATGAGAAGCTGGCAGTGGCTGAGGTCTGTGGACCGTGTGTATAGAAGTGCTGTTTACTTGTTAGTTAAGCTGTTCTTGCTTATGATTTAAATGCTAATTAGACTGTAGATTATAAAAGTCTGGTTTATAGGACCAGCTTGAAAACAGAGTAAATATCTTCTTTTATCTCCCAAAGGTGCGCACTGAGAACCTCCGCAAGGAGCGCGATATCCTGAAGCAGGTGGAGAGCCGACTGACCCAGGAGAAAGAGTCCATCCTGGCTGAGCAGCGTAGCCAGAACCTGCTGCTTACCAACCTCAAGACCATCCAGGTACAGCCTTGACTATGGAGTCAATTCCAGAGGTTTTAGATAAAATATTGGAGCAAGAACCAGAAACAAACATTGTTAGATGTGAAATATGTTCCAAATGTCTCCATTCTTGGAGATTTCTGGCTCATCTGAACATTGAATAGTTCATGGAGAATGGAAAAATAGAAATTCACACAAATGGCTTTGGGGTGGAAAAAATCTGGTTCTATTGACCTAAAGACTGTGTGTATCCTCTCTCGGCCGGAGAGATAATCAGTGATATTGCCCCTCCCCTTTTTTTGGAGGAGGGAGGGATAATTTGTTCAGTCAAAGTCGACATTAACAATAAATAACATTAAGCATATAAATATGACTAACACACACTAATCATATAAATATAAAAATATCAAAGCTCCCTTGTATTGACATCAAACAGTAAAGTGATGTAGGTACCTGACAGATTAAAGTCTGTGGGCGGGGCCAGTGCAGTTATAAACAGTAGCGTAGACTGCAGGAGCTTATGGGGAGGGGAAGATGGGGAGGGGGTGCAGAGCAGGGACAGAGTTGAGCGTCCTGACAGCCTGGTGGACAAAGCTGTCCCTCAGTCTGCTGGTTCTAGCCCAGAGGCTCCGCCGTCTCCTCCCTGGTGGCAGCAGGCTGAAGAAGCTGTGTTGGGTAGGATCACCTGCCTGGAGAGGGCTTTCTGGGTGAGGCGGGTGGTGCGTATGTCTTGGAGGGTGGGGAAATGAGGTGCTGACGATTTAGTGTTACTCCTTTTATATAAATCCATCCATTTTTCCATTTATCTGATCCTGATTTAATCAAAAACACATTAAATAATACTGAATAATATTTAACGCAGTATGGAGACCAGAGGGGAGAGCCAGAGCTGTAGACCTTTAGCCCCCCACAGTCCCAGGCCTCGAACTCAACTTATATATACCAATACATCATCCTAAAGTATCTGCAGCTCACTTCAATGAGCTCAGCATTTAAAATACAAACAGAGTGACTCACAATGGGGGAGTCTCACCCCAGTCTCCCAGGCCTAGTCCTCCCAGTTGGTCAGGGAAACCATGCCATCGCTACAGCAGCTACTCTGGACGTACAGAACTGTTCAGTGTTCTAGTTAAAGAGCACCGTGAGTTCTCACTGAGTCTCAGACCTTACTGGTAGCAGTAGCTGAACATGTTATCATTGATCTTATCTTCTCTCTCACGTGTTAGCTGACGTTGGAGCGTTCAGAGACGGAGACCAGGCAGCGCTACAGCAACCAGATCAAGCTGCAGGAGAAGGAGATCGCTCAGCTGAAGAAGAGACTCCAGCAGGAGGTTGAACAGAGACATGCCCTGGCACGCAGCCAAGATGTAAGCTTCGCTCTGTTAACCGTTTTCTTATCTGATCAGAGATCAGGAGAACCTTCAGCTCCAGCTAGACCTTCAGAGATGTCCTGCCACTTGTATGCATGCAGAGGAATTTTGACACTAGTTGACCTCATCCTATTGCTTTGTGTGACCTAGACCCAGGTGGTGGAGGCTAAGAAGCAGCTAGCGTCCCAGATTACCCTTCACCAGAAGACCAAGGAGCTGCTGAAGAGCGCCGAGCAGCAGGTGTCCACTCTGAGACAACAGCTAAACAATGCTGAGAACCAGAGCAGTGCCGGCAGACCACCAGTGAAGGGTGAGCACACGACATGACGGCCAGTTTAGATTAAAACCAGAGAGGTGGTTCAGATGGCCAGACGTAGCTGATCATCTGAGACACGTCTGGTATCGTTCGGTTGCTTCTTTAGTTACAACTTTAGAGTTTTTTACTTTCAAAGTAAGTTAATGTTAAAGAATAATTGAGTATTACAACTCCTGTTATCGAGTAATGTTTAAACACAGACACACACAGTATATACACTGCAGTAGATCAGCCAGCTCCTTTCCTTGCTTGGCTTATGTTTCATCAATGACTGTGTTGAGAAAAGCTAAACTCCAGCTGTGCTCCTGCTCTCCAGCTGCAGCTCCTGGTGTTCCTCAGCAGGAAGTGGAGGAGCTTCGTGCTCGGTTGCAGCGGGTGGAGGACCAGAACTCTGACCTGAAGGAGCGTCTGAAGAGCACTACAAGCAGTGTGGAGGAGTACAGAGCCATGGTGCTCAGCCTGGAGGAGCACATCGGCAAAGAGAAAGAGGTGAATATGCCCTTATTCATCCAGTCCACTGAAGTCTGGAACTTTCCGTCCCACCTGAATCGGCTTGACCCAAACCTTTTCAAACCGTTAATCTATAAATAATCTATAAGATAAGATAAACAGGTAAACAGGTGCTGTCCTGCTGCTGTGTTGATGAAGCCCTACGGGATGTTTGATCTTCAAGGTCTCATGTATAGCCACTGCACCACTGTGCAGAGCTGACAGAGCTCTCTCTATTTCTCTTTGTTCACTCAAACTTGGCTCTCTGTGTGCAGGTGTCTGAGGAGGCGCGCTGCTCTATTGAGAACCAGCTGAAAGAGTCACAGGAGCTGAACAAGCAGCTGGAGGAGCGTCTGAAGGAGGCGGAGAAAGAGAAGCAGGATCTGCAGGAGGAGAAGCTTAAAGCAGTGGAGAACGTGGAGAAACAAGTAAGACCTCCAAAACCATTAATGTCCTGAATTTTCTTTTTTTTGTGGCATTCATGCTGTTTGGACGTTTTTCACGTCTTTGTAGAGCGTCCAAGGTTAGCTCTTTGGCTAGTCCAATCAAATATGATACGAGATCCAGCCAATTTTGTTAATATTGGGACAGATCCGATCCTAATACGGGATCAATGCAGCCCTGGAAGTGACACACAAAGCAATTGCATTTAAGAGGAATTTTTAATAACATTTTCATAGTTATGGAAGGATCGATCGGCTATGTATCGGTATTGGCCCATTTTTAATCAAAATATGTGATCGGCCGATATTTCTCCAATTTAGCCGATCTCGAAAGCCGTTCAATGGCGTTCAACCAATGACCTAATTTCTGTATTTCCAGCTAGCGTTTCATCCAGGAAGAGGAGCCCTCCGACCAGCTCCCTGCAATTCCTATCTGAACCACTAGGTGGAAAAACATACCCTTTCATTTTCCTCAGACTGACTAAAGCAGTGGCCTTGCGAGACCAGTTTAAGCGCTCACGGTGTGTGCGGAAAGAAAACATTGTCTGTTTGGCAGTTTGTTACCGTATGGGACTCAGACTCATCCAGGACGTTCTGTAACATCTGTAAAATCAACGTGCCTCGTAAGGGACCCACGAGTTAAAGATATTTAACACTACCAATCTGATACGGTACTTAAGAGCGGCTGAATACAGTGAGTATCAGTAAACAGCAGAGCTAGCACACACAGCTAACACAAAACTAATAACCCAGAACACCTACAGACCAGATCTGACCGGTACGAACAGAACAGCAGCAGCAACAGCCAGAGAGCTAAAGAACCACAGACAGAGTGATTGAGTTTATAGTTCTAGATAAGCATGTTTACACCATGTTTCATGACTTGCTTGTGGTAATAACAACATGTAGCCCTGCTGTGGCATATAGCCCCGCCCTCGATCAGTATCGGCTATCGGCTGACCGCGCTGAAAGGTGATCGGCAATAGGAATCTGCATCAAAAGCGCTGATCGTCCATCTCTGCTACGTTATATGTAGTTATAATAAGCGTAAGACCTGATAGTACAGTGACTGGTTGAAGGTTGAAGGCTGAAGTTAACCTCTTCTATCCATCTGTATTGCAGGTGAAGGAGCTGAAGCGGAGTTTGACTGACATGCAAACAGAACTGCAGGAGGCGCTGCAGAGAGCCTCGTCCGCTGTGACCCAGGAACAGCGCGCCACGCAGGACAGCCAGGTGCAGGTAGGGACGCCTCAGCCTACTACAGTCTCACTGTACGTCCAGTCTTGGCTGCAAAGGGCCGGCGTGGCTGCACCTGATTCCACCTGGTTAAGGCTCAGAGTGTATGATCTCATGCCTTGTTGAAATTAAAACATCTTGCAGCCACACTCGAAAACAAGATTGGACACCCCTATCTATAAAGCAGGCCAGTGTTCAGTTAACTTGGGCTTAAGCCAACGATTATCGCAGATTAATGTGGATTGTTTGCAGTTATTTATCCTGACCGTGCTTACTTTTACAGCTTTTACAGGCATATCAATCAGTCAATCAACCTTTATTTCCACTCGGAAGTACATTGAGGGAGACCCTCATTTTCAATCTAGCCTAGCATAACAATTTCACAAAGGGATTGGGGGGGGCGGAAAGAATATATATATACATACCAATATAAACGTAAACAGAGCGACAAGAAGACCATGATGAATCATAAAAGAAGATGGCAACAAAATAAGAGAATAAAATAAAGAATAAGACAGGAATAAATAAATAGCTAAATATAAAGTAAATAAACCAAAAGTAAGATTTTAAAAATAAGGAGTGAATAATAAAAACAAGACAAACTGAAAGGTAATATCTCTAAAATAGTAAAATAAATAATATTAATGCAAAATAAAAGAATGGTAAAATAAGAATAAAAAATAAATTTATAATAATAATTGTAAAAATAAATAATGAAATTAATAAAATAAGCAATAAACAGAAATTAAAAGTATAGATTAAAAAAAGTAAAAAATTAAAAATCTATAAATCTAAAAATATGATAAGAGAACAAAAAGCTCAGTTGAAACAGTTGTCTGAAGGTAGTCAGAAATTAAAAGTTTAAAATGATTGAGTGACCCCAGCGAACTGAGCTTTAGAGTTTCCTGTAGTGAGTTCCAGCTCGCTGGGCCACTGTAGCTAAAAGCAGATTTTCCCAGTTCACTAAAAACTCTAGGTACCTGACAGGTGATCCAGCCACTGGAACGAATATGATATGAGCTGTTATTTGTTGTGATCAGAGCAGATATATAATCAGGCAAATGGCCAGAGAGTGCCTTATGAATAAAACTAAGCCAGTGCATATCCCTTCGTACTGCCAGTGAGGGCCAACCCACTGTCTCATAAAGTCTACAGTGGTGAGTGCTGTATGGGGCGCATGTGGTATATGTCTACACGTGTGTTTTCAGCCCCCACACGCCCCTCCAGTATCAGCCAGTACCGCCCCCACAGCCCCCTCCAGTATCAGCCTGTGTAACCTGTGTATCCTTATCCTTCCAGGCCAAGCAGGCCTCAGAGGCCCAGAGCAAATACGAGCGGGAGCTGATGCTGCACGCGGCTGATGTGGAGGCGCTACAAGCTGCTAAGAAGCAGGCCCAGCAGGCAGCACGGAGCCTTAAGGAGCTGGAGGAGAAAGCCCAAAAGGCTACATCTGAGCTGCAGCAGGGCCGTGCGTGCTGGGAGCAGCAGCAGAAGAACCTGAAGGTAATGATGGTGATGGGCTGGTGAGAGCTGGTTTGCGTCCTGAGTCACATTGGAACTGGATTAGTTTTGCCTGATCATTTACTGTAATATAAATGACCACCTGTAATTATTATTAATACAGTATGAATCTGCAGTGAGTGACCTCAATTACTAGTGTTGCACTGATACTGGCACTTAGACACAGTATTGGCATCCGTGATTGGTGTATATATAGATACCGATGGCGAACACAACACTGCCAGCCGACAGAAGTTGGTGGTGGTGGTGGTGTAGGAGATTCAGCGGCAGTAAAAATGCTTATATGGCTAAATCTGTACTGGCAGTATATTTGGAGGGGGAGTCCGCAGGAGACACACAAACACAAAACAACAATCCAAACATTAACTATGAACCCTAAGCAAAGAAACCAAAGAAAAAGATCTTTAATGCTGTTTTAGATGGATTAGCAGAGCTGAAAAGGAAGGGAAACAGCGGCGATGTACTGAAATCGGACAGCAGAGGGAGTTTTACACCAAACTGTACCAGAATAGGCCAAAAAAGGGCCTTTATTAACTGACTGAGTTATTTTAAGAACGTTTATTTAGTTTTGGACTTATAATAAACATGTAAAATATGGTAAAAAATGGCCTAAAATCAGGAAAGTGAAGAAATAAATTTTTATATGTGGGTTTTAGGTTTTTATATATAAATATATATTTGCAGTTAAGTCAGCTGTTTTCATTTTGGAGAGGTTGGGGGACCTTGGACACCCCAAAAAGCCAATGGGGAGGACCCCCTGTTCACTCTCTACTCCAGCTAGAATAACTATAAATCAGTAAATAAAATCAACTCCAATTTTTTCTGGTGACTGTAGACACATGCAGACACACTTTTCTAAAGGAAAAAGTCTTGGACCACAAAAACACTATTTTAAATTTAAATAAAACTAATTTAAATTCTAAAATGAAAATTAGAAAAGTGCCTGTTTTTTTGTGGTTTTCAGCCTATTTTGACTATTGCAGATTAATTTCAATACCTTTTACTGCTTTCTTGTACAAATTTGAAGGCTTTTCAGGAACATTACATTATGAAAATTCTAGTTTACACTAGTTTATGAAGTGTTTTAGTGAAAAGCTTCAAGATTTGGGTATGTATTTTCAGACAGAAATTGGTAAAAAGGGCTGGTCATTTAAGAGGTTAAAGTATTAAAAATATTATGTTTTGCGAATAGTTTACAATCTAAAATTGGTGACACAGTGGTTTATTTTGTGTGTGTGTGTGTTTTAAATCTCTGACCACTAGATGGCAGTGTTTTTACCATAAACTCTTCCACCCCAATTCAAACAAGTAGCGTAAGGATGCACTGCTACTATTAGGATTAGCAAACTTTTGGATATCTTATGCAGATGCTGGTGTGTTTATTGGGAAGACGATCGGTACAGTAAGCTTGTAAATAATTGTTCTCCATGTTTGGATGAGGATCTTCTTTGAGGAGTCTGAAGCAGGTTTTGCCCTCGGTCTGTTGCTGTTCTTCAGGAGGAGCTGGTGAAGCAGCAGCAGCGTGTAAATGACCTACAGAAACAAAACAACATGCTGCACGGGCAGATGGAGAGCCTGAGCGTGAAGATGGCCGCCACCGTGCAGCAGCAGGCGCTCAGGGAGGGCAGTCTGAACGTGTCCTTCGAGGAGGACGGCAAGACTCACGAGCAGATCCTGGAGATCCTCAGGTGAACTACATCGCCTCACAGTGGTTTTACAGTCACTGGGAAAACCATAACACGCTTCTGTGCAAGCAGGGTGGTCAGACAGTCAAATGTTAATTTTAGTTAATGAATTAATTATTTTAATAAATATCCCGTACTAATATCACAAGTTACCTTTTTCTCAGTTTTCTGAATGAAAGTAAGTGAACACATCCTCTACAGAGACCGGACCCCCACACATTTAATGCACAGCTGCCCTTTATTTGCTGATTTTAATATAATATAGAATTCTATGTGAATGATTGATAGCAGATGGTATATTTTCTGGTTATTTTATGTTACATTTAGCAAATAAATAGGATCTGTGCTCTAAAATGAGCAGTGATGGACCCTGTTTAAGAGTGTTCAAGAATTTTCTGATGGAAACTCAACAAACCATGTCATTTGACTGGAGTTGTTTAAGTTAATAGTATTTGTAGGTATACAGTATGTTTATTCATTACCTGTTAGACTCCATGTACTCATATTTGGTTGGAATCACAGTTTTTATGTTGGTTCTTAATTGTCAGATTCCCTAAACATAACAAAAGGTTTAACATAACAAAAGGTTAAACATAATAAAAGGTTTAACATAATAAAAGGTTTAACATAACAAAAGGTTAAACATAATAAAAGGTTTAACATAATAAAAGGTTTAACATAACAAAAGGTTTAACATTACAAAAGGTTAAACATAACAAAAGGTTTAACATAACAAAATGTTTAATATAACAAAAGGTTTAACATAACAAAAGGTTTAACATTACAAAAGGTTAAACATAATAAAATGTTAAAACAATGTTCTAAATAGTATAAACTTAAAACATTATAAACTTAACACAGAACAAGTTGGTCAGTTTAGTTAGTTTAGAATTTAGTTTAGATTTATTCTGTCACTTGTGTTTGTAAACAGTGAAATTTGACCTCACATTTAACCCATCCATACAGTGAAACACCCACATATACAAACACTAGTGAACATACGCACTGGGGGCCAATGAAACACACACACACACTAGTGAACACACGCACTAGGGGGCAGTGAAACACACACATTACTGAACACACGCCCTAGGGGGCAATGAAACACACACACACACACACTAGTGAACACACACACTAGGGGACAATGAAACACACACATACATACATACACTAGTGAACACACTAGGGGGCAGTGAAATACACTCACACGCTAGGGGGCATTGAAACACACACACATACACACACACTACTGAACACACGCATTAGGGGGCAATGAAACACACATACACACACACACACTAGTGAAGAGGCACTAGCGGGCAGTGAAACACTCACATACACACACACACACACACACTAGGGGGCAGTGAAACACCCATATACACACAAAAGGGGGCAGTGAAACACCCACATACACACACACTAGTGAACATACACACTAGGGGCAGTGAAACACCCATGTACCCATATACACTAGTAAACGGTGGGCAGGTAGGGGTTAGGTGCCCTGCTCAAGGGCACTTCAGTCGTGTCCCGCTGGTCCCGGGGATCAAACCCTAATTCCTAACCTTCAGTCCACGACAGCCCAATATGAGCTTACAGCAGGATGAGCATACAGAGGAGACAGAGGAGCTCTCCTGTCTATTAACACCTCCTGTTGTGTCTGAATTGTGTTTGTGTGTCTCCGGTGCTGATAAATATGTAGAACTTGGTCTTACTTGGTGAAAATCTTCCAGTAACACTGTTTGGACCCAATTAGCAAATAAAAAAATCTGTCCAATAGTATTTGGGCACTGCGTCCTGCTGACGGATGTGTTAGTAGTGATTATAATCTAATCCTAGCTTTCACCTGTCGCAGGTTTGTGCGTCGGGAGAAGGAGATCGCGGAGGCTCGGTTTGAGGTGGCTCAGGTGGAGACTCAGCGCTATAAGCAGCGCATGGAGCATCTGGAGAAGGAACTGAAGGAGCTCCAGGACAGCCTGACAGCCGCACGGGACAAACTGCAGGTGAGAGTGAAGAAACGTCACAAAACACTTTCTAACGTTTAAACAACGTTTGTAAACTCACCATCACTGTTATTAAAACATGGAAATGTTAATGTTATGAAATGTTATGTCTAAAGTTATTTGTATTGATAGTGTTGTTTAAATTTGCGTGTATGTTTTAGGCTGAAACTTTCTATTAACTATTAGAAACAATGTCTATGGCGTATTCATATGTATTTATAACCATTTTATGTAGGAATTTCTCTTAAGGAGCTTTTAGAGCCGGACATCTGGTTCCATTGACCACTGTTGTAAACAATTCTCTAAAGCTGAGCATTTTATAGCGTTATTTATTTATTTATTTATTTATTTATTTATTTATTTATAACCCAGATAGTTGAAGTAGCCTTGCCCAAGGCGTGCTATTGATATATTATATAGTATATTATAATTAACCTGAATGCTGTTCTGCCGTCTGCAGTCCACTGTGAAGATCATGACGCAGCAGGAGGATAAACTGAAGAGGATGGAGAGCCTCAACACTCTGACCGAGACAAACAAGATGCTGAAGGAGGAGAAGAACCGGCTGGAGCAGGAGCTGCAGCAGAACCTGGCCAAGGCAAGACCTGTTCAGTTTTGTTTCCCATTGCGTCCAGAGATCGGTCAGGCTGTGCAGCAGTGTTAATGTGCATTAACGTTAGAAATAGTAGAAGTTCTGACAGAATGAAAGAAAACAAAGAATTCCATTTGGCAAAGGTTGCCATCATTTTTGTCGAGGCTGTTTTAATTCATTTTAAAATGATTCTGTTGAACCACAATTCCAAAGCAATGTCTGATTTTTGTTCCTTGATTTGCAGTAAATTTGAATTCATTGCTACTTTAGTGAGTTTCAAGTTATTTCAGTGACCACAGAAGGGTACCAACGATTTTGTCCACGTGTGTCAGAATCTTTTTGGAAAGAACTTTTTAACAATTTATTATATTTAAAAGTAACTTGCTAGGATATTATGTTTAGTGATATCGATTAGTGTATCGATTCTCAAAAACACAGTATCGATACACAGATTCCCGGCAGACAGTGAATCATTGTGTGTTGTGTTTAAACCTCTGACCACTAGATGGCAGTGTTGTAATCCATTTTCAGCTCCACTCCAACATTAACAAGCAGCACAAGGGTGCAGTACTATTGTAAACATCAGCAAAGCTGTTCACACAGTGGTGTTTTTTTTAATAGTAGGATTTTTAAAAATCTCAGTTTATCGCTTTGCTTGCAGTATCGTGATATATCACAATATTTTAAATCGTGACCGTTGTATCACAATAAGTATCGTATCGCCAGGTTCTTGCAAATACACAGCCATAATTAATATGATGTCATTTTTGCTGTCAACATTATTTGTCAGGCTTATAGTTGTGTTTAAGAGTCTTATGATAAATTTGGAAAGTGGCTCTTAGGCAGTACCAACACCACCAACCTCTGGGGGGGGCTATACTCCACAGGTTGAAAATCACTGAGGTAAATGGTTGAGTTGCTGCTATAAAGTAAATAAGAAGGTATATGGTTATGAGTGTGAAGACTGTTTGGCTGTAGACAGTTAACTGACGTGGTGGTGTCTGTCGCCCCAAACACACTCTAAAACCCGTCTCCACCTCCTTCCCCGTCACAGATGCGCAAGCTGGAGGTGGACATGAGGCCTCTGCAGGAGAGCAACGCGGAGCTGAGCGAGAAGAACGGGATGCTGCAGGCTGAGAAGAGGCTTTTGGAGGAGGACGTCAAACGCTGGAGGAACCGCACTCAGGTCAGCAGCAGCGCCCTCTCTGACCGGTACAGAGTAGTAACAGTGTAGTGACGCAGATCAGTGTACTGTGAATGGATATTCCTTAATTTATGGCTTCTTATGTAATTGTGTTATTTAAACACCAGAGGGCATCATTGTTCAGCACTACATATTTATTTATAGTTAATACTTCATTTAAATAATTAACAAAATATAGGGATACAGAATGTTGAACCCGGAATTAAACCAAATATTGTTGCAAACCTACTTAACAGGACTACCGTTACATGGATTCTCCAGGGCTGCACTCAGACTGTAGGCCAAAGTGGCCCTGATTTCCTTCACTGCCCAGATCTGATGATGATTGGCCGTTCATATTTACTTATTTAATAAGACCTGATCAGCCATAACAGTGTAACTTGTTTCTACACTCAATGTCCTGTTTATCAGCTCCACTGAGCATTCAGGAGCACTTCATAGTTCTACAATTACAGACTGCAGTCCATCTTTGTTACCCTGTTCTTCAAAGCTGTGTCTGATGCACTTTTGCCCCCACCACCCAGATGATGACTGCTCTGTGGGTGGATTTGCATCTGCTCTATTATTTTTATTTTTATTTTTATTACAACAATTTTCATTTATTTATTTATTTTCTGGAATAACTTCACCAATGAAGAGCTGGTGAGCTTTATTTCATTAATCCTGATGCTGAAAGGGTCCAGTGGAGACGAGAAGGCTCTGTTGTGGCTGGTCCTTGGTCTCTGAGTTGAGTGTGAGTTTGTCTGTCCTGCAGCAACTGGTGAGCCAGCAGAAGGACAGCGATCAGGAGGAGAGTAAGAAGCTCCAGACAGAGAGGGAGTCCCATCTGAAACGAATCCAGCAGCTGACTGAGGAGACGGCCAAACTGAAGAGTGAGGTGTCCAGGTCAGTGACTGCTCCATTCATTTACAGAGTTATTTAAAGGAATATGGAAGCTAAAATATCATTACTGTCATTTTTTGTAAACATTTCAGGGCAAATATTTACTAAATATAAAAAATATATTTTATTCAGATCAATAAAAATGTTCCGTATGTCCCTCGTTCCTCCCATCGAGTCCTAATCATATTTATACGGGCCAATAGAAACGTTCTGTACGTCCCTCGTTCCTCCCATAGACTCCTATTCATTTTCAAACAGGCCAATAAAAATGTTCTGTACGTCCCTCGTTCCTCCCATAGACTCCTATTCATTTTCAAACAGGCCAATAAAAATGTTCTGTACGTCCCTCGTTCCTCCCATAGACTCCTATTCATTTTCAAGCAGGCCAATAAAAATGTTCTGTACGTCCCTCGTTCCTCCCATAGACTCCTATTCATTTTCAAGCAGGCCAATGAAAATGTTATGTACATCCCTCGTTCCTCCCATAGACTCCTATTCATTTTCAAACAGGCCAATAGAAACGTTCCGTACGTCCCTCCCATAGACTCCTATTCATTTTCAAACAGGCCAATAAAAATGTTCTGTACGTCCCTCGTTCCTCCCATCGACTCCTATTCATTTTCAAACAGGCCAATAGAAACGTTCCGTACGTCCCTCCCATAGACTCCTATTTATTTTCGTACAGGCCAATAAAAATGTTCCGTACGTCCCTCGTTCCTTTCATAGACTCCTAT
>CM038716.1:43226322-43278822 GCA_021613375.1 Megaleporinus macrocephalus | reverse complement strand
CTGTTTATTTAAACGTTTTACATTCCTATTAAAACAAAACTGGTCTTTCAGTGGATTAATCCATGAAATCTTCCAATGATGGAACCAAACAAATTCCCAAATAGTGATCTGAGTACTGGAACTCAAGCACTGCATTCAGAAATGTGGTGGTGAACCCTAATCCCAACCCTAGAACCAAGTTTGTGGTTTTACTAATTCACTTTAGAAAGAAAAAAAATAACTTTTTTTTCAAGGCTTTATGGTGTAACACACAACACCAGTACATTATACAGGACTGCAGAGCCACAACAATGTGAAACAGTTCACATACAATTAAAACACCGGAAAATAAATATATAGAACATAAATATACTAGACAGTAAATACTAGACAGTAAATATCACAATATTGCCAACACTTTTGAATATGGTGAACAACATTATACCCTGAAATATCGTGCCAAATCACCCATCACTAATTATCACACCAGGTACTACTTTTACTGTTTTTAGAAAAAGAAACATTCACACTTTTCTCATTTCCCATTATAATCTACTAGAGACAGATTTTATCTCCAGTATCATTACTTTACTTCAGTCCTGGATATATGGAGATATTTGGAGTGTATTATTTAGTATCGTGACATTCTGGATCATTGATTTCTGTTAGAATCTGATAAATTCTTGTATTTTTTAATATCTCAGTTAGGGGTGTGTCATATCATATCAGATGCAATAGTAAAATTTAACTTTCATTTTGTTGCAGTAGTGTATTCTTGAAATATTTTTTTTTAATTTAATGTTTTGTCATATCGTTAAGAGTATCGTTATCACAAAAATACCATGAAATATCGTGATACTATTGTAGAGCCATATCGCCCACCCCTGCTAGATAGGACAACTATGTCCAGGTGGGAAAATTGGCCTTTAGCACCAGGGGCTCACGTGAAGCTGTGTGATTTGTGTTGTTGTGCAGGCAGCAGGAGAACGAGAGGCTGAAGTGAAGAACCTGCAGGAGCAGCTGACTCAGATTCAGCCTGAGCTGACCCGCCTCCGCTCGGAGCTGCAGGAGAAAAGCACTCAGGAGGAGCAGCTCAGGCAGCAGATCACTGACAAAGAGGAGAAGACCAAGAAAGCCTTCATGGGAGCCAAGCAGAAGATCAACCAGCTCAACAGTAACTCAGCTTGATTTATATTTATAACTTTTTTTGCTTCACAAGTTCACATTAGTGATGCAGAAATGATATCTGAGTCATATTAATACATACACTACCTGGACAGAAGTATTGGGACACTCCTCTTAATCAGTTAATTCAGGTGTTTCACTTAGTTCCATTGACAGGGGTGTATATAATCAAGCACCTAGCCATGCAGTCTGTCTTTTCACACATTAGTGAAAGAGGCTCGTTCTAAAGAGCTCACTGAATGCCGGCATGGTGCTGTAATGAGATGTCACCATGGCAACAAGTCAGTTAGTGGAATTTCTCTTCTCCACCAAGCACATGGCCTAACACGGGATGGTGTGAAGAGTCACCACTGGACTCTGGAGCAGTGGACATGTGTTCTCTGTCTTGCGGTCTGATGGACGAGTCCAGGTGAACGTTGCCTGCCTGAGGAGAGATGATGCTGTGGGGGTGTTTTTCTTGGGTGGGCCAAGGACCCTCAGTGAAAGCAACTCTTAATGCTTCAGCAGACCAGTTTGTGCTTCCAACTTTGTGGGAGCTCCAAAACTTAGTAGAAAGTTAGAAGAGTGGAAGCTGTTGTAGGTGCAAGGAGGGGACCACATCTCTATATTAAAGCCTACAGGTTCAGAAGGAGACATCACAAAAGCTCCGGTATGTGTAATGTGTAGGTGTCCCAAAACTTTTGTCTAGATAGAGCAGGGCTGAAACGATTCCTTGAGAAACTCGAGTACAAAAAATAATTTGTTCATTCAAGATTCGTTTAATACATACAACCATATACAGCGCACTGTTTCACACGGCTGACTTGTAGGACGAGCTTCAGCAGAGTAACTGAGTGTACAGTAGCCAGACTTGTGAACTTACAGTATGATATACAGGCCTAGAAATACTTTTAAATAATAGTAATTATTAAATGTTTACTTTAAAATGTTACTATATACAGTTTAGGCAATACAATGTTAAGAAACCTGTCTTATTTAATTATCTTATATAATTACTACTGCTCTTTAAAAAAATTGTTTGATTACTTGATTAAACAATGAAATAATCGACAGAATATTTGATTACTAAAACAATGATTACTAAGATAGCTGCAGCCCCAATATAGTGTATTTAGGTGTGTGGCCAAAAGTATGTGGACACTCATATATTTATTGAGTTCAGGTGTTTTCAGCCATTGTTAACGGGTATATAAAATGAGGCACCAAGCCTTGCAGTCTCCATGGACCAACTCTGGCAGCCATGGTCAACTGTAAGTGCTATTATTGTGGGATGTAAGCTCCCAAGAGCAACAGCTTAGCGACGAAGCACTAGACCACCCCAACTCTGAGTGAGGCCAGTGAGTGCTGAAGCATGTAAGACAGTAGTTGATTTCAGGCTTTATGTAAATTGCTATTGTGTGTGGCGTGTAGGTGCCAAGGAGCAGCTGGCTAAGGAGAATGAGGAGCTGAAGCAGCAGCGCGAGGAGCTGGAAGTGAGGATGAGTGCACTGAAGTCTCAGTACGAAGGGAGGCTGAGCCGGCAGGAGCGAGAGCTGAGGGAGCTGAGGGAGCAGCAGGAAAGACACGGAGAGCAGAGGGACGAACCGGCGGAGCAGGGAACCAGCAAGGTACACACACGCTGCAGACCCTGGTGCCATGCAGTATGTTCAAACCACAGGGAATAAAGCAAAGATGAAGGGACTGCCAAATAAAAGCCACAGGATAAAAATATCTCAGCACGTCCGTATGATCCACAGAGCAGGACCAAAGTGGCCGTAAGCAGCTTTACCTAGTTTAGGACATGAACTGTGGTTTGCTCATTGTATTTATTGACGGGGGAATGTTCACTTCTGTTCTCTTTTGCAGGCTCAGGAGCAGCAGAGGCCCTCTGAAAGCAGACAGATCTCCCTGAAGCCCACTCCTGCTGCAGACAGAGGAAGGTACAGACTCAGTTTAGATTAGTGAGCTTCCAAAACGCTTGCTTTGAAGACTGTAGTTCATCTGATATTCTGCATACTTTGTTACCCTGTTCCTCAATGGGTGGGAGATCATCCACAGCACTGCACACAGAGGTGGTGTAGAAAAGTCCACCAACCAAAGCTATCCTGACGGCAGTGCTGTCCTGTGGGCGGCGTCCTGTGTCCACTGATGAAGGACTAGAGGAACACTAACTGTGAACAACAGATGAGCTACTGTCTCTGACTTTACATCTACAAGGTGGACCAGCAAGTAGTAGGAGTGTCTAATAGAGTGGACAGTGAGTGGACATAGCGTTTAAACACCACCTCCCAAATAGTACCTGCTCTGTGGGGGTCCTGACCATTGAAGAAGAGGGTAACGAAGTATACTGAGAATCAGATGGACTACAGTTTATACTTGTAGAGCCACCAACTACAGAAGTGGCCAGTGGGTGGGGCCATCACAGGTTCCGCTATGAACTAAGCTGATGTATTTTTTTAAAACCACGCTCTGACTCGGCTCTTCGTCATGTCTGCAGTGCCACGGCCACCGAGCCTCCTACAGCGAACATCAAACCCACTCCTGTGGCTGCCGCATCCAGCAAGTCCACTCCCAGCAGCAAGTCCACCCCCAGAGCCAGCATCCGCCCCATGATCACGCCTGCTACCGTTACCACAGCGACGCCCACCGCCACGGTCATGCCTACTGCACAGGCCGAGACGCAAGAGGGTGAGGCGGTGATTTCAGGGGCTATTAAGGGGCAATTCCCATCGATTTTAATTCCTTCAAAAATATGAAAATATATAAAAACATACAAAGATAGACTTTGTTTGGTGTCTATTTATAAATGTTATGTTTTTAATGTTTTTTTTATTCCATTAACATAGAGTCGTTGGTTCTTATTGTCTGCTCTGCAGCCCTCCAGCCATCTGAGGCGCCTGTGGAGCACGTGACCGTGTTTGGCAGCGGCTCGGTGCGCTCCACCAGCCCGAACGTCCAGAGCACTCAGCCGATCCTGAACGTCCAGCAGAGTCAGGCCACTGCCTTCGTGCAGCCCACTCAGCAGCAGGCCAGTCAGGAGCCCGCGGCGGCGCCCATGATGGAGGCGGTGCACAGCTCTCAGATGGAGAGGCCGTCCACCTCCAGCGCTGTCTTCGGCGCAGGTACGTTTTGTTTTCATAATATATATAAAAGTACATGTTCTACTCAGTGCTTGTGATGAATACATCAAGTAAAATAACCTGACTGATCGCTACACACACTGAGTTTCTGTTTTATTTAATTGCTCCACACTAAAATCATCAAACCTGTATATCTATATGGACCTCACGTTGTGCACAGAGGGCTCAGTTGTGCTGGAGCAGGACAGCGTCTTCCCCCAAACTGCTGCCCCACAGAACTATGTAACTGTAACCAAACCCTGAAAACGACCCTAGACCCGTTATTTCTTCTCCAGCAGATGAACCAAACACATTCTATATAGAGAATACATAGCCACGTCTGTTTGTTCATTCTCATGTAGAATTTGTTCAACAAATTGGAAAAAAAATTATTTGTTTGATAAAATAATAAATAAAATGCACATAATTAAATTCACAAAATATGCCGTAAATTTTACACAAGCCACATTTGACTTTTTTGTCTCCTAATATGTAAAACTAGAATAAACAGTAATTGTGTATTAAAAATTAAAGATCTCATCATGGTACCTGAGCACATTTTCCCTGTACACAATAATAAGTGTCCCAGCATGAGATTCTATAGCTGCAGTGAGAGTAACCACTGTTATCTGATGTGTGTGTGTGTGTGTGTGTGTGTGTGTGTGTGTGTGTGTGTGTGTGTGTGTTAGTGTCGGCGAGTGCAGGCCCAACTCTGCAGAAACGCATTCGAGACGAGGAGCTGGAGAATTCAACCGAGGTGACGGACAGCACGCAGGACGACCTGACCGAGCCGCTGCCCAAGAAGATCCGGTTCGTCCAGAGAGCTGGACTGGAGGTGAGCTTTATATGAGCTTGGGTGTTTTGGCCTAAGAGCAGTACTACTGCACACGTACCGTGTCTCACTCTGTCTTTAAATTACATTTAAAAAAGCTTTTTTTTTCCACCCTGTAGGAGGATGTTGGTGCTGAGGAGAGTAATGATGCTGAAGCCGAAGCTCCTGGAGATGTGCTAGAAGTTCCAGATGCTAGTGGGGTATATACAGCAACACGTTTCTAATAAACTGTCGATTCTGCACACAAAAGCAAAGAATTCTGTATGGGTTATGAGAGAATTGCATTACAATGTTGCCAAAGTCTAACAACCTCTTGTATAATGAGGAAAATATTAATTTAAATTTAAATTAACGTCCCTATTTGTATTCAAACTTTAAAATATTACTGTCCAAGTTTAATTGTGCACCTATAACAGGGCATATGTACTGACCGGCTACTTTATTGTGCACACGTCCATGTAGCCACACTCATTATTGACCCTATAGGAGCACTTTGTGGTTCTACAATCAATTGTTTTTGTGTATACGCTGTATTACCCTGCTCTACAGGGGTCAGGACCCCCCACAGGACCGCCACAGAGGAGGTACTATTTTGGTGGGGGATCATTCTCAGCATGGCAGAAACACTGACATGTTGTATAATAGTCCACCAGCCAAAACTGTTCTAGGGCCAGAGGGTCCTGGGGGCCACTGATGAAAGACTAGAGAACGCAAACTCTGCAGCAGCAGACGAGCTACTGTCTCTGTATGAGCTTGTATGTTTTAAGCTGACATACATACAGTGTCAGAATATTAAGAATATTTAAAAAGGTAAAATATTCATTTAAAGCTAAAATATGAATTAAAATTAAAATCTCTATTTGAGCAGCAGCAGATCAGTGAAAATTACTAAGTGGAACTATTTCAGAGTTTGTTTTATTAGACTTAGATTTATCCTCACTGTTCACTCCAGCACAGCCGGGTTTTTCTCTGTAGCAGCTCTGAGCCTGTGTTTGTTGTTGCAGGAGATCTTCCCTGTAGTGGGTGAAGATGTGGAGGAGTCTCTCTCTCAGTCTGTTCCTATGGACCAGGTCAGTGAGTCCCAGCAGCCCTCAGAGTCTCAGCTCAGCGCGCAAGACTCGTCTGACGAACACCGACACGACGTCATCATCATAGAGACGGACACCGACAGTGAGGAAGAGGAGGAGGCAGAGGAGGAGCCTGGACAGGTCAGAGGACGATTAACAAAGAGCCCTGATTCGCTCAGTTAACCAAGTTTTGACTGTAGAAACTATTTAGTATTTACAAAACCTTGTCGCTGAGGGACTATTTGTTTTGTTGAGGTTTGTTTTTGGGCTATATGCTTTATTAAATAATATTATAATCGTTTCAAAACGTATTTGCATATGGTTAGCATATTAAAAAAAAAAAAAAAAAAAAGTTGCTACAGGTATTCACTCACCCTTCTAAATCATTGAAGGTGTTCAGTTTACTTTCATGGCCACATTGTGTTTGTATACAGCCAAGCACCTGCTTCTACACACATTAGTAAAGAATGGGTCTCTCAGGAGCTCAGTGAACTCCAGCGTGGTACCGTGATAGGACGCCACCTGTGAAGTCCAGTGGTGAAGTTTCCTCACTACTAAATATTCCACAGTGGACTGTCAGTGGTGTTCTAACAGTGGAAGTGATTGAGAACGACAGCAACTCCGCCACCAAGTGGTAGAACACGTACAATGACAGAGCGGGTCAGCGGATGCTGAGGAGCATAGTGCACAGAGGTCACCAACTTCTACAGAGTCCATCACTACAGACCTCCAAACTTCATGTGGTCTTCAGATCAGCTCAAGAACAGAGCGTAGAGAGCTTCATGGAATGGGTCTCCATGGCCGAGCAGCTGCATCCAAGTCTTACATCACCAAGAACAATGCAGAGCGTCTGATGCAGTGGAGTAAAGCACGCCGACACTGGACTCAGCAGTGGAGACGTGTTCTCTGGAGTGACCAATCACGCTTTTCCAAAGAGAACTCCAGAGAACACGTCTCGGACCCTCAGTTCCAGTGAAAGGAACTCTTAATGCTTCAGCAGACCAAGAGATTCTGGACAATTTCATGCTCCTAACTTTGTGGGGACAGTTTGGGGACGGCCCCTTTCTGTTCCAACATGACTGCCCACCAGTGCCAGAGTCCTGACCTCAACCTGAAAGAACACCTTTGGGATGAATTAGAGCGGAGACTGTGAGCCAGACCTTCTCGTCCAACATCAGTGTCTGACCTCACTAATGTTCTTCTGGAAGAACATTCCCATAAACACTCTCCTAAACCATGTGGAGAGACTTCCCAGAAGAGCTGACGCTGTTTTAGCTGCAAAGGTTGGGCCGACATCGTATTAAACCCTATGGATTAAGAACGGGACGTCACTCAAGTTCATGTGTGTGTGAAGACCTTTGGCAGTATAGTGTGTGGCCACATTAGTAAAATGTGCAGAAGTGTGTCCTCTGTCGAGAATGATGTTAAGATTATGAACTTGTTGAGATGTTGATTTATGTTTTAAAAATAAACAAATTAATGTCCCTAATCATGTTTCCTAAAATAAAAATATTAATTTTGTGAATCTGCAGTGACCTCTGATTCGTCTGGTATGTGTGTGGAGTCTAAATTTAAACTAACGTCTCTCTGTTCTTCCTGCTGCAGTACGGGGAGGAAGAGGATGAGGATGATGAAGACGGGGATGGTGCAATGGCAGAAGGAGAGGAGAGTAACGAAGGCAGCGGAGATGTTAATGAGCCTTTTGAGGGAGACGACGCTGAGGTGCCCAGTCTTCTGCTTGAACAGTTTATAATACACTTTGTTTTTTATTTTAGTGAAATTAGTTTTATTTATATATATATTTAATTATTTATATATAGTTTAAAATAAATATTAGGCTTCTCTCCAGTAGTAAATTGTATGTGCGTTCTGCTACCATCATTTTAAGGCCTATTGTTTATTATTTATTTTTTTGTTTTGTTTTGTTTTGTTTTGGTGGTGTTATAATCACAGGCAGCAGAGGCCACTGATCCAGGCACGGAGAACGAGGAGAGTCAGGGAGCATCAGACTCCATCCAGAAACAAGCAGATTCTCAGAGCAGCGGTAAAGACACACTTTTAGAACAATTTCTCTTTCATTACAGACAACATACATCAGGTTTCTCTTAAAATTGGGACAATATAATAATGATATTATTATTATTATTATTAGAGATGGAGGAATCGATCGGCCATGTATCAGTATTGGCCGATTTTTAATCAAAATATGTGATCAGGGATCGGCCAATATTTCTTCAATGCAGCCGATCCCGAGAGCCGATCGATGCCGTTAAACAAATGAGCCTAATTTCTGTATTTCCAACTAGCGTTTCATTCAGGAAGAGGAGATCTCCGGTCAGCTCCCTGCAGTTCCTATCTGAACCACTAGGTGGAAATGCACTCTTTCATTTTCCACAGACTGACTAAAGCAGCAGCCTCACGAGACCAGTTTAAACGTTCACCGCATGTACGGATAGAAAACATGTGGTCTGTCTGTGTACGTGACTCAGACTCATCCAGGACAGTTTATAACATCTGTAAACTTAGTAACATCAGAGTCTCTCACGGAAACCAAGATAAAGACATTTAACACACTAATCTGATACACACTTCAGAGTTTGTTAGAGATTTCTACAAGCCGCCTTTAGTTTCTATAGGTCTGTTGATCTGACTCATATGAGACAGATGCCACGTTCCAATAATAATAAGAAGAATAATAATAAGAAGAATAAGAATAATAATAATAATAGTAATAATTAGAGATGGACCGATCAGCGTTTTTGAGGCTGATTCCGATCACCTTTCAACGCAATCGGCCGATAGCTGATACCGATAAAGACAATAAAAGACCATAAAGAAGATAAAGACAATAAAACTCTTGAATCTTGAGACACCACACAGCTGAACACAGTGAGTATCAGTAAACAGCAGAGCTAGAACACACAGCTAACACAAAACAAACAACCCAGAAACCCTACAGACCAGATCTGACCGGTACCAACAGAACAGCAGCAGAAACAGCCAGAGAGCTAAAGAACCACAGCCAGAGTGATTGAGTTTATAGTTCTAGATAAGCAGCTCTTCTCGGCTGTAGAAGACGTTCATTCTGCTGCTTAATGTTCCTCCTGGATCCACGCTCTGCTGTTCCTAGTAGAGATACTTTTCAGATGTGGCTCTTCTGGAGCTTATCAAGCGGTTTACTCCCACATAGACCAACTTCTAATTTAGTAATAAATATTTAATAAATATTAAACTGCTTCACATGAGCTCGTTATAAATAGTAATAAACCAGTTTAGACCAGTTTCATGACTTGCTTGCACTAATAACTACATGTAGCCTAGCAGTGGCATATAGCCCCGCCCTCGATCGGTATCAGCTATCGGCCGAACGCGTTAAAAGGTGATTGGTGGTCGGAATCAGCCTCAAAAACGCTGATCGGTCCATCTCTACTTATTACTATAACTATTATTATTATTATTATTATTATTATTATTATTATTATTATTATTATTATTATTGGTATGTGACATCTGTCTCATATGAGTCCGATCAACAGACCTATAGAAACTAAAGATGGCTTGTGAAAATCTCTAATAATAACTGATGTGAAGAATGTTTGTCCTTCTCCTGTGAAGGAAACACAAGCTTTTATTTGATATACACATTCAGTACACACAGAACATGCCAGGCTCTTGTTTAACCCTTTGATACCCAAGCTAAGCAAACCCCTGCACAACATGGTTAAACCCTCTCCGTATTCATTTCCTGTCTTACTGTATGTACTGCTGAGTATTTCTTTGGTAAAGCTGTTAAAATCAGTTTATTTCATAATTGAATGTTCCCAGTGTTCATTAAAACATGATTTCTTATTTAAAAAGTAAATATTAGGTTGTGTGATGATTGAACACAAGTAAACTGAGGGATTTGTGGAAGCTTGAATGATGAAATAATTAATTTATTGCAAAGAAAATAAAAATGTAATGATCCCTGCGTAGGTGAAGCCAGCGCCAGCACAGTGGAGCCCAGTCCTGCAGCTGAGCCTGTCCGGGAGCTGCAGGTGACCCCCAGCACAGCCAGCACTTCCAGCACTACGTCCTCCAGCCTCGGCCCCCGCCTGCCGCAGTCCCCCCGCAGACTGCACCACACGCCCCCACCCCGCCTCAACATCCACCCCATCCCTGAGCTCGGACCACCGCTCATGCAGGTAAACCCACCTTGCTCCTGCCGGCGCTGCTGTGTGACCTGAGTGTTTATTTTAAGGCTGTAAATAGACTGAAGCTAGTTATCTGTTGCTTTGCACCAGTTTAATAGTCACATGGTCACTCAAATACTAATACTAATGAGGTACTAATACTAATTAGGGGTTATTGATGATTAATTTTTGTTTCCTCACAGAGGCAGTCAGGCCAGACTAGACGATCGTCCATGAGCCGAGCACCCCAGCTGACTCCGGGGATAGGAAGCATGGTAAAGACTCTTATGCTCCTAATCATATATGGTTGATGTCTCACTTTCAGCAGCTGTTCTGTGGGGAATGATATATAGGTCTATATTGACTTACCCAGCGTCCCAACTTCTTTGGAATTGCGATTGTAATGTAATACAATACAATAGAGTTAGGGTTGGGCGATATGGGGAAAAAATCTAATCACAATATTTTTTTCATATCAGTCGATATCACGATATAAATCAAATCACTATTGCCTTTTTACTTTAAGTAAGAAGTGAAGATATCAAAATTTTTACATTTTGTTAAATTATCTTCTGATTTATTTTCTATCAGAAGTTAGATAAATGTACTATAGAACATTACACAACTGTATTTCAAACAAATTAAACAAGAGTTTGGGCTGAGGAAAGAGAAGTGTCCAGCTGCAGCCAGGGGCGTTCCTGGTTGGCGCGTTCCTGTACAAGCAAAGCGAGGACGTTCTTGTTTTAGCCAATGAAAATGAGGGGGCGTTCCTGAAAACAGTAACGGCCTATGAACAGGATCGCCCCCCGGCTGCAGACCGACGATATTGTGAGGAAAGAACTCTGTTTATGTTCACTCATGTCCCGGTGAGTCGACTCTCTGTCTGCTCTAATGAGGAGTTGTTGGTTTAGTGATTCTGTTTTCAATAGAAAATAAAGTTTCCTACTCGGGATTTTTGGTTATAAAGTCAACTTTATCTTCTACAATATACAAATTATCTTTATCAATTACCAAATTACGTTGATTAACATAACGTGCGTCGATGCGTCGCAAAGGTGGCCGCGTCTACTGAAAGCATGGATTTATCTGGAGCGCGAGCTGCAGCTACAAACAATCTCTCACGTTCATCTAACGTTGTGGGAGTGTTTCACACAGAAACACAACAGTGTGGTGCTCTGTCAGCTCTGCACAGTGGAGATGATCACAACAGTACAACTGCTATACACGAGACCTTGAAGATCAAACATCCCATAGAGCTTCATCACCACAGCAGCAGGACAGCACCTGTTCACCTGTTTATCTTATATTATAGATTATTTATAGATTATTAACACGTGTATCATGTTTCTTTCAGTAGTAGTTTAACGTTTTCTCTTATTTTATTCTCTCTGCTCGACTGTGACGTTGCAGTAACCAGATTACTAGTACGTGGGTTAAGCTGCTGTTACGTCTACACTCTGGAACTCTAGTTCAGCCACCTGATTGGTTTCGGGCAAAGCTATTCTCATTCTTATTGGCTATTCATGTTGGCTTTCTATCGACTATGTCTTATCGAGGAAATGTTATTTTGTGGTAATTATCGTTATTGTTTTATCACCCAGCCCTTAATTGAGTACAATATAGAACCTACAGTACAGATGAGGTTTTCTTTGTGTTTTGTTTCTGCAGCAACACTTCTTCGATGATGATGACAGGATGGTTCCCAGCACTCCGACTCTAGTGGTTCCACACCGAACTGATGGCTTTGCTGAAGCGATTCAGTAAGTAGCAGCTGGAAGAGGTGTTGATGATGTGTTCGGATTAAGACAGCAGGCCGAATGCAGTAAACCAGAGGTTCCACATATTTCACTGTAGCTCAGTCAGGAGTTTAGGCCAGCCTGTGCACCAATGGGTTAAATTTACCCAAGTTTATACTTTCATGACACAGCATGAACCCCAAGGTCCTGCCTTGTACACTCCCTCTACAGTCTACAGGGATATGAAGTCATAACTAGTTTTCCTTCTATGCTGAGATGTTTGAGATTGAAACATGTCAAGGAGGGTCACTGAGCAAGCTGAATTACCATAGCAAAGGCAACACCTTAGCAACCACCTGGGATAACAGTAGAACCTTTACCTACACAGTGTGGCGAGTCTGTAGACGTTCTAGATGTGTGTAAAAGTCTTACAGCTTACAGGAAATAAATGTGATGAATCATATTCGGTATGAGCAGTAACATGAATTAACGAGCTAAAGGTCACATGAGCAACACTCTCTGTCCTTTATTAACATATGTAGATAACAGCCATTGACTTTTTTCTTTGTTCTGTTTATCTCCCAGTTCTCCTCAGGTTGCCGGGGTCCCCCGGTTCCGCTTCGGCCCCCCTGAGGACATGATCCCTCAGACCACCTCATCTCACTCCGACCTGGGTCAGCTGGCCTCTCAGGGAGGTGAGTATGCTGTCAGTGCTAGAGCCCAGCCAGTGACTGACTTGTAGAGAAATCCATCAGCTCTGTGTTTTGTCTCTGTCCTCTGTTTCAGGGTTGGGCATGTACGAGAGTCCTCTCTTCCTGGCTGCTCATGATGAAGAGTCTGGAGGCAGGAGTGTCCCCACAACCCCTCTACAGGTGGCAGCGCCAGGTAGCCAATCACTGCACTTGTACTTTTATTAAGGAGTTGCTTGAAACTGACTGCTCAGTGTTTATACATTTGCCAGTGTTTACAATAGCACTGCGCCCTTGTGCTGCTTGTTAATGTTGGAGTGGAGCTGAAAATGGATTACAACACTGCCATCTAGTGGTCAGAGGTTTAAACACAACACACAATGATTCACTGTCTGCCAGAATCTGTGTATCGATACTGTGTTTTTGAGAATCGATACAGTATCACTAAACATAATATCACGATATTCAATATTTTTGATATTTTCTTACACCCCTGCTATGCGAGTGAGTGAGTGAGTGAGTGAGTGAGTGAGTGAGTGAGTGAGTGAGTGAGTGAGTGAGTGAGTGAGTGAGTGAGTGAGTGAGTGAGTGAGTGAGTGAGTGAGTGAGTGAGTGAGTGAGTCTTTTGAATTTAACTTTTGGTCTTTCTATCTATATAGTGACCGTGTTCACGGAGAGTCAGCCCTCTGATGTGTCTGAGACGGCCTCACAGTCTGTCCCCATGGTCAGCACCTCCACAGCAGGCCTGACTGTACCAGGAGAAGCTGTTCCTGGAGATGACGGAGACGATGTCTTCATGCCAGAAGCAGAGAGTGAAGGGTGAGCAACCCCAACCTCATTAGATCTCTTTATATTGATTTTAAGTATTGGTTGTATATAAATTATATTATGCTATTTGGTGGCTTTCTTTCATTGTTCCTAAAGGGCTCATATGTAGGTTCACACTTCAGTTCCTCACTTCATAATTACATCATTTAACATATTAACTTCATAGTAGTGAGTAATGAGTAATGAGATACTAATAACTACTAATACTAATCCTGTAGTAACAGTGTGGGTATAGTGACTGTGTGTGTTTGGTCCGAGCAGGACGAGCGGAGAAGCATCGTTGGAGAGTCACTCTGAGCTGGAGTCAGCTCAACCATCTGACGATGCCAGCCTGCCTTCCACCAGCCAGGAACCAACGTCCAGCTCTGCTCCAGGTAGACTCTAGAGATCAGCTTCTGCTTAACCTCTCCAGCTACACTAAGCAGTCCTAATCTGGGGTAACGTTTCTGTAATCATTCCCCAACCAATCACAATGCTAATGTCTGTCTGGCTCCACCCACTCAAACCAGTTTCAGAGTCAGAGAGACTCAGAGAGTTAAAACTAACTAGAGTCACTAACACTGTTCCTTCATCCCTTCATCACCAACACTGTTCCTTCATCTCTTCATCACCAACACTGTTCCTTCATCTCTTCATCACCAACACTGTTCCTTCATCCCTTCATCACCAACACTGTTCCTTCATCCCTTCATCACCAACACTGTTCCTTCATCCCTTCAATCCTTTATCATCACCAACACTGTTCCTTCATCCCTTCAATCCTTTATCATCACCAACACTGTTCCTTCATCCCTTCAATCCTTTATCATCACCAACACTGTTCCTTCATCCCTTCAATCCTTTATCATCACCAACACTGTTCCTTCATCTCTTCACCACCAACACTGTTCCTTCATTCATTAATCATCACCAACACTGTTCCTTCATCCCTTCATCACCAACACTGTTCCTTCATCCCTTCATTCCTTTATCATCACCAACACTGTTCCTTCATCCCTTCATCACCAACACTGTTCCTTCATCCCTTCATCACCAACACTGTTCCTTCATCCCTTCATCACCAACACTGTTCCTTCATCCCTTCATCACCAACACTGTTCCTTCATCCCTTCATCACCAACACTGTTCCTTCATTCATTAATCATCACCAACACTGTTCCTTCATCCCTTCATCACCAACACTGTTCCTTCATCCCTTCATTCCTTTATCATCACCAACACTGTTCCTTCATCCCTTCATTCCTTTATCACCACCAACACTGTTCCTTTATCCCTTCATTCCTTTATCACCACCAACACTGTTCCTTCATCCCTTCATTCCTTTATCACCACCAACACTGTTCCTTTGTCCCTTCATTCCTTTATCATCACCAACACTGTTCCTTCATCCCTTCATTCCTTTATCACCACCAACACTGTTCCTTCATCCCTTCATTCCTTTATCACCACCAACACTGTTCCTTTATCCCTTCATTCCTTTATCACCACCAACACTGTTCCTTCATCCCTTCATCACCAACACTGTTCCAGGTCTGCATGTGTGTTTGTTCATGACTTTTCTTATTTAGGTTCAGTGAGCGTCACATAAGCTGGATAATGTTAGTTTGATGTTAGTTCTGAGGAGCAGGTCTGTCTAGGCGTGTTGAACAGAGAACTGTCAGTCAAGCTGCTTGTTAGTCACACCAGCACAGTTTTCAGTTCTCGATTTTTCTGGTTTATATCCATATTTATATAACCATGTTTAATGTTACTGTGATCAGCGATTTTGCCATGTTTGGTACCAGCCAGCTAACTTTTCACAGACTGTAATAGACTTTCACAGACTGTAATAGACTTTCACAGACTGTAATAGACTTTCACAGACTGTAATAGTCTTTCACAGACTGTAATAGTCTTTCACAGACTGTAATAGACTTTCACAGACTGTAATAGTCTTTCACAGACTGTAATAGACTTTCACAGACTGTAATAGACTTTCACAGACTGTAATAGACTTTCACAGACTGTAATAGTCTTTCACAGACTGTAATAGACTTTCACAGACTGTAATAGACTTTCACAGACTGTAATAGTCTTTCACAGACTGTAATAGACTTTCACAGACTGTAATAGTCTTTCACAGACTGTAATAGACTTTCACAGACTGTAATAGACATTCACAGACTGTAATAGACTCCTATGTGGCTTCTGAGTCTGTAGGACACACTGTTATCTAGAAACATGGGCTGCAGTACGTTACATAGCCAACACCAAGTTACAGCCAGCATGTGATTCTGTTTATTATAATAAATTTTTCTGGACTTCCCCTCCAGACACCAGCAGCAGCAGTCAGCAGCTGAGGCCCACAGAGAGGGTCCTGACCCAGCCGCAGCCCCTCCGCAGAGGAGGGCTCATCAGGAGAGGTCTGTATTATAAGCTCTCTTACACTTACTCACATGCACACCAGCAGTCACCTCAGTGACAGGGTTCGGATCACATCATACCAGTGTTGCCAACTCCTCAGTAAGGAGAGTAGCTATAGGCTGTCCTAAAAGTTGACAAATGATGTCATAGCCTAATTTGCATAATGGTCCATTTGCATGCACTTGAAGGAGTAACAGAATAGGGCTGGGGCGACACGGCGACGTAATCGATTATAAAATTACATTGATTAGCATAACGGGTGTCAATGCGTCGCTAAGGTGGCCGCGTCTACTGACAGCATGGATTTATCCGGAGCGCGAGCTGCAGCTACAAACAAACACTCACGTTCATCTAACGTTGTGGGAGTGTTTCACACAGAAACACAACAGTGTGGTGCTCTGTCAGCTCTGCACAGTGGAGATGATCACAACAGTACAACTGCTATACACGAGACCTTGAAGATCAAACATCCTGTAGAGCTTCATCAACACAGCAGCAGGACAGCACCTGTTTACCTGTTTATCTGATCTTATAGATTATTTATAGATTATTAACACGTGTATCATGTTTCTTTCAGTAGCGTCTCTTGAAAAGTCTCAACCTAAGACTGTTCTCGATACCGCGGGAGCTTTAAAACACACGTAGCTGCTTCTCAGACGACTCCAAAATATATAATCCACAAACTGTCTGAGTTCTTGTGTGTGAGGGGTGTAGGCTATGTATCATTTGTGCCTCTAAAAGTCGAGTCAGAGCGTAGACGCTTGGTTTTTAACCATTTATAGATCACAGCGAAGAGTCAATTCCACAGCCTCTTGTATTGTATTGTATTGTATTGTGTGTGTTTATTTATATATATATGTATGTATATATATATATATGTCACTAGATTTGAACTGTCGCTAGTCGCTCATAAAAAAAAGAAAAAAGTTGCTAGAGGGTCTGAAAAGACACTGAGTTGGCAACACAGCATCATACACAAAAATACACAAGAGGCCTTCATGTGATAAAGTTTAACTTTTAATAAACGCAAAGAAACATTGCAGGAAAAAAGAAAAGAAGCATCACTTCAGATCAGTTATTCAGTTATTCATCACTTTAGCCTTGAACGGTTGTTACAGGCAACATCTCTGATTTGATTATGATTTAATTTTGTTTCTCTCTCTCTCTCTCTCTCTCTCTTTCTCTCTTTCTCTAGGCTTTACTCGAGGAGGACGGGGACGTGGTCTAAACAGAGGCGCTCCCTTCTGATGATGTCTCTAAGCTGTTTAAGCGTCTCTAAGCTGTTTAAGCGTCTCTCTGCACTCAGTCGTGGAAATCCAGAGTTTTATGGTTTGATTGGCGCTCGATTGTGTCGAACCGTGCCGGTGAATTTATTTTTGCTATTTTGTATTACTATGTGAATAATGACCCTGAAGCCGTTCAGTGTTTTTGCTAATAAATGGTGACTTGCAGCTGGGTGGGTAGCTCGTGCTTGTCTTCAGTCCCTCAGAAACCGCTCCGTTAAGGACAGTTGAGCCAGTCTCTGAAGGTGCTCTGCTGCGCCGGAGGTTTCGCAGGGGATGCCAGGGTGGGGAACTCTCCACTGATCTTGATGTTGAAGAGTTTGGCTGTAAAACAGAGAAAGATGAATTATTTCTCCATCTCTGTTATAATCTTACTTCTAGATGCCTACAGATCCGACTTTTCATAATTATATATAAAACATTTGTGGTCCCAGCAGGGATACAGTGTTTTCTGTTGTGGCCAGTGGATAATGGTTCACATGGGCCCCCACTTGCAGCCCATATGGAGCCTAAGGACAAATCTTTTTGGGTTCCGTCTGGGCTCCCTAAAGGGGACCAAATTGGCAGCCCATGTTTAACCCATGTGGGGCCCACTGGGCCATGCTGGCTGGGTTATAAACAGTATCAGACCAGCCTTGGTTCAAAATTTTTAAAACTTTTGAAGTAAATTCTCAGCCATTGCTTGCTTAGGACTTACGCCAGGAGACGATGAAGTACTCGAACCCGTCAGGCTTCCTTGGGTTGGGCGCAGAGAGAGCGGAGGTGACTGGGGTGGGGAATCCCTTCCAGTTCAGGTTAATGTTGATCTCTGCAGACAGGCGGATCTCTGGAATTCAGATTAGGGATTAAAAGCCTTACTTCAGTGTAGGCCGTCCCATTGATCTTAATGAGAATAACAGTATCCCCAGATTTAGCTCCAGCCTAAAGGGGTTTTAATGGTGCTACACCTCAGACATTGCAAAACTAGGCCTAAGTCCAGAAAACCAGCCCTCCATGTTCACTGCTTTTCAAAGACCTATGATTACGACCGTACATTACCTCTCAAAGTGATCCCCCCATCACGTACCTGCTTGGCGAGCGCGGCGGAGCTTGCTGTAAACAGAGTTTTTCACTTTCTTCCCAGCACAGCTTGGACCGCTTCCAGCTGGGTAGGAAAACTTCTGCACTGTCCCTCCTAGAGGAAAGAAACACTCTGATTAATACTCAGTTACTCTGACTCAGTTACTACAGGCAAGATGTGGATTATATGGGGGTCCCAAGAGGTCTAGACCCCCTCTGAATGTCTCAGTCATAATTCTCTGAGATCCTTGATAATAAGCTCCTGTCATTATGTTGTTATTGTTTATCTGCTTCACCCACAACTGATGAGCTTTCGTCTTTGCTGGTCTCAACCAGTGATGCAGCACTGGTCTGCCTCAAGGTGGCGCTATAGCAGACTGGTTCAGCCTGGTTACTGTAACTCTGCAATATACCAAATCCATAAGCTCACCCAATTTTCCCAAAAGACTGGAGGAAAGAGTGAACTGTCACTCATTTCTCTAACTAAAGGCAGACCAGAGTGATGGACAGATAATGTAAGTGGAGATGTGCACTAGTGTTTCTTCAGAGCTCAGAATGTCCTACACGTTCACCATCACTGCACTCGATCGTAAACACAGCGTCCTTTAAACGTCTTCACCTTTCTTAAAGAAGTAAATGGACTCAGGCCTCTTCCGGGTGGCAGGCACAGACAGGGCAGCACTGATTTGTCCAGAAAGTCCATCAAAGTCCTGAGACAGAGACCTGGGGTAGCCTGGCTCCATCACCCCGTTCTCAAACACCCAGTAATTATCACCCTAGAGAAAGAGAGAGAGGTATCAGTGGAGGACCAGACTGAGACTATCATTCTAAAGCTGGACTGTGATGTATCTCCCATAATTCTCTGTATACTTTATTACTCTGTTCTTTAATGATCAGGACCCCCACAGGACCACCACAGAGCACATACTATTAGGGAGGTGGGTGATTTTCAGTGACACAGACATGGTGGTGATGTGTTAGTAGTGTGTGTGTTGTGCTGGTGTGAGTAGATCAGACACAGCAGTGCTGCTGCTGAAGTGTTTAAACACCTCAGTGTCACTGCTGGACTGAGAATCGTCCACCAATCAAAACTATCCAGACAGCAGTGTCCTGTGGGCGGCGTCCTGTGTCCACTGATGAAGAACTAGAGGAACACAAACTGTGCAGCAGCAGATGAGCTACTGTCTCTGACTTTACATCTACAAGGAGGACCAGCAAGTAGTAGGAGTGTCTAATAGAGTGGACAGTGAGTGGACACAGTGTTTAAACACTCCAGCAGCAGCACTGCTGTGTCTGATCCACTCACACCACCACCACGTCAGTGTAACCACGGTGCTGAGAATGATCCAATCATATCAGCAATATTATGTTAATTTGGTTGGAATTAATTAAACTCAGTCTTTTGGGGGGAAGACTGGTTGAAGTAATCAAATCTAAGACCTTGACGATGAAGGTCTTGCCCTGGCAGTTGCAGCGGGTGAAGGCCGTGTCGATGGGGGAGGGAACTCGCAGCTGCTCTGTGATGCTCTGAGCAGGACCAGCCTCTCTGGTCTTCGGGTCCAGAAGCCAGAAGAAATGACCTGAGGAGCAGAGAATTTGTCTCGATGAGTCGTCGCAGTCCTGGCCTTGAAGAACGTCCTGAATAACGGAGCTGAGGAGAAATGAAGCGTTTACCTCTAAACACGATGATGGAGCCATTGAAGAGTGAGGTCAGAGCATCGATGGGAAGGCCATTACAGAGGTCAGGGCTTGAGCTGTTATCTTTTAATGGACAGAGGTAAGAGGATTAATGGGATCTACACACACACATCTATATATATGTAGTGTGAAAGTTTCCTAAGCTGATAGTTTGAAAGCGTTTATCTGATCAATACGTGTGTTTACCAGTAAGATCAGCAGATCTGATTAGAACAGATGTAAATAATCAGACATACAATACAAAGTAACATGAATATGTTATTGTGAGAGAAGTAGATCAGATCTTGATCCAGTTTGAAGAACAAAGTTAGGTTCCAGATTTCTCCTGGACGCCCCAGACATTGTATGAATGTGTTCAGTTCCTTCAGCAGCAAATCTTGATTTATCTTAATGAAGTACTGAGCAGTCAAAGCAGGTATTAGATGAGAACTGATAATAATACTGGGTTGTTTAGGAGAAGCTTGGAAAGAGTTAAATAAACACACTGACGTATGGAAAACTCTACTTACTCTATTAATACTGTTTAATATTTAATAATAAAGTGTAAAAGCACTACTTACTCTATTAATACTGTTTAATATTTAATAATAAAGTGTAAAAACACTACTTACTCTATTAATACTGATTAATATTTAATAATAAAGTGTAAAAGCACTACTTACTCTATTAATACTGATTAATATTTAATAATAAAGAGTAAAAGCACTATTTACTCTATTAATACTGATTAATATTTAATAATAAAGTGTAAAAGCACTACTTACTCTCTTAATACTGATTAATATTTAATTATAAAGTGTAAAAGCTCTACTTACTCTATTAATACTGATTAATATTTAATAAAAAAAGTATAAAAGCTCTACTTACTCTATTAATACTAATTTATATTTAATAATAAAGTGTAAAAGATCTACTTACTCTATTAATACTGTTTAATATTTAATAATAAAGTATAAAAGATCTACTTACTCTATTAATACTGTTTAATATTTAATAATAAAGTGTAAAAGCACTACTTACTCTATTAATACTGTTTAATATTTAATAATAAAGTGTAAAAGCTCTACTTACTCTATTAATACTGTTTAATATTTAATAATCAAGTGTTTACTGAGTAAATAAAAGCTTCCTGTCTGAAATATCTGTTTTATGTATAATAATGTCCCCAAATGTCTAAAACAGATAGATAGATAGATAGATAGATAGATAGATAGATAGATCTTATCCTACTTCAATACCTTTACTTTTTTACTTTAACCTAAAATATTCCTATTATACTGAAACAGCCCTTACTTGGTACTCCGGTTGGAATGCTGGCCCCCAGGGCCTGAGCGATATCCGCCAGCGTGCTGGGTCTTCCAGCTCCACCTGCAGGTCCAGGTCCACTTGGAAGCTGACTGGGGGCCTCGCCTGCAGGTCCAGGTCCAAGGGGAAGAAGGACAGGGGCCCCACCTGCAGGTCCAAGTGGAAGAAGGATGGGGGCTCCGCCTGCAGGTCCAAGGGGAAGAAGGACAGGGGCCCCGCCTGCAGGTCCAAGTGGGAGAAGGACGGGGGCTCCGCCTGCTGGTCCGGGTCCACTGGCAGGCTGGCTGGGGGCGCTGCCCGCAGGTCCACCTACTTGTCCACTGATGGAGAGGGACACTTTTATGGGGATGGTAAGCGGCTTCCCTGAAGAAGAAGCTCCAGGCTGAGGTGAGCTTTGTGCAGGGCTCCCTAAAGCTGACATGAGGAGAGACAGGAAGTGAGAGGGAGCACTTCTTAACGAAAGCATGGACTGGAACCAGAGCTACACCAGAGCTACACCAGAGCTACACCAGAGCTACACCAGAGCTACACCAGAGCTACACCAGAGCTACACCGTACAAAATAAAATGTTGTCACAAGAAAATCATGTATTTCCATTTTGGTTGATTTTTATTTTTCTACTTTATTTAAATTCGACAGCTACCGTTTGCCTCGAGTACAAGTTTCAAGATGAATGGACCAATAGAAATGCTCCAAAATAGCTTGGAATAACTTCTGGTTCTTACACTGAAAGTAAAGGTGTGTTTCGTCCTCTCCTGTAGAGTTACTGTTTTGGAAACCTGTTTTTGTTTGTACGGAGATGACATGCGGCCTGATGTCTGAAACATGGTTTAATGAGGGTTTCTGGTGGAGGGGTACATGCAGGGCGTTATGAAGCAAAATAGGCCCAAATATAAACACAGGAGACACGTGTAGCATCACTGGTAAGTTTCTATATTTGTATAGATAGATGGATAGATGGATAGATAGATCGATAGATCTTTATTTATCCCTTTGGGAGGGTTCCCTCAGGGAAATTAAGAAAATAAGACATGGAGACCCCTGGTTCCCATCAACACCACTGTAAAGAAATCTTAACAGATAGAAACATACATAGAAACCACTTTAAATGACTCTCAGTGATTATATTAGGCAGGAATTTTAAATATTGGTGGCATTTCTCTTTAAATAAGACTAATATATATATATATATATATATAAAACGAGAGAGAGAGAGAACGTGTTCCTGATAAAGAGAGTTTTCAGCTGGCAAGACACACATTGAGTTACAGACACATTTTTGTTCTGCTTTCTTCTCATTCAGCTGTTTTGTTTTCTAGGGTGGTCCTATCAAGGACCACCATTCTCAGCCTCAGCTTAGATTTTGAAATACAGTTTGTAAATGACCAAGGAACTCCAGTAAATGCAATAAGTGACTGTCCTGATTCTCACCTGGTGCGTTAGCTGCAGGGTTGGCAGGCACCACAGGGTAGAGGCCAGAGAGGGGGGCTCCAGTGGGGTGGGCTGGATCTTTGGTTAGTGGCATTAACTCACTCAGACTGTCCAGCACGATGGGTCCAGCTCCTGAGGTGAAAAGATAACAGTTTACTTTCAACTCACCTGATTAAGAACGAGACATTTCAGTCATTCCTTCATTTACTAAACTGTTTACCCTTCCGGGTCACGGGGGGTGCAGGAGACAGAAAACACCCTGGACATATATTTAATTGTTAATATTTATTTATTTATTTATTTTAAGTTATTTTAATTTGTTTAAAGATGGAATTCTTATAAATTCTTTTCAGATCTACTGTATAATTCAGGGTTTGAGATGTAAGTGTGAGCATTCAGAGTGGTTTGGGGTGAATTCTCTTTACAGTGGTGGGGTCAACACTCCGTCTGAAATCCAAACAATCGCTGCTGTCTAAAGAAATCCATTCTCCAGAATGCCAACTTTACAGGAGAGACTAAAAACCTCCTTTACTTTCAATGCAAGTCAATGAAACCAGAATTTCTTCCCGTTTATTTTGGAGCGTTTCTATTGAAATTCTTCACACCATGTAAACGGCAGCCGTTGTGTTTAAATGATGTAGAAAAATTTTAAACGGCAAAAAAAATAATAATAATGCTTCTCCGTCTGGCAATCCGATGGACGAGTCTGGATTTGGCGGTTGCCAGGAGAGTTTTTCAGGAGTTGGGCTCGGACCCTCAGTTCCAGGAAAAGGAACTCTTAATGCTTAAAATTGAGATCTGGTTCCATTCACCACCACTGTGAACAACTCTTTCTCTAGAACAGAGCACCTCACACCAAACCTCTTAATCTACTTCTTAATATTTCTTACAGCTCTTTAAACTGTAAAACTATAAGAGCTCTGGAGAAACAGGAGAGGTTCTTCTCTTCTGCAGCCCATAAACTCACTGCAGATCTTTAGCAGAAGAGAAATGGTGTGAGCTGGTCTTCCATGACTGCTGAAAGGATGTAAGCAGGTATCAAAGCTACTCACTGCTTTTTAAAGCATCTGGACTGTTCTCAGCTGGGGAGAACGTTGACCCAACCTGACCATCAGCGTAGTCTGAAAGAGTTTCAGAGAGAAACAGAATTCTGTTCACTTTCTGTCAATCAAAAGATTTATACACAGTTAAAATGATTAATATCTTCTCAGTTGATGCTGAAAAGGTCAAAAATGGAATGTTTTTTAATTGAAATGTTAATCAGTTACAGCACACAAACAGAACCAGACAGAAAAATTCTCCCGTTACAGAGAACTTATGAAGATTAACATGTTGGAAGTTAAAAACGTGGCATGTGAAAAGGATATGGCACATTTTATGTTGTATTTATGTTAAAAGTCACCAAACAAACATTCAATTTCTGCACAAAAAAAGTTTTTTTATATATATACACACAAAATGTTATACAATATGACATACAGTGTAGGTTTCAGTTTTACATCATCACTATGTTTACAGGAGAGCACAAAAATATTCTTTACTTTCACTGTAAGTCAATGTCAAGAAGTTTTATTCCAAGTGCTTCTAGAGCGCTTCTATTGATCCATTCATCACGAAACTTCCAAACAACGTAAGCTGCAGCTACTGCATTGAAATGATGCAGAAAAATAATAATTAATATATATATATCATTAAAATCTTAAAAATACAATTTTATATATATATATATATATATATATATATATATATATATATATATATATATATATATATATATATATATATATATATATATATATATAGGGGGAGAGAGGGAGAGAGAGAGAGAGAATGAATATATATGAATTATTGGAGCAGCTGTCATGTTTAAATGAATGTTTTTCTTTAGATAGTGATATACTCCACACTGACTTTGGCTGAGAAGAGCCACACCTCCTAATTTTATTATTTATATCATATGACCTGCAGTCAGTCAGAACTGTATCAGGCCCGCAGCTCACGTACCTCTCATCCTCTCCTCGCTCTCACTGTCTGACGGCTTCTTACCAGCTTTCAGAGGCTGCATGTCTGGCTTGTCCTGTGATTTGGTCTTGGGTGGTCCTAAAGACAGTTCAAGAATAATAGTCTATTTAATATTTACATCAGACCCTCAGGTCACAGCAGACAGTCAGGAGTGAACTGTTACATCACCTGTTGGCTTGGACTGCTTGGCGCTCTGAGCTGGCAGTGCACTGGAACCTGAGATAACACCGTTAATAACATGTTAATAAACAATAAGAAGCTGTTCTGCAATAAATACAGAGTCATACGGTTTTGATCCAATAAACAGTTCAAGTTATAATCAAATGTAACTGTTAGCAGATTAACTTGGACACTGACTCTACGTAGAGCTGCTAGTAAACAATGAGGGGAAAAGAGGGGAGACAAGTGAGACCCCCTACTGTAAAATCAATTCACATCTCCCAGATAGACAGATATAACTTCAGATTTTTTGCATCAAAATTTTAAAAATAGAATTTAAACACAATAAAACAGTAGAAATGTTACCATCGCACATATTTCCATCTACATACAGTCCTGTGCAGAGTTTGAGGCACTTGAGGACATTATTATATTTAGAAATCTATTAATTCCAGACAGGAAGCTTTTATTTACCCAGTAAACACTTTATTATTAAATATGAATCAGTATTAATAGAGTAAGTAGAGCTTTTACACTTTATTATTAAATATTAATCAGTATTAATAAAGTAGAGCTTTTACACTTTATTATTAAATATTAAACAGTATTAATAGAGTAAGTAGAGCTTTTACACTTTATTATTAAATATTAATCAGTATTAATAAAGTAGAGCTTTTACACTTTATTATTAAATATTAATCAGTATTAATAGAGTAAGTAGAGCTTTTACACTTCATTATTAAATATTAATCAGTATTAATAAAGTAGATCTTTTACACTTTATTATTAAATATTAAACAGTATTAATAGAGTAAGTAGAGCTTTTACACTTTATTATTAAATATTAATCAGTATTAATAGAGTAAGTAGTGTTTTTACACTTTATTATTAAATATTAATCAGTATTAATAGAGTAAGTAGAGCTTTTACACTTTATTATTAAATATTAATCAGTATTAATAGAGTAAGTAGATCTTTTACACTTTATTATTAAATATTAATCAGTATTAATAGAGTAAGTAGTGCTTTTACACTTTATTATTAAATATGAATCAGTATTAATAGAGTAAGTAGAGCTTTTACACTATTATTAAATATTAAACAGTATTAATAGAGTAAGTAGAGCTTTTACACTTTATTATTAAATATTAATCAGTATTAATAGAGTAAGTAGTGCTTTTACACTTTATTATTAAATATGAATCAGTATTAATAGAGTAAGTAGAGCTTTTACACTATTATTAAATATTAAACAGTATTAATAGAGTAAGTAGAGCTTTTACACTTTATTATTAAATATTAAACAGTATTAATAGAGTAAGTAGCGCTTTTACACTTTATTATTAAATATTAATCAGTATTAATAGAGTAAGTAGTGTTTTTCATACGTCAGTGTGTTTATTTAACTCTTTCCAAGCTTCTCCTAAACAACCCAGTATTATTATCAGTTCTCATCTAATACCTGCTTTGACTGCTCAGTACTTCATTAAGATAAATCAAGATTTGCTGCTGAAGGAACTGAACACATTCATACAATGTCTGGGGCGTCCAGGAGAAATCTGGAACCTAACTTTGTTCTTCAAACTGGATCAAGATCTGATCTACTTCTCTCACAATAACATATTCATGATACTTTGTATTGTATGTCTGATTATTTACATCTGTTCTAATCAGATCTGCTGATCTTACTGGTGAACACACACTTACTGATCAGACACTATCAGCTCAGGTGCCTCAGACCTTTGCACAGGAGTGTGTATTGTATATATTAGAACTTGGTGACTTCAGAACGTTAGATAGCTCCAGAGCATTTACAGCTACTATAAAGGGTTAAATGTAGTTAAAGAGGACTGAAAATGGAACTATGGAAGCCAGATTTCACCACCGGGATACAATATACAGCCATTTAGAAAATCCCAATAATGAGAAAGTTAAAAAATAAAATTCTACCTCATAGACTGTGTCTCAAATCCTACTGAGCTCCTACATAGGCAGCATTTTACGTCATAGTATGTACTCCCGACATGTAGACTGTCCCAATTCTTACATACCTTAAACATGCTGCTACTGAGGAACCTTATTTACACCTGATTTTAAAAAAGTATCGAACGCTTCCTCAGCCACTAAAACAATCCCATGATGCACCGCAGGCTAATCTAGGAGCAGTGAAGTGGTTTTAAAATGTGATTATTTTGATTCTCTGGAGTTTTAATGTGTTTCTGGTCATATAATCACACAGAACAGTATTTTATTATCAACTCTGTAACGAGTCCTTCACCATTTACACTTTATACTCCAGACATTAGCATTTATTGTTTTGGATGCCGGCCGGTAGCTTAGCAACCAGCTAAACCACCGGTGGTGTGCTGCAGTGGGGGGAACAAGCCGTGACGCAGTCTCTCTCTAACTAGAGCGTCTCAGTAATCTGTTTTATGAGGAGAGAACACTGATACTTACACACTCACTACCTAGACAGCCTACTTACACACTCACTACCTAGACAGCCTACTTACACACTTACTACCTAGACAGCCTACTTACACACTCACTACCTAGACAGCCTACTTAGACACTCACTTGGGTTTGAGACACAGCCATAATTTAGATTTGACTGATTTGCTCATAATAATGAGATTCAATCTCATAATAATGACTTTTTTATTGTAAATACTACTTACTATGTCATAATTATGACTTAATGTCTTATAAATATGACTGACTTTTTCATAATAAAGTGTTTTGATTTTATAATGATCAGTTATCTCATAAAGACTTGCTGCCACTCAGTATTGATCGTGTGTATAAGTGTGTTAGAAGAGGAGCTGTACCGCATTGTGTCTGATAGTCGGAGCAGCAGGTGTTGTAGAGAACGCAGTCTGGATCACACTCGCACTGCTTCCCCCTGTGAAAGGTTTCCCCACACCTACCCCGGCACGATCCACCTGTCAATCAACAGCACAGGCCTTTACTTTTACTGTCCACTGCTAGAACCACGCTATGGTCATCACAGCGGTCATCACAATGACTGAAACACTCAGTATGACCAGAAACCAGAGGTTCTCAACGCATGTCCTGCAGATCCCACTAAACCTTAGTTCTAGAACACGTACAGGTTTGTTAAAGCTTAATCATAAATTCTAGCCTTAACGCTAACTAATCAGTACTCAGTAGCAGCAATGCTAAACAATCAGCATTCAGTTGACTTAATCCCACCAATCAGTACTCAGTAGCAGTAATGCTAAAAATCAACACTTAGTAGCAGTAATGCTAACCAATCAACTCTTAGTAGCATTAATGCTAACTAATGAGAACTCAGTAGCAGTATTGCTAACCAATCAGTACGTAGTAGTGGTAATGCTAACCAATCAGCAGTCAGTAGCTGTAATGCTAACCAATACAATAATCAGTACTCAGTAACAGTAATGCTAAATAATCAGTACTAAGCAGTAACGCTAAACAATCAGTACTCAGTAACAGTTATGCTAAATAATCAGTACTCAGTAACAGTGATGTTAAATAATCAGTACTGAGCAGTAACGCTAAACAATCAGTACTTAGTAACAGTAATGCTAAATAATCAGTACTCAATAACAGTAATGCTAAACAATCAGTACTCAGTAACAGTAATGCTAAATAATCAGTACTCAGCAGTAACGCTAATCAATCAGTACTCAGTTATGCTAAATAATCAGTACTCAATAACAGTAATGCTAAACAATCAGTACTCAGTAACAGTAACGCTAAATAATCAGTACTCAGTAACAGTAATGCTAAGTAATCAGTACTCAGCAGTAACGCTAAACAATCAGTACTCAGTAACAGTTCTGCTAAATAATCAGTACTCAGTAACAGTAATGCTAAACAATCAGTACCCAGCAGTAACGCTAAATAATCAGTACTTAGCAGTAATGCTAAACAATCAGTACTCAGCAGTAACGCTAAATAATCAGTACTCAGTAACAGTAACGCTAAACAATCAGTACTCAGTAACAGTAATGCTAAATAATCAGTACTCAGTAACAGTAATGCTAAATAATCAGTACTCAGTAACAGTAATGCTAAACAATTAGTACTCAGCAGTAACGCTAAACAATCAGTATTCAGTAATAGTAATGCTAAATAACCAGTACTCAGCAGTAACACTAAACAATCAGTACTCAGTAACAGTAACACTAAACAATCAGTACTCAGTACCAGTTCTGCTAAATAATCAGTACTCAGTAAAAGTAATGCTAAACAATCAGTACCCAGCAGTAACGCTAAATAATTAGTACTCAGCAGTAACGCTAAATAATCAGTACTCAGTTACAGTAACGCTAAACAATCAGTACTCAGTAACAGTAATGCTAAACAATCAGTACTCAGTAACAGTAACGCTAAACAATCAGTACTCAGTAACAGTAACGCTAAACAATCAGTACTCAGTAACAGTAATGCTAAACAATCAGTACTCAGTAACAGTAACGCTAAACAATCAGTACTCAGTAACAGTAACGCTAAACAATCAGTACTCAGTAACAGTAACGCTAAACAATCAGTACTCAGTAACACTAAACAATCAGTACTCAGTAACAGTAACACTAAATAATCAGTACTCAGTAACAGTAACACTAAATAATCAGTACTCAGTAACAGTAACGCTAAACAATCAGTACTCAGTAACAGTAACACTAAATAATCAGTACTCAGTAGCAGTAACGCTAAACAATCAGTACTCAGTAACAGTAACACTAAACAATCAGTACTCAGTAACAGTAATGCTAAACAATCAGTACTCAGTAACAGTAACGCTAAATAATCAGTACTCAGTAACAGTAATGCTAACTAGTTAGCAAGTCACAGAGAGACTAACGCAGTGAGAGAGTGGGGTTATGAAGTGAGCGAGTGTCGATCGGCCTTACGGAAAGTGCAGACGTCCTCATAGTCTTTGCAGCATTCGCCGTGTGTGAGGCAGTTGAAGTCGCAGTTACACATCTGACCCCGGATGAAGGGCTCTCCGCATCGCCCCCTGCAGCTCGCTGCACAGCAACACAACATCCACACTCTGAATCTCTTGTACACATTAGTCATCACTACCACTAAACCTTCAGATCAAAATACTTTAATGCAAATACTAAGTTAAAGTAACTGTGTGTAACCTCTAGTGGTCAGATTGTGTATTGCAACCTACTGAGTTGAATTGTGTTTTAATGTTAATTCAGTTCAGATTCAGCTAAATATTCATTACTTTTATATTAAGTTGATTTAGACTATCAAAACATCCTAATTATTCTTTTATTGCTGCTAATGTTTTCTGATATGGACGTTTGCTCGATTCTTATCACATTTTTCCTGTAATGCTGTGCATTATAATGCCTGTAGCCACATTTAAGGTGGAACAAGAAGATGCGATCTAAAATAAGAAGAAGCTGACTTCAGTGATAATCCTACCTGGAGTTTTTTTGTATGGAGATACTGATAAATATAAGCTACACTAGGACATTTCAACATCTACCAGTTGGTGCTCCTGCTCCACAAAAGTCACTCTCTACAGCTGCTGCTGGAAGATGAGCTGCTAGTATGTAGATATGTGGGCTCAATCTAATCTAATGAAAACACCAGGATGTGTAGGTAATTATAGACTAATAGACTAATTATAGACTAATGAAAACAGTTTTATATATTATAATCTCATTTTTGGTTCTACAATTCACACACTGGCCCTTTAAAGTCCAAGCAGGTTTGATTACTGGCAAATCTGTGAAAGTGACCAACCCTGAGCAGCACACAGCGGCAGGAGAACGCAGGTCACCAGTAAGAGAGAAGAAATCAGAGATCCAGCCATCGTAGCCCTGTGAGTGGAGATGATCCAAACAGACTGAGAGAGAGAGAGAGAGACAGAGCGAGACATGAGACGCTCACTGACCACTGAACACATTACAGATAACATAAACAAAGATACAACAATTCACAAGACAAACACGCTCAAAGACCCAGTAAGGTGGAGCAGCTTACCTATGGTCAGGTCAGAAGTCGGGTTGGTTTGTCTGGCTGAAGTTTGTGTCTTATATACTCTCGAGCAGCTGGATTTCTCCTGTGGACCAGAACGTTGTGTAATTAACCACTGCAGCCTAATTAAACCAGAGTGATGCAAAAGACTGACCTCCTACACACATCCACATGCTGTTTGTATTAGCGTGCGCCTGTATTACTGCTCTCGTGGGGACCTATAAACAAATCAGTGCTTAGCTTGTTTCAAATTTGTACTTAATATCCATGTGAATAAAATCATAATCATACACAAACTTTCACCTTTCGCTTCACTTTTTTTGTTTTGATGTAATATATATATATATATATATATATACACCTCACTGCTTATTTTTTTTAGTTTTTGATATAATTTTTATCATTTATATAAATTTGAAAGTATAAATATCACTTTGAAAGTATCTGCTATCCTTTCTATTGTGTTTACATTTCATAATGAATGGACCAAAACTAATTGGAGGTTCCACTGACTTGTTTTTTTCCTTCTCCTTTAAAGTTCTTATTCAGGAGGAAGGTGTTGTTCTTTTCTGAGAGCAGTAATATATTTTTATCATGTAAACCAAGGGCGTAGAATGAGCATGGACGGAAGGGATGTGTCCCCACCAATATCCAGTGATTATTAAATTATCCCCATCAATAATAAATAAAAAACCTGATCTGTCAACGTCTCATTAACCTAGAGGTGCCGAAAGAGTTCAATCAGGTTCTCCACTCGAGTCCTACCTCCCCGTAACACATACGCTCAGTGTTATTGGCTGTGTCTCTTAATTAATTAACTAATGTATTAATTGTTAGGGCGAACTGGAGATGCTGAGAATGTGTGCGTCTGTGTATCTGCCCTGTGATGGACTGGCAGCGTGTACAGGGTTGTTTCCTGCCTTCCGCCTAGTGAGTACCGGGATAGACCCTAACAACCCCCACCCACGAGCCTGAAGGATGAGTGGCTTAGAAGGTGAAGATAGTCATTACTGATTAATCTTTGCTTATTTTAGTTTTTCTTATATGTTTAATCTTTATCAGGATGGTACAGTGGGTAGAGCCTCAGAGGGTCTGGGTTTGGTTGTGTGTGGAGTTTTTATGTTCATCCCGTGTCAGTGTGGGTTTCCTCTGGGTGGTCTAGTTCCCTCCTACAGTCCACAGACTGGTAAGCTTGAGACACTAAATTGTGTAAGAGTGTGTGTGTGTGTGTATGTTTGTGTATCTGCCCTGGTGACCTGTCCAGGGTGTTTCCTGCCTCCCACCCAATAAGCACCGGGTTGGCCTTCATCCCACGACCCAGAAGAACAAAAGGCGTGGAAGAATGAGTAGAAGAGTGTATGAATCAATGAATCATCAGAATTAAAGCTCGGCTTCAGGATGAAAACTTAAAATTTTGAGGTGTGTCAAATCATTGTTTTGAGATGCTACATCAATATATTTCAAAGTAATTATTTTGAAATAATAAATCAAAATTAGAACACACTGTTGCTTGTGATAGGAACAAAAACACAAGTTCCCACAAAGAGAGTAAAATTCTTTTATATAAACTATAAGTTAGACTATATTTTTGTATAACTATAAAGCTTTTATATAATAAAACTGCATTTTTTAGTCAACAAAAATGCAATATGTGTAATGAAAACACAACAATAGTGGATGCAGGCAATTCTAAAGTAATAAAAACAAGTTTTTATATTACATTATATTTCTGGTAATAGCCCCCCCCCCCTTTAATGCAGTGTCAGAATTCTGGTTTTAATAAACTCTATAAATTAAGTTTGGGAAAATAAGCCATTGGTTTGACTAAGTCTAAATGTTTACAAGCTGCTGCTTTAAACAGGAAAAAAACACACAGGTTCCCACAAAGAGAGTAAAACCCGCGCCTCCCTGACCACAGAACCTGCATCTGTCTGCATGTGGATTGATGAGATCACAGTGAATGGATGCTGTTTTATAGGTGCAGCTTTTAAAGATCAGACTAAATTAAAGCGGTTCATTCTGAACTCCCGTGTTACAGCGTGACCACCTCCAGGACCAAACAGGGGACTTTTAATCAACTGCCCGCTGCCACAGACACGTGTAGTGGCGGTGCTCTTGCGCTGCGTGACCACTCGTGAGTCCTCTCCACGCCTCCACTGCTGTCTGTCCAGGTTGATGAGGTGAGAGTAATTGCTCTCGGGGGTTTAATGTAGGCCTCAGTGCTGTTGTTGGCAGACCACTCATGTCAGAGCAGCTCAGACAGACTCATATTTCCAGCCCTGAGGTCAAGCTGCTCACTTTAATCCTGGAGTTTGTGATGGAAGAAGCTGATTTAGATGTTTTTGTGGTGTTGGAATCAGACGGGGATCGGTTTTCACACTCCCACTGACTATAATGAATATCTGCTGATGTGAATGACGTGTGACAATGGACTGACCAAGAGCCCACCAGCTCGGCCTGACCGGAGGGCACAAATTCTGCACTGTGTGGTTACAATTTACTCCAAAGTTAAATATGTGTTGAGTCTGGTGTCTGGCTTAATATTGTCAATGGGGCACCATGACAACCCAATGCTATTATAGTGTATCAGAAGATATATATATATATATATATATATATATATATATATATATATATATATATATATGACGTTTTCATGATTAATGATATGGCACCTCATGAATGCTCCCCCAGTCCTCTTCATAGGTGGGCCGCAGGGACCTCTTAAAAGACTGGTTGCTCCAGCAGCAGGTTTTCAGCAGGCACTAACCCCTCCTGGGCTGGATAAGCACCCCACACTCAGCTCTGCCTCCAGCTCACCTATCTTCTCCTCCAGAAGTAGTTATCTGTCCAACCACCGCACCTGTTGCTGAAGGGCCACAGTCAACACTGCCAGGCCACCATCCTCATTGCCTAAGCCCCATAGCCACTGTTTCTCATCTCTTACCACTGGAATCCCATAGGGGTGATGATTGTATGCATGCTTTAGTGTTGCTTTTGACCAAGTTTAATCATTTATACACAGTTGAGTCACATTATTATGACCATTTCCTACTTTGGATGGCAGCAGCATGTAGGTGACAGCATTCTGGTCTGGGGAATGTTTTCGTGGCGTTCTCTGGATCCACACGTCCATGTGGAAGACACTCTCAATGAATTTGAGTCCAGCCTTGCAGATCACGTACACCATACATGCTGATGGTCTTCTCTGGGGCAGATGGGATCTTCCAGCAAGACAATGAGACATGACACAGGACTAGAAATGTCCCACACTGGTTGGAAGAGCTGACCAAGACTTCCAAGTACTACCCTGGACCCCTTAATTCCCCAGACTTAAACCCAACTGAGAATCTGTGGGACCACCTGGATGGTGGTGTTGTCTCTATGGATCCTCCTCCTCGCTCCCTCCAGTAGCTGTGGATTGTACTGAAGTCAGCATGACTCCAGATACCTGTGATCACCTACCAGGACCTTATTGAGTCTCCCAGTCCGTCTAGCTGTTGTCCGTGCTGCACATGGTGGCCATAGTAGCTGGTCATAATAATGTGACTCAACTGTGTAGCTCAAACTGAAGATCTAGCACTGAACTGAACATCACTTTCAGTGAGGTTAATCTCTAACCTCTGTTGTAAAACTCATGGCCCCTTCCTTCTCCTTATCTTTCTCACCCCGGGGGCCCAGATAACCAGTAACTCCAAGCCCCCAGCCAATGAGCCTCAGGCTGATATAATGTAAACCTTACATACTTCTCCTTTACTGGGTCAGAGGGACGTCCAGCTTCATTCAGAAGGTCTCCTGACACATAGGATTGTAATAATTCAGACTCAAGAGGTGTATTACGATCCATTTGCAAGGTTTATTTAATCAATCAGAGCAGTCAATAATGATAAATATGATTTTTTTTTTTTTTTTTTTTTAATATAAGTAAATGAAACCAAACGTTTTTCCAAGTGATTTTGGAACATTTCTATTGGTCCATTCATCATAAAAATTTCAGACAATGTAAACAGCAGCTGTCGTGTTTAAATTATATAGAAAAATAAAAATAGACAAAATATACACTATAAATACTATATAAAATAATTGTTAAAGGGGACTTAGAGAATCTACTTCTGTCAAACATGAGTAGAGTTTGGTAAGTGATGCTGGATATCACAGGTACAGGATACAGATGATTAAAAGAGAAGATCCAGTGTAACTGGACTGACCGGCGAGGCTGTTCAGGCTCTTCAGACAGCGCTGAGATTGAGAACATGTTTACTGATACAATAAAACGGCCTTGTGTGAAGAACAAACGTAAGCGAGAGGGAAGACATCCGCTCTGAGGGAAGTGGTTTTTCTGAGGTAATGTCTTTCTAATGAAAATAGAGCTGACCACACCTTGGAACACACTGGACCCATTATTTAAACCTTCTGTTCTGACCATGAGCTCCTACAAGTAGCCGAGCGCCGTTACAGAGGCTACTGCTGTCCAGACACATGTTTATCCACGAGGCTGCGGCCCGCTCCGTTCTCCTGGCCTTTAATGATGTCGTCTTTATTCATTTCTGACAAAACGTTCAGCGTTTCTGTGTAAACGTCCTGCCTGTAGCAGATACAGCTTCATTCCTGAATACTGGAGGAAATTCTTCACCGTTATTCTTCTTTATGGTGGAACAGAAAACTTCAGCGTTATTTAGTGTGAGTTATGGTTTTGTGACATCACAATCACAGTGACAGTGAAAATAAAATATAATATAATATTATATATAATATATGTATTAAAATCACCTCCTTGTATCTCCACTCACTGTCCACTGTATCAGCTCCACTGACCATACAGGAGCTCCACTTACAGACTGTAGTTCATCTGATTCTCTGTATACTTTATTACTCTGTTCTTTAATGATCAGGACCCCCACAGGACCACCACAGAACAGATACTATTTGGGTCCACTCTAATGGCCACACCTGCTTTGTTTCCCTGGTTCTCCTTGTAGATGTAAAGTCAGAGACAGTAGCTCATCTGCTGCTGCACAGTTTGTGTTCCTCTAGTTCTTCATCAGTGGACACAGGACGCCGCCCACAGGACACTGCTGTCTGGATAGTTTTGGTTGGTGGACGATTCTCAGTCCAGCAGTGACACTGAGGAGGTGTTTAAACACTCCAGCAGCAGCACTGCTGTGTCTGATCCACTCACACCAGCACAACACACACTAACACACCACCATCACATCAATGTCACTGCAGTGCTGAGAATGACCCACGTCCCTAATAGTTTCTGCTCTGTGGTGGTCCTGTGGGGGTCCTGTGAAGGTAGTTTTAATGTTATGGCTGATCAGTGTGTGTGTGTGTGTGTGTGTGTGTGTGTGTGTGTGTGTGTGTGTGTGTGTGTGTATGTAAATAGCCATAAATGTTAGGATACTGTCTACAGTGTCTGCACCCTTGTGTCCTACACAACATCACATGTATAAATATATAAAGTCCTGTTTCCTGCACACAGAAGGAAAATGACCAAGTGTCTATAAACCTACACACAGACCACCGACACTGACATCATATCAATCTCCCACTCAGCGCGAGTGAAACACAGCACGCGGAAAAAACAATGTCCTCATCAAATGACATCATCAAGCCATTCAGAACTGAGAAGGTCACCGTAATTAATGCTCTTATGATTAATCTCAAAAAGTAAATAAATACAAACGACCTGTGACCAGAGCTCTGAAAATAACTAAACCACAAGGAAAGCAAAAAAACAAGACTGCCTCACTCCCTCGCTGCCTCGCTGCCTCGCTGCCTCGCTGCCTCGCTGCCTCACTGAGAGTGGTTGGTACGGTGGTGTAGTGGGCAGTACGGTGGTGTAGTGGTTAGTACGGTGGTGTAGTGGTTAGTACGGTAGTGTAGTGGTTAGTGGGTGTAGTGGTTAGTATGGTGTAGTGGTAGTATGGTGGTGTAGTGGTCAGTACGGTGGTAGTGGTAGTGGTGGTGTAGTGGTTAGTATGGTGGTGTAGTGGTTAGTATGATGGTGTAGTGGTTAGTATGGTGGTGTAGTGGTTAGTATGGTGGTGTAGTGGTCAGTATGGTGGTGTAGTGGTTAGTATGGTGGTGTAGTGGGTTAGTATGGTGGTGTAGTGGTTAGTATGGTGGTGTAGTGGTCAGTATGGTGGTGTAGTGGTCGTATGGTGGTGTAGTGGTCGTATGGTGGTGTAGTGGTTAGTATGGTGGTGTAGTGGTTAGTATGGTGGGTATGTCAGTGGTGTGTAGTGGTTAGTATGGTGGTGTAGTGGTTAGTATGGTGGTGTAGTGGTTAGTATGGTGGTGTAGTGGTTAGTATGGTGGTGTAGTGGTCAGTATAGTGGTGTAGTGGTTAGTACGGTGGTGTAGGGTTAGTATGGTGGTGTAGTGGTTAGTATGGTGGTGTAGTGGTTAGTATGGTGGTGTAGTGGTTAGTATGGTGGTGTAGTAGTTAGTATGGTGGTGTAGTGGTTAGTATGGTGGTGTAGTGGTTAGTATGGTGGTGTAGTGGTTAGTATGGTGGTGTAGTGGTCAGTATGGTGGTGTAGTGGTCAGTATGGTGGTGTAGTGGTCAGCACTGTCTCCTCACAGTAAGATGATCTGGGTTGGATTCCCGGTCTGGGTGGTTCTGTGTGGAGTGTGTATGTTCTCTCTGTGTTTGAGTGGGTTCCTCCGGGTTCTCCGGTTTCCTCCCACAGTCCAAACACATGTATGTTAGGATCCTCACTCTAAACTGAACGTAGGTGTGAGTGTGTGTGTTGTGTTGACCTATACATGGTGCACACCGTTTCTTTGCCCAGTGAGGCTGGGATTGGCTTCAGCACCCCGTGACCCCAACTAGCGGGATAAAGTGGAAGATGCTGGATGACTGGATGGATGGACTTTGGGTTGAAGGGGTTCTTTGGGCTGAAGTAGTTTAGTGGTTCTAGATTGTGATGGTCTTGGTGTGTAGTTTTGGCACAGGTGTGAGTAACTTGCTGGGTTTCTGTGTGTGTTTTATTTTTGCCATCCATTATGGAGTTAAATCAGTGTCACCAGAACTTGAAAAATAGCACATTTTTTGCTATTTAAAATTCATGTCTCGGAATAAAAAAAAAATATTTCAGTTACAAAAATTTCAGGTTGGGAAATTCGGTTTGTGAAAATTCAGGGAAACTCCAGAGGTACTCTGAAAGAGCAAACAAGCGCAGATGTAATCAAACTTGCATCTGGCCAATAACAAAGCACCTCTAAGTGTCTTTTATCACGGAGTGTGTGTGTGTATATATATGCGTCACATTAGTGTCAAAACGCGAGCGTGCAAAAATGCGGGGTGAAAAATAAACGTGACGCTCACGAGCACAGAAAGAACTGCATGCGCAGTCTTCATACACACGCGAGTTCTGGGTGGTTGGGTTGGGGGTCTGACAGTTGGGGCACTGTTGCCAACTCCTCAGTGAGGAAAGTCGCTATTGGCTGTCCTGAAAGTGGCTAGAAGTCGTTAAATGATGTAATCACCTAATTTGTATAATGTATATTTGCGTGTATTTGAAGGAATAGCGTTGTGAGAGAGTAAAAAGTGAGTAAAACACTCTAAATATGTTCTAACTACAAATAAACTCTGAATAAATGAGCTTCTTCTGTGGATTCTTTTTTGTTGGGTTTGAAGTAGGCCGTGTCTCTCTGAAGAGTTTCCCTCTGAGATCAATAAAGTATATATCTATCTAATGCTCTGTAGATAGGGGGCCGGGTCAGCGGCGGCTTTGGGCATGAGCAGTGAGTGTAGTGGGTGGTGGAGTGGTGAGGGTCTGTTCCGCTGCTCGCTGAGGACAGTAACTGAAGATCATGTGTGTTCACCTCAGAGTCTCCAAAAGTCCCAACAACACCAGAAACAGTTTTTTAAAACATTTTAAAAATATATATTAAAAAAATAAATTGTAAAAAAGTCGCTAGAGGGTCTGAAAAGTCGCTAAGTTGGCAACACTGGAGAAAACACTCGGCACAAGTTCTGGGTGCTTGGGTTTGGGGTCTGACAGTTTGGGGGCACATGGGCTGAATGCTATTGGCTGAGGGCACCTGGCGATTCGGGCTATTATAGAAACTACTGGGAGAAATGGAAAGATCGGGAACTCAGAGGAAATGTAGTGATTGTAGTCACGGTCAGAGATTTCAGGACCTTATGGTTACTGTCTGTCTTCATCGGGGACAGTATGATGGAGACTTATTTTGCCCCAAATGAAAGAATAAGCAAAGCTGACCGAGACTCTGAACTATAGCTGTGGACGCTGATGATCAGCCTCTTTCTAAATGACTGCAGAGCAAACAGGAGATACTTTTACTCTCCTATTTAACTGACTGCTTTAGCTGATCAGTGTATGTTGGATTTACTGTGTAAAGCTGTTAATCTGGGAAATGCACGGCTGTGTATCTGTGCTGTATAAATAATCTATGATTGCTGTGCATTTCCAAAGTTCTCTGAAGAGTTCTGAGATGAAGTTTATAGTTATTGTATCTAATACCTAGTTTATCTACTCAGTCATCATTCCATTAAATCAGATTTAGCTCAACAAATCAGTCAGTTCTTCTAGCTTTAGTCATCTAACTGGTTATTATTAACCCTTCAGATAAAATTCATACTTTTTTACTGCACGTCTGTTTATAATATCTATTTGTTTATAAACCTCAGTACTGAATAAGTTGGGAAACTGTGTGAAATGCAAATAAAAGCAGGCAGCAGTGCTTCACCCACACTGAAACCTTACCCACGACCTCACTCCTCGAATACACACTCAGAATCTACACACAGCACAGTTTATAACTTCTTTTTATTTTCATAGTGCTCTATAAAATACATGTTAGCATAGACATTTGACAGCAGTGACTGTTTTATACTCTTAATAAAATAATTCCCCACTGCGTTACACTGGTGGCTCCATAAAAGATCAAATATTTGTACAAAAAATAGAAGTTTCCAATACTCTACAACTTACTTTACCATCGTTTAGCGTTAAAAACACCAACACGCCATGTTTTATTCTCATTTTTACAAAGATTCCGGCTCCAGTATGTACATGTGTTAGCAGAACTAGTACAAATCTTTTATTCACACTGAAGAAGAACGAGTATGTTACGCTGGGGTGAGTCTGTGCAGGGTTGGTGGGGTTTGGGTGTTATTTACAGGGGCACCGCTGGGGGTCATGTGATTTGGTGTGGAGCTTCCAGCATCTCCATGAGGAACGTGTCGATGGGCGTGTCTCCGATCAGCTTGAAGAAGAACAAATGCTCGAGACACTTTAGGCCGATGGATCGAAGAGCAGGAAGCCTCAGCAGCAGCTTAGCGAACCTGCAGACCAGAAAACAAACATTTAACAAACACAAGCTGAACACAGCTGCAGTAGAGATGGTCTGCTCATGAACTCGACCACAAGCTTTCATCTGCATCTCCGTGAAGCCTCTGAGCACATGTGCAGTAAAACTGCTCTGGCAGTAAATACGAGTGAGAACAAGAAGAGGATCAAACACGGCCTGAAAGGAGCTCTACTGGTGTTAACAGCGAGAAGTTCACAGCAAGCGTTCGAGACGCTCTCTCATCTACTTTGAAGCTGAAAATAAACCCTGGTTTGGACGCTCGTGGTTTGTAACAGGCTGCTGTGTGAACGAGGCGGAGCTGTAGGGCTCGTGTCGGGCTCACCTGCCAGGCTGCTGAGGGTATTTGTGTTTGGTGTAGGACTCCAGCGAGGCGTAAACCTTCTCCCTCAGCGCCTCCACCTCAGACGGACCGGACAATCCTTTAGCATCTGTGGACCAAAAATATTATTATTATTATTATTATTATTATTATTATAAGAGATGCACTTGATTCTAACATACAGGCTGATGCAGAGAACTGATACTAACTCTACTTAACTAACTGACCTAATATTTATACACTTTAAAATATTTTAATTAGGTAAAATCATATATAGGCTTTTACATGTTGGATTATATAAGTTTTGTTTATTTACTCTCTCTCTCTCTCTCTCTCTCTCTCTCTCTCTCTCTCTCTCTCTATATATATATATATATATATATATATATATATATATATATATATATATATATATATATATATATATGTGTGTTGACACTGTCCAATGAACAACATACTTTACTCTTAATATAAGTCAATCCAAATTTTTTTCTAAGCTATTTTGGAGCACTTTTATTCGTCCATTCATCATGAAATTTTCGTACAATGTTAACGATTTTTCATTGGACAGCGACGCTATATATATATATATATATATATAGCATTGCTGTCAAAAGAAAATCTCTCTTTTTGATTTTAAAATTTCTACATTATTAAATGATGAATGGACCAATAGAAATGCTCAAGATCAATTACTATATATATATATATATATATATATATATATATATATATATATATATATATATATATATATATATATAAATATATGGTATTTATTGTTACATAATCAGTAATGATAACCATGTGAATTTCCCCACTGTGGGACTAATAAAGGATTATCAAAGCTTATCTTTAATATATTTAAGTAAACATGTGAGCACCCAGCAGCTTCTCTGGCAGCGGAGCTAAACATGTGTGTCACATCTGAATTTCCAAAAGTCAACAAGTGTGTATCTTTCACTTCACTGAGTGACACAGCTGACTGACAAAGGCTCACAGCCAGTAAGGCTGATGGACACTAGCCAGGTTAGCGGGCTCCTATATCATTTTGCTGAGAGTCCAGTAGTTCCTTCCTTTTTCTCAATAACAACCTGGACTCACATTAACTCAGACTGTAAGAGCTACACAGCAGAAGATCAGTGAGTACTGAAAGAAGCAACTCCTGTGTTTTTCCCACTAAATCCTGCCGCTACATGTTTAGTCATGAGCATTTTTACTGCCGACGTGTTGCTAAGCTCTATCTATGACGTGCATTTACAAATCAGTGCATCTGCATTTCAGGAATTGCATACATCACTTTGTTGATATGTGGGTCAGTATCCCCGATTGCTAATACTGTATTTAAGTGCCAATACCAGCACCAATACTGATCCAGAAGCAGTACAAAGCTTTTTTTATTAATATTTAGTAATAACTATAAATTATTCAGTATCTACTGCTAATTATTAAGTAAATACTGTAATAACGTATACATTTATTAGTGTGTTTCTGTAAATTATTCAGTATGTGAAATGAAATTCAGTAGTATACATTATTCATTTAATTTCTCAATTACCACAATCAATTATTCAGTAATTACTAAGAATTTGCTCTGAGTTTTAAAGGTAAACTGACATTTATTAAACATACAATAAAAAATGTATATAGGTTAAATAGCTACAGACCTCATGTAGTATATATAATGTATCATATTGTGTATAATGTAGAAAGCATTAGGCTCTAATTACAGTATTAATATACTAACTGTTCTAGTATACATATGAGTAGTATTCAGTATACAGTACTGAATGGTTGATCTAGTTACAGTTACCTGGGTTAAAGAGTACGATGGCTCTGAGGCAGCCCAGCTCTGTCTTATCCATCTGCATGTCCTTCATTTTCGACACCAGCTCGGACAGCACCCTGCAGATCAGCCGCAGATCAGACAAAATCAATCAAACAGCTGCACACCAGTCAACATTACCTCCTAAATCCATATCCAGGCTGCGAGTGGCTCAGACTGCCCTCATCATGGTTTTATTAATACTATATTTTTATAATAATCTAAATCTGGTTGGACTGGAGAGGAGACTGAGTCTGAAGTGGGCTAAATTAAAACTGGGGATCAGACCTGTCGAAGATGGAGCCCACTCCTGCACTGTGGGCACTGCTGCGGTGGACGTGCAGACCAGTGGCCAGCAGAATACCATCCTTCACCGTCACAGAGCGATGAGAGAACGAGGCGATCAGCAGCTCGTTCCAGCCTGGAGGCGCAGACAGAGTACTGTATTAATATTTCTTTATGAATGTTTAATATACTACAGTTATATATATGAGCTACTGTAACCAGTGAAGTTTAACCACAGTCCTATTTACATTAACCACCTACAGGGTATTATATGAGTGCAGTGATTAGTGTGTGTTGTGCTGGTGTGAGTGGATCAGACACAGCAGTGCTGCTGCTGGAGTGTTTAAACACTGTGTCCACTCACTGTCCACTCTATTAGACACTACTACCTTGCTGGTCCACCTTGTAGATGTAAAGTCCGAGATGGTAGCTCACAGTATTCTCAGTCCAGCAGTGACACTGAGGTGTTTAAACACTCCAGCAGCAGCACTGCTGTGTCTGATCCACTCACACCAGCACAGAAATGGATAAACACTGGAGGTGAGATGTGTGGAAATTGTTAAACAAATGCTTTAATAATATCTCTACATATATATATATATATATATATATATATATATATATATATATATATATATATATATATATACACACACACACACACAGTGCCTTGCAAAAGTATTTGGCCCCCTTGAACTTTCAACCTTTTGCCACATTTCAGGCTTCAAACATAACAAAATTGAAACAAAATGTATTAAATATTTTTCAACTTTTTTTGAAATAAAAAACTGAAAATTGGGGCGTGCAATATTATTCAGCCCCTTTACCTTCAACTCACTCCAGAAGTTCAGTGAGGATCTCTGAATGATCCAATGTTGACCTAAATGACTGATGATGATAAATAGAATCCACCTGTGTGAAATCTAGTCTCTGTATAAATGCCTGCTCTGTGATCGTCTCAGAGTTCTGTTTAAAGCACAGAGAGTACCATGAAGACCAAGGAACACACCAGGCAGGTCCGAGATACTGTTGTGTAATTTTGCACACCCAAGTTTTCATTTTTTTTATTTCTAAAAAAAGTTTAAAATATCCAATACACTTGTTGTTGATTCTTCACAAAAAAATTGCAAGGCACTGTTTATATATATATATATATATATATATATATATATATATATATATATATATATATATATATATATATATATATATATAAATAACTAATGTTAGTGTATACTACTGTTTTTCTGATGCAATAAGCTCATATTGGTCAGATGTCTATGGTATCTAAAAGCTCTGGATAGTTCTGTATATACACTGACCTGCTCGAAGGAGGATGACCTGGTCATCCAGCGGTAATTGAGAGAAGTGTGGGATGCGCTTGGCCCACTCCACCAACGTGAACAGCTGTTTATCGGCTGCCTGACAGATGTTGGTGACAGGGTCATTGGTCTGTCAGAGAAGTGGATATATAATTACATTAGAGAACAGCAACATAGACAGCAATTACATAACTCACCTACAGTCTGAGATATCAGAGAGAGAAGTCGGTCAATATACTCTCAAATAAATCTCTAACATTCAGGTGTAAGGTAGTACAGGGTTTAAGTAGTGCTGTTGAGGAGCTCTTCTCTCTTTTATGTGGTGCTTTATATATATGGGGTGGAACAATGAAACTGAAACACCTGGTTTTAGACCACAATAATTGATTAGTATGGTGTAGGGCCTCCTTTTGAGCCAATACAGCGTCAGTTGGTCTTGGGAATGACATATACAAGTGGTCAGAGGGATTTTAAGCCATTCTTCTTGCAGGATAGTGGTCAGGTCACTACGTGATGCTGGTGGAGGCTCTGGACTCCTCCAAAACACCCCAAAGTGGCTCAATAATATTTAGATCTGGTGACTGTGCAGGCCATGGGAGATGTTCAACTTCACTTTCATGTTCATCAAACCATCTTTCTCCAGTCTTGCTGTGTGTATTGGTGCATCGTCATCCTGATACACGGCACCGCCTTCAGGATACAATGTTTGAACCATTGGATGAACATGGTCCTCCAGAATGGTTCGGTAGTCCTTGGCAGTGACGCGCCCATCTAGCACAAGTACTGGGCTCAAACCAAACCATCATTGATCCACCCCCATGCTTCACTCTGGGCATGCAACAGTCTGGGTGGTGCGCTTTATTGGGGCTTCTCCACACCGTAACTCTCCCGGATGTGGGGAAAACAGTAAAGGTGGATCATCAGAGAACAATACATGTTTCACATTGTCCACAGACCAAGATCTGATCTCCTTGCACCATTGAAACCGGCGTTTGGCATTGGCACGATTGGCACGCTTGGTCACAGATGCGCCAGCAAGACGTGCACCAACAGTTTGTCCTCTTTTGAACTCTGGTATGTACAATAATGTTGTGTTATTGTAATATTTTGAGCTAAACTGTGCTCTTACCTGCTAACTGAACTTCACACTCTGATCTTACTGGTGCAATTTAGCCATGAAACCTCCCACAAGACAATGACAGGTTTTTCAGTTTCATTGTCCAACCCCTATATATATATATATATATATATATATATATATATATATATATATATATATATATATATATATATATATATATACACACACTATACCAAATAGAATCCTTTGGTGAGACTCCTATAACACTACCTTCTGTACACTACCTGTGTACACATAACCTGCAACACTACCTTCACCTACCTGTGTACAGGTAAACTGTAAGTAACTGCATCTGCTGAATGTGGTGAATGTAACAGTAATGAAAGTGCTGAGTGTGAGTCTGTAAGAGGAAGTGATTCTCTACCGTGTTTCCTGCGCTGGACTGCATGTAGGCCTCCGTTTTCGGCTCCACCGCTAATTCAGCATCTAGAATCTTCTCCACCGGCATGTCTTCATTTACAGCGCTGCTGGAGTCGACCTCGTTATCGTTCTTATCTCGACCCCGCTGCCTCTCTTCCTGCACAGCTACACGAGCAGACACAGTCAGAACCTAATACACTGAACAAGACAGCACGGTGCTAACGTCAGAGACCACAACTCACTCATTCAGATGTAGATAAAAGACAATCCACTTGTGAGGAGACGACCATGTGAGGACAAACATGGAGTTTCCAAAATCACCATAAGCTACAGGGACTCCTAACAACCACCGGGAAGACCTGGAAGTCCAGCAGGACTGTCCCCATCAAATAAAAAGCATCCTGTCCATCTTTTCACTGTGAGAAGACACCTTAGCTCTATGGGTCTGAAAGGAAGTGTAGCTGTTCAAGAACCTCCTCAGTAAATTAAAGAGATACAGACACATCAAACAAAGAAGATGCTGGTGGTCTCAGAACAGTGGACTGACCACCCCGGAGTCCAGAATCTCAACCCTATGGGGTCTGAAAGAATGTGTAGCTGTTCAAGAAGTTCCTCACTGAGAAAAAAAGGAGATTCTACAGACACATCAAACAAAGAAGCTGCTGGTGGTCTCAGAATAGTGGACTGACCACCCCGGAGTCCAGAACCTCAACCCTATGGGGTCTGAAAGGATGTGTAGCTGTTCAAGAAGCTCCTCACTGAGAAAAGGAGATGCAGACACATAAAAACAAAGCAGCTGCTGCTGTTCTCAGAACAGTGGACTGACCAACCCAGAGTCCAGAACCTCAACACCATGGGCGTGAAAGGATGTGTAGCTGTTCAAGAAGTTCCTCACTGAGAAAAGGAGATACAGACACATCAAACAAAGAAGCTGCTGCTGTTCCTAGAACAGTGGACTGACCACCCTGGAGTCTAGAACCTCAACACTATGGGTGTGAAAGGATGTGTAGCTGTTTAAGTAGTTCCTCACTGAGAAAAGGAGATACAGACACATCAAACAAAGAAGCTACTGCTGTTCCTAGAACAGTGGACTGACCACCCTGGAGTCTAGAACCTCAACACTATGGGGTCTGAAAGGATGTGTAGCTGTTTAAGTAGTTCCTCACTGAGAAAAGGAGATACAAACACATCAAACAAAGAAGCTGCTGGTGGTTTCAGATCAGTGGACTGACCACCCCAGAGACATGAACCTCAGCTGAATGTGTTTGAGGTTCTTTGCATTGTAAGGAGCAGTATACGCTAAACCAGCTTCTGAGACTGAACTTTGGAGGTGAGCCTCTTTGAGAAACTGAAAGTGAGTCTCCTGAAAAGGCTGGACGCTGTAATGAAGGTAAACGGTGGACAAGCTAAATACTGAAGAACTCATATAGTATTAAGTCAGTAAGGCTTCTGATGCTGAATAAAATCAATAACTTTAATATAATTTTGATTAGACATTACAGTAATGTGGTCTCTGACTTTTGCACAGTACTGGACGGCCAGTGTCCCACATTGATACACTTAATCCAATGCAAATCTGATCTTTACTGCTGAGTGTATGTGTGCTAGAATGTTTGGCTGGTCAATTTGATCGAGTACTTGTTCAGTTAAGAGTCTGAATAATAGAATCAAATACACAAAATTACTTTAGTTCCACCGTAATTACTTACTAAACGAGAGAACATTATCAAATTTATCAACATTAACATGTTAATATAACATTATAGTCATTATGGCTTTTAGAAGAATGGGGGGTTTTGGGGAGGTGGGCTGGTGCACTATAGACCCCTGTGGTGTGGCGTAAGCTTTTGTCCTTAATGGTATTTTTTCCTTACATTACTTTTACTTTTATACTTTAAGTAGTTCTGAAAGCAGGACTTTTACTGGAGTGCTTCTACAGAAGTATGTTTAAACCCTAGTATCTATACTTCTACCTGAGTAATGAATGTGAATACTTTGCTTGTATTAAATTTCAGATGGTACAGTTTTATCCGTAGTCAGTAGTCAGTAGTCAGGTCTGCGGAAGCCTCACCTTCTCTCTTCATGCCCATGGCCAGACACTTCTGATAGCGGCAGTACTGACAGCGGTTCCTCTGTCGTTTATCTATCAGACACTCTTTACTGTCCCGACACGTGTACGTCAGGTCCTTCCGCACCGTTCTCTTGAAGAAGCCTTTACAGCCCTCACAGCTGAACACCCCGTAGTGCTTCCCTGGACGGAGCGACATCAGAGAAGATAGAATTTATTTTTAATGAGAATTTTATTTTATTTATTTTTTAGAAGATAAAATTGTATTGCATATTTGCACTTCATAACCTCATAACTGTGTATTTGCACTATTAAAGTGGTCTACACTGCAGTGGTCTATCACTCATACATACTTATTTGTAAGACATTTCTATATCAATTTTTTAAATATATTTTTTATTCTATTTTTATTTTATTTCCTGTCCTTATATCTGTCTATCTATCTATCACTCTATCTGCCTATACATCTACCATCCATCCATCTATCCATCTGTCTAGCTATCTATTAATCTGTCTATCCATCCATCTATGCATCCATCTATCTATCTACCAACCAATCTGTCTATCCCTACCAGTATCACTGTTTAACTATCTATCTATCATCTATCCATCCATCTATCCGTCTGTCTATCTACCCATCTATCTGTCTACCTATCCATCAACCCATCCATCTATCATCCATCAATCGGTCTGTCTATCTATTTTTCTGTCGATCTATCCACCTATCGATCCATCCATCTATCCATCATCTATCTGCCTAATCCATCTATCCATCCGTCTGTTTATATATCTATTTATCTGTCTGTCTAGCCACCTATCTATCCATCCATCTATCCATCTACCAATCAACCAATTTTTCTATCCCTCCCAGTATCACTGTTTTACTATCTATCTATCTATCTATCTATCTATCTATCTATCTATCTATCTATCTATCTATCTATCTATCTATCTATCTATCTATCTATCTATCTATCTATCTATCTATCTATCTATCTATCTATCTATCTAGAAGTTTATGTTTATGGTTTATACAGAATTGCCATAAAAAGAACATTAATTAAGAAAAGAATTAATGAGGCATGTTTGGAAACACAGCTAAGAACAGAACCAGAGCTAAACTGACATGTAACAGGTGTTGGGGATAATAAGGGATTATGAGGGGGGTCAGCAAAAATATTCCAAGAAGGGTAGGGGGGGGGCTTATTACTTTCAGCTCTGTATAATCTACTAATTTATTTTGTTTTAATTTACATTTATAGAGAGCTGAACTGAACAGTGAACTGAACTGAACAGTGAGTACAGGCCATCCAAATATATCTTAAAAACAGCCTGCGATAATAAAAATAATATATACAAGATTTAAGCTATTAATTAATAGTTTTGTAGGTTAGTGAGACTGACCCTTTAAGTTTCACTTCACTAAATATTTGGGGTGGGGGTGGGGGGGTGGGGGGTACCTCCACATTTTGGCTATGAAAAAGTCTGGGAACCTCTGGACTAGAGCTGGAAAACACCAAAACATGCAGGAGACCTTCACTTCAGGACCCAGACTGGGAATGACTGTATGAGATTGTGATTATAGGTGATGCTGAGGTTACCTGAGGATCGATCTCCACAGATGGAGCAGATGTGTTTGGACAGGGAGCCTGGACTAATGCACTGGAAGCTGCTGCTCCTGCTGCTGCTATTCAGACTGGGAGGAGGCTTCACATCCTCTGAGCTGCTCAGGGAGCTCATCTACAGCAGGAGGGTCATAAGGAGCATATGGAAACAGGTATTAATATGAGGAATACAAGGGAAATGCCAGTCCCCTCTGTAACACTGACATTTGGACATTTACTAAGATTATATTAACCTAAATTAGAGTTGGTGTAAAGGTGGTTATGTAGAATCTCATGCCTCCATGTTTCTTTGGTGATATGATGCAGTCATTAACACCGTAATGTAGATATTATCTATAATTATATAATATATATGTAATATATATAATGTGTCTTAAGCCTTCTAACTTCACTCACAATGTCTCAGACATCAAGCAGCGTGTTCATATTTCATATAATAACTTCTGTTAGGGAGTTCTGATTCCATTCACCACCACTGTGAACAAATATGACCACAGTAAGTTTCTCTAGAACCACTTTAAATAATTTGGTTAATTTTACCATTTAATTATGCAGAAATGTTAAAATCATTTGAAGACTCATCGGTGAAAGATCATATTCTTTATCAATATTTCGTATATATATATATATATAATATAATAATAATATATATATATATATATATATATATATATATATATATATATATATATATTCTTCGTATTTGTTTGGGACAAAACAGGATCTCTCATAAATATCTTGGAATATCTGGCAAGCCTTGCTTGTCTGAGTGGTTGTGTACCTCCACCCTGAACCAGTAGAGGGCAGTAAATGACTTAGAAATGAGAGAGAGGACCAGAATCACACAGTAGGGGTGAGCAGAGGGCTAAAAAGCACACTAGTGTTTAACCGCGCATGCACAGTGTGTATAATCAGCACTGGCAGTAGAATGAGACACTCTGGAACGCTGCTCAATACCAAATATGGGCTAGAAGTCTTATAAAACACTGAGCTGTGGAGCTGTGTTCTCTGAAATGATGGAGCTCCCATACCTTTCTGATCCAGAAATGAACATCAGTACATGACCTCACTCATGCTCTTGTGGCTAAATGCAACCATATTCTCACAGCAGTGTTCCAACATCTAATATAAAGTCTTCCCTGAAGAGTAAAGGCTGCTACTTCAGCCAGGGAGGACTGACGCCCAATCCCCACATCTTTACACCCTTTTCTTCACAATTATGAAACAAATTACTTAAACTGCCTGTTTATTACTTAGATATAAGCTTTTCATACCATTTTCACACCCTGGGTACCATATTGGTGGTCTAGCAACACCTTAGTAACCACCTGGAACACCACCGCCACAGCATAGCAACACTTTAACAATCCCCCAGATACCACACCAAGAGCCCAGCAAGAGTCTTGGCAACAACCTTGGATACCAAAGCAGTGGTCCAAGCAACACCTTAGCAGTCACCCGGAATACCATAACCATGACTCAACAATACCTTAACAACCCCCTGAATATTACAGCAACAGCCAAGCAATGTCTTGGCAACTGCACAGTAACCTCTACGCAACCCCTTGGAATACTACAGCAACAGTCTAGCAATGTTTTTGCATCCACCTGGAATACCATAGCAACAACCCAACAACACCTTAGCAACCACCGAGGTAACAACAACAGCCTAGCAACACCTTAGCAACCAGGTGGGATACCACAGCAACAGTGTAGCAATGTTTTGCATCCATTTGGAATACCATGGCTACAACCCAACAACACCTTAGCAACAATCTGGAATACCATAGCAACGGCCCAACAACTACTTAGCAACCATCTGGGATACCTTAGCCACACTATAGCAAAGAGATTTCATAGCAACTGCTTTGTCAAGCCAACTTCAAGTTAATCTATGACGCCTGAGTGTTGAAAGTATTAATCTAATTATTATTTTATTCTGTTACTACTATGTAATTAATATGTAATAACAGTCTCAGTCACTAAAGTAGTAGTATCACTGACACAAATCCATATAAAGACCTGTGAGCTCTGGTGACCCTGAGCGTCTCACCTGCGGACTGTAGCCCATGCTGGGTGTGCTGGGCAGGGAGGACGTGGGGGAGCTCAGCGAGGGGGACGTGATGACTGAGAAGGGGGAAGACAGGCCACTGATGACGGATGGATGGTGATGGGTTACCATGGAGATGACAGGGGGCTGGCAGGGGGGAGGCCTCAGGTGACAGTGGGTGAGCTGCACTGAGGAACCTGCAATCAGAAGAGAGAGAGAGAGAGAGAGAATGAGAGGTCAGCGGGGGTCACTGTCCAGCTAGCTGATAAAGCTAAGGGACATCCTGGTCTTCAGTGAAGGTCTAATGATTTATGGGATATAATGGAACGTAAGTTGTAGTTCATTAAATACTATACTCACAAATTAATTCAATTAATTTCAAATTATATTTGCCACTTACACGAGTTTGACCTTCACATTTAGCCTGTTTGAGCAATGAAACACACACACACATACACACACACACACACACACACACACACACACACACACACACACACACAAACACACACACGTTTGTCTTACTATATTAGTGAGGTCATCCATAGGTTTCTATTGATCTTTGTTTTACTATAACTAAATAATACTACACCCACACCTATACCTAACCCTAAACTTGACCTTAGTATCCAAAAGATTTTTTTTAAAAACTTGATTTTTGGAGAAAATTTCATGTCCTAAAGTTAGGACCAGCAAAATGTCCTCACTTTACCAAAAAATGAGACTGTCCTATACTAGTGAGGACATGTGATGCTCATAACTACACCTCTATAAGGTGGCAGTGAGCACACTTGCCTGGAGTGGTGGCCAGCCCTATTCACAGTGCCAAGGGAGCAGGTGGGGGGGTGGGTGTCTTTTGCATTTCAGACATGTCCTGTTGGTACAGGGGATCGCACCAGAGACCTTCTGGTCACATGGCTGGTTCCGTAACGTCCAACCCATAACTGCTCATCATCTTATTGTACTGTTAAAGTTGGGTAAGGGTTGATATTTTGAGGGAGCTCTTAGGAAAACCTTCCAATCAGGAATATTAGCTCTAAGAGACACTGGTTATCATCGCTGTCCACAAACTGATGTGTCCAATCAGAAGTGGGTTATCCGTTTATCACACTCTTATTAGTGGCCTAGTTTTTTATGTGCACCCTCTCTTAACGTTACTGGCATCAGAGCCAGGACACACGAGGGATTAGAGGCCAACAGCAGGCTCTCCTTTCACAGCATGGGTC